>CM068953.1:65853406-65873125 GCA_035128595.1 Eptatretus atami
CAGAAGCTCCAGGAAATGTCACCTTTGGTATATATATATTATATATATATTATATATATATAATATATATATATATATATATATATATTTACGGTTGTGGGGGTAGATGAGGAAATGTATCCTTCAGTCTACCCCCAACAGCGTAACTGTATGTATATATATATATATATATATATATTATATATATATATATATATATATATATTGTTACTGTTGTGGGGGTAGATGGAAGAATCTAATGAGGAATTTAGCATTGTGTAGAGTTGCTTGGTCGTGGATGTGAAGGAGGCATCTCAATGTGATTAAGTAGGGAACCATTGAACTTAAGTGTTACGTGTCACCACATGAGGGGGTGGTGCCATGTTAATTAGCTAGGGTTAAGAATAAGCTTCCCCAGTCTGAATCTGCCACTCTGTGACTTTTCCCTCTGTCTTTAAACCAAAACCATGAGGAACAAGCAGGCGTGACAAACAGGCAGAAGCCCGCCTTCCGCGGTTTCCGTGCGAGCAGGCCATGCCCCGGAGATGGTGGATATATAGGCGTGATCGAGAGGAAGGTTGGTCGGGCATTGTGGGAGGCTTCCTACTGCATAGACGAGAAATCGGGGGAGTGACGCACGATGTCAGTGTGAGGAACGCACGAGGCAGAGTTGATTCGGAAGAGAGTTAGAGGCGGAGTTCAGGGCTTCCGCATTTTTGGAGAGCCATGATCAGAGCGGAAGCATGAGGCGCATTGTTTGAAAAGTGAGAGCAGAGGGTGCGAGCACACACGGAGCAAGACACTGGCCTTGGCTCTTGGTTAAGTCATGAGAAACGGACCCGAGTCCGTGTATGTCATTGCGGGTCGGTGAGGATGATCGACGCACCAAGCAGCTACACATCTGAGCCTTGGGTGAGTGCCGCTTGCAGAGGTGCCTGGCTTATGTTTCCCTGCTACGAGAGAAGTGATGGCACCATTTGCGCTCCTCTGTACAGTGAATAGAAGCGCCTCCATTCCAAGTTCCACAGGACCAGTTCTCGCGACAAGCTAAGTACAGGAATATTAAAAGGAAGGTTTTTCCTTTCATTTGTGTTCCCTTGTCTGTATTTGAGTCGTGTGAGAGGCGCCTCGACTGTAGGATATATTTGCCTTATTATTATTATCATTCCCTTTTGAATTATCGTCCTTCGTAAATATTTTTAAAATTTTCATTACATGTGTTCATTTGAAGAAACTGTGTTCGTGTATTTGTAGTGGGTTCGAGGATTAACCCCTGTGCATCCGTTTAATTCCCCGTGCTCCTCGCCTTCTGCCATTGCGCCGATGCCTTCGAGCACGTGTTTAAATCTCCGAGGATCAACGTTCCGCCTCCTATTCATAAGGAACAGCTCGGCCGTCCGGGGACTGTTGATGTAACTGCCCGTCACCACAACTTTGGTCGGGGGTAACCTGGGCGACCACCACCACGAAAAATATGTATATATATATTAATATATATGTATATATATACATACATACATACATACATATACACATATAACATATACATATATATACATACATACATACATATAACATATATAATATACATATATATATATAATATATATATATATATATGAACAAACATATACACATATATACATATACATTAATATATATACATATATATATATGCGTATAATGAACTGAATGAACAAAGCGCGAATACATTATATATAACAATATACAGATAGATATACGAATGAGAAATAGTATATATACATACAGATACAATTACACAGTATAGGTCATATACGATATATAATTGTTGGCGGAAATGGCCCGTGTAGGTGTGTGTATTAAAGTATCAGATTAGCCCGAGATCCACCCATTTAAATGATGTTTAGCCAGGGTTGTTCGGTAAGATGGACATGACATGGTGGTCGCCGGGAGAAGAGTGTAGGAGGCGTGTGTGTTGTCATGCAGTGGTGGTGTGTACAGAGAGGTTCTTGCGGTGTCGCCGATCCGCTCTGCCCGAACGGGTCTCTGGCGCGTGTGCCCTGGGAGGAGCGGAGAGAAGAGGCTGAGAGGAGAGGGAGCACCGGAAGAAGCGGAGGTGGGGGACTGAGGAGGCGGCTGAACGTGGTGTGATCGGCGATGTACAGGTGAGGCGGCTGTTTGTCTGGTTGTTTCGGCGATTCGGCTTCGTGAGGAGCGAGCGAAAGAAAGGCAGGGAAGGACTGCATGAGGTTTGTCGCCGATCTGCGGAGCGGAGTAACCTGAACCTGAGGGTCGAGTCGCGGATCTGCCGAGGAGTAAACTGAGCGCTGAGTGCGGGTGAGGATCTGCGTATAGAAGCGACTGAGTGGGAGGTGAAGTCTGCGTCAAGAGGAACTTGGCTGCTGTGTGAGTCCGGCGGATCGACTTTTTAGAGTGAAGGGTCATCGAGCAGGTTCAAACCGTGCGGGTCTAGAGCCACGGGCCGTCTGGTGAAACACTTAACGTGCTACAAACCTCATGCACTGCAGAACTGCGCTCTGTCGAATCGATCAACCGGCCGCATTGCTCTCCAGATGGGATATGCCAGCCCCAACACCCCGGCATTGGAGCAATTCGCCGCATGTGGGCCCAAAACCGTTGCATGAGGACACAGGCCAGGCCTGGACTTGTTGTCCTGCTTGCAGTCACTCTCCTTTGTTGTCTGCCCAAAGGCACCAGGCCGTCTTGCGGACGACCAGCTACCAGTAGACTTCTCTCTGCATGCTGTCGGCACGATCGCACCGTCCGAGGTCGACCGGGCGGCCCCCAAGATGAAAGATCTGATGGTTATGGCTCCAGGCTGGGCTTTTCACAAGGGTCCAGGCAAACAGAGTCCAGGGCCTGGCCTTTTCACCAGGTTAGGCCAAATCTGGGTGTTGGGCGGCTCTGAAGAGCGGGACGTCGAACCCAAAGCGCTGGTCGAAGCCGATCAGCGTGAAGTAAGGACAGAAAGGTCCGTGGTAGACGCAGGGCCTTTGAAACCTGTCGATGACCCTCCTCATAAAGTCATCGCCGACTCACCACACGCAGCCAGTTCCTACTTGACGCAGGATTACAGCCTCCACTAGTCGTTTCTATTACAGCAGAATCTCACTCGACCACTCAGGCCCCCTCAGTTAGCTCCCTCGGCAAGATCGCCGACTCGGACCCTACAGGTTCAGTTACTCCCTCAGCAGGCATGGCGACAGACCTCATGAGTCCCTTCCCTGCCTTTCTTTCGGCTCGCTACCTCACGATAAAAGCCCGATCGCCAAAACAGACACAGCCGTCCCCTTTGTAAGCCGCATCACACCACGGGTTCAGCGCTTCTCAGTCCCAACCTCCGCCTTTCCGTGCTCGTCTCCTCTCAGCCTCTTCTCGCTCCTCCCAGGCACAGGGGCAGAGACCCGTTGCGAGAGCGGATCGGGCGAAGAAGGAAACCTCTCGGTACACCACCACTGCCATGAACACAAAAAACACGCCTCCTACCACCTTTCCCGACACACATGTTAATGTCCATTTACCGAACAACCGCTAAACATGCATTAATGGGGATCTTGGGCTATCCTATATTTAATAAACACACTAAGGGCCATTTCCGCAACAATATATATATTATATGTATATATGTGTATATGTATGTATGTATATTATATATATTTATATGTATATATGTGTATATGTATATATACTTCGCGCTTTGTTGTTCATTCAGTTCATATATTACGATATATATATAATGTATAATATTATATGTATATGCTATATATGTGTATATGTTTTGTTCATATATATATATATAATTATAATAATATGTATATGTATATTTATATATGTGTATATGTATGTATGTATGTATATATATGATATATGTATATTAGTGTTATATGTATGTATGTATGTATGTATATATTATACATATATATATAAATATATATATACATATTTTTCGTGGTGGTGGTCGCCCAGGTTAACCCCCCGACCAAAGTTGTGGTGACGGGCAGTTAACATCAACAGTCCCCGGACGGCCGAGCTGTTCCTTATGAATAGGAGGCGGACACGTTGATCCTCGGAGATTTTAACACGTGCTCGAAGGGCATCGGGCGCAATGGCAGAAGGCAGAGGAGCACGGGGAATTAAACGGATGCACAGGGGGTTAATCCTCGAACCCACTACAAATACACGAACACAGTTTCTTCAAAATGAACACATGTAATGAAAATTTTAAAAATATTTACGAAGGACGATAATTCAAAAGGGAATGATAATAATAATAAGGCAAATATATCCTACAGTCGAGGCGCCTCTCACACAGACTCAAATACAGACAAAGGGAACACAAAATGAAAGGAAAAACCTTCCCTTTTAACTATTCCTGTACTTAGCTTGTCCGAGAACTGGTCCCTGTGGAACTTGGAATGGAGGCGCTTCTATTCACATGTACAGAGGAGCGCAAATGGTGCCATCACTTCTCTCGTAGCAGGGAAAACATAAGCCAGGCACTCTGCAAGCGGCACTCAACCCCAAGGCTCAGATGTGTAGCTGCTTGGTGCGTCGATCATCCTCACCGACCCGCAATGACATACACGAGACTCGGGGTCCGTTTCTCATGACTTAACCAAGAGCCAAAGGCCAGTGTCTTGCTCCGTGTGTGCTCGCACCCTCTGCTCTCACTTCTTCAAACAATGCGCCTCATGCTTCCGCTCTGATCATGGCTCTCCAAAAATGCGGAAGCCCTGAACTCCCGCCTCTAACTCTCTTCCGAATCAACTCTGCCTCGTGCGTTCCTCACACTGACATCGTGCGTCCACTCCCCCGATTTCTCGTCCTATGCAGTAGGAAGCCTCCCACAATGCCCGACCAACCTTCCTCTCGATCACGCCTATATCCACCATCTCCGGGGCATGGCCTGCTCGCACGAAACCCGGGAAGGCGGGGCTTCTGCCTGTTTGTCACGCCTGCTTGTTCCTCATGGTTTTGGTTATAAAGACAGAGGGAAAAGTCACAGAGTGGCGATTTCAGACTGGGGAAGCTTATTCTTAAACCCTAGCTAATTAACATGGCACCACCCCTCATGTGGTGACACGTAACACTTAAGTTCAATGGTTCCCTACTTAATCACATTGAGATGCCTCCTTCACATCCACGACCAAGCAACTCTACACAATGCTAAATTCCTCATTAGATTCTTCCATCTACCCCCACACAAGAACAATATATATAATATATTATATATATATATATATATATATATATATATATATCATAATACAGTTACGCTTGTGGGGGTAGACTGAAGGATACATTTCCTCAATCTACCCCACAACCGTAAATATATATATTATACTATATAAATATATACATAATAACAACCACCACCCCACACCTATATACTTACTATATATATACTTATATATACCAAAGGTGACATTTCCTGGAGCTTCTGCGCGTGCACGCCGAGCATTCTGGGGAGGAATATATCATTTTGAAAGTCGCGTATTGGTTGATTTCTTCTATTTCTCCACAAAATTTATTTCAAAGCATTGTCACGATAAATGCTTACATGAAACTGAGCAGAATCTTTGGTGATATTTAACATGGAATTCAGCTTTTTTTAAATGATGATATAAATCACGCCTTTGTTTTCAGCATGTTAACACCAATGCACCATGGCTGCCATTTTTTTTATCTTGCTGGAAGAATTGGAGAACTTCAAAACACCTGATTACTCTGACGAGTGTATCGAAGAGGCATTAAAAGACATTAAGTGTTAAAATTTTGCAATTAACCAGAAATGTCAGATACCAAAATGCACTCAGTCACAATGACAAACCTTTTGGTGCCTTTGGAAATTCCACTTGTGGTAAATGCTCCTGGTTTTATATCGAATCATTCGGCTGCTCCATAAAACAGCAGGTGCATTGCAAACTGATGTTACGTTTCAATTTTTTTTTATATATATATATATGTTTTTCTGTCCGAGTGATGTTTCATGGAGCTAACAAGTGATTAAATAAACCATGAAAGTACAAAAGGTTGTGGTCAGAGCATCGAGACTTTTGCAATTCCTGCCTCGGTAAATTCCTCATATTGATGGAGGAGAGGGGCTGGCAGGATAACCGAGAGGTGTACACACTCTCTTCCAAGCTGTCTATCCTATGTTTGAATCTATACCCAGCTTTAAACTGTCATCCTGGTGTTTTGCATGTTGGGCGAGGCAGTAATGTGTGTGCCGTCCCTCTGATGCATTGCATGTTGGTATATGGATACGGATAGCTTCATCCTCGAGACAACTACAGATAATGTTTATGAGGATATGAAAGAATATGAAGATATTTATGATACAAATAATTATGATCCCAATAACCGGCTCTTTTTGAATAAGAATAAAAAGATTATTGGTAAATTAAAAAAATAATTTGGTGAAGAGATACTAAGTGAATTTGATCGTGTTAGATCAAAGGCATATGCTTATAACTACTTACCGAAAGGGTAAATGAATTAAAATGTGAAAATAAACTTAAAGGTTTAAAGAAGAGTGTATTAAAAGAGACCATGAACTTTCAACATTACCTTGAATGTATATGGAAGAGAAAGGATGTTTATGGGTTGATGACATTTTTGAGAAATAAAAACACGAAATATTCTCAGAGACTGTTCGTAAGAAAGCACTAACAGCATTTGATGATAAAATATATATCATGAGTGATGGAATAAATACATTACCTTATGGGTTTAAAGTATAAGTATTAATTTAAAAATGGGGTTGGGGGTTTTAACGGGCGACCACTGCATTATTTTTAAATGATGAATAAATTAAGTTATTCCTGAAAATAAAACACAAATATTTATAGGATCTCTATTTGACTACTCAATTTGGTTAAATAAATTGTCATGTGAAAGGGAGGCGAAGCCCAGCCCCCCGGTAGGGGAGTCGTGTCAAAAGGGAGGTGTTTGATGCAATAATGTTTCCCAGTTTGAAAAGGAGAAATATGAGTGAGCGTAAGGGAGCGAATATTGCGACGTTGAGAAATGGGACATATTACTGTGCCAAACCCTCCCTTTTGACACTACTAATGAGAATAAAAGAAATCTAATGAAACTATGGCGCCTCACTCCGGACTCAATCACAGATGGGAAAGGGACAAAACCGGGGGACTCAGCTCTGATGGTAGTGGGTGGAAGGATGGGCGCAGTCGCCATGAGCAGGCGATAAGGGATGAGGATGATGGGCAAGACGATGAACAGGCACAGGACAATGGCAGTCGAGCAGGACAATGTCCTCCAAACTCTCCTCCCTCCAGTTCGCTCCCCTCTGCACCGTTTTCCTCACTCTTTCTCCTCTGAACTCATTGTTTGTGCTATTCGTTTCTTTTGTTTCATATTTTGTTCAAGGCTTGACATGGCATTTTATCCGTTAGAAAGTGTATCTTGCTGTCTTGCTTCTATCCTGTGTATATTCCCAGGTATCTTGCTTCTATCCCCTCAACACTTTCTTATTTCCTCTCTCAGCTCCAAAAAATCAAAACAAACAAACAAACAAAAATTGTTGCTCCATAATAATTCTCATTTCTACTTGAATTTCCTTCTGCTTCTGGTTTTACCTCCCCACCCCCTCTGACAGACCTCTCAATCCAGGCCACTGCCGATAAACCAGACATCATCTGTTTACCAGAATCCTTCCTCACACAGGATGTCTCTGACTTCTTGGTGTCTCCCCAGTTATTGTCTCCTCAAATTTGATAAGCTTCAACCACACCCCAGTGGTGGAGTTGCACTTTGCATCAATAACTCAATTTCTCACTGGCCCTGTGTACTGATCTTTCACCTCATAACCCCCAGAAGTACCTCTGGCTGTGATTTCTCCTCTGCTCCCTCCTCTTGTTCGTCTGTGTTTTACTGTCCTAACAGTGTCAACTCCATCTCCATCTCTTTCAGACAACATGGACAAACTTTTCACTCCTCATCCCAACTCACTCTCTCTCTCTCTCTCTCTCTCTTCCTCATATGTGGTGATTTGAATTGTCACCATGCAACTTGGCTGGGTGTTGGTACCTCTCTAACCAGCCATGGCATTTCAGCAAAACACTTCTGTGATTCTGTGAATCTGTGAACTTTCCAACCTGGATTTCTCCCAATGGCACATCCTCCCTTCTGCATTTGGTGATGACTAACTTTCCGTCAAATGTTTCCTGCTCTTCCTCTGCTCCAATTGGTTGATCTGATCATATGCTTGTGAGAGTCAACATCTCTCTGGCTATTCTCAGAGAACCACCTCAACGCCAGCGAGTCTGGCATTTCATTCAAGCAGATTGGTGGGGACTGCAAGCAGCTATCTCTCTTCAGGATTGGTCTCCCACATCGACTAACCCTGATATTAACCCAACCTGGTAATTCTTACACAGAAACCCACTCTCTCTCATGCACAGATTAATCCCATGTTGTCTTCAATTCTACCACCCGTCTTTCCACCCATGGTACACTGAATTCTGTGATGAGGCAATTGCTCTGAAGCAACTTGCCTTCTCTTCCTGGAAGGCAAATCCAATCGAAGGCAACCTCAGTCTCAGTGCAAAATCCAGAATCACTCATGCTCATCACCAATTATTCTTCCTCTTTGTCCTGCCTGTGCAACCAACTTCCATATTCTCTTCAATCTCGTTCTTCCCTCCAAGTCTTCAAGACAGCTGTTCACCACCATCTCAGATTGTCCCCAATCCAAAACCATGATCTTTTATACCCTCATTAACCCCCACCCCAAATCCCTCCTCCTTCCAAATTTACAGTTTTCCATCGTGAGAGTTTCCTTCTGTATCCATCTTGTCCACCCCATGCATCCTCTCCTGCCCCCCTATTCCTCCCCACACCCATTTTCGTCCAAGTCTGCCTCTGTCATGGCCTTCAACTCTGCTGCTGGTGTCTCCCCTCTCTCTCTACTGTTCCTTTTATCCTGTTGTGGCCTGTTCCGTTCAGTGTACCTGTACGAACTCTTCCATGAGCCTTGACTTTGTATACAAGAAAAATCTGAGGGTGGGTCCTGCCTTAAAGGAATAGCTTCCTCCGTGCACTCCTAAAATCTGTGTCTGAAGAAAGACCAGGCTTCTTCAAAGTATAATGGTGTCATCACCTCTTCCCACAGCTATATCACCTCTTCAAGCCTATTGTTCATCAACTTTGAATCCCCCTTTTGTTCTATTTGTACAGAGGATTCATTTTGGGCTCATTTTGCTGCAAATGAAAGTTCAGTTACATTGCAATACAGCAGGGATCACTACTGCCAAGTGGTGCCATGTACTGCAGTTAATGGACTGCACCATCCCACTGTAATTTACAAGTCCAGTGTTCAGTACTCAGCAAATAGGGAGCTCTTTACGGCATGTCACAAAAGAATGACGCAACAAGAGCAAGTTGCGACAGTGCAAATGTTCCGGATGTTGCGAAATATCATGAATAGATTATATTGTTTCGATTTGGACGAATTTTCTGCATTTTATTGATGAAGTAATTTAATTTCATCGCAGAAGTTTGTGCAGCCACGAGGTGGAGCTCACCACCCAATAGTCACTTCATGGCTGGTGAGACCTGTTGTATCATGGAGAGTGTGGACCACAAGGTGGAGCTCTTTATTTGTTAATTACAGAGCTGCATGTAGTGATTGTGTATACCCAAAGCATCAAAAGTCATGCAAACCACTGCCTTTTCCCCCTATTAACTTTATGTAATCCCTTTTGTTATTGGTGTTACTGCAAGCATGGTGTTTGTGTGGCAGGTGATAAATGCTGATTACAATCTGCACAGCAATGGCCATGATGGGACATGAATTTGTGGCTCCACACAAGTTTCAAGGTACACAAGGAACTTTGGTGCAAGAGGATGCAATTCGGACCATTATGCCTGCGCTGCACCAACCCCAGTATCCATCGATCATCCACACACAAGCTACCTACACGTCCTGCCAATATTTCCAAACTCCCTCTATCACCAATATACCCAGGTATCTATCTAATTCCATTTTAAACCTATCAACTCCCTCTACTGCCACTCCCTTTCCAAGGAGACCATTCCAAAACAAATCATCTTTTGAAATGCTCCACTGTACCTATCTTGTTCACACCCTTCATTATCTTAAAAATCTCTGTTAAGACCCTGTCACACCTTGACGATTTAGCCAGCGTATGCCTGACGTATGCAAAATTTGGCTAAAACGCTGGGGATCTGACAAAACCAGTCTGTAAAGGCCTGTCACACCTTGACGATTTAGCAGCGTATGTCTGACGTATGCAAAATTTGGCTAAAACGCTGGCACACGTCGAATACGTTATGGGTAAGTTTGTATACGTTAAGAGCACGCTGGCATACATCGTAGTACGCTGGCTTTTTTTCGTAGTATGCTGGCATACGTCTTTGTACACCGAGGTGTTAGACAAATTTTCCATGCTTGAAATTTTCCGACGTATGCCAGCGTATGACTCACACGTTCCGCATACGATTGGCCATAAGTTGTAGGCACGTTACGCGTCATTGACACATGTCGACACACATTACTTGTAAGTTACTCATAAGTCGAAACACGTCGAGGTAATGTTTGCGTACCCGAAACTTATTTCTAACCTATGAGTAACGTGTTGTAGGCACGTTACGCGATCATTGACACACGTCCACACACGTTACTTGTAAGTTACTCATAGTCGAAACACGTCGAGGTAATGTTTAGCATACCGAAACTTATTTCTTACCTATGAGTAACGTGTTGTAGCACGTTACGCGATCGTTGACACACGTCACACACGTTACTTGAAGTTACTCATAAGTCGAACACGTCGAGGTAATGGTTAGCGTCAGTGTTCCAGACTCCCTGGTTTTGTTTTGGTTTTTTTTTTTCCTTCGGTATTAACATCACCGTCATACCGAAGGAAAAAAAACCAGGGGTCTGGAACACTGACGCTAACCATTACCTCGACGTGTTTCGACTTATGAGTAACGTACAAGTAACGTGTGTGGACGTGTGTCAATGATCGCGTAACGTGCCTACAACTTATGCCAGTGTATGCGGAATGTGTGTCATACGTCGAGTACGTCGAGAAATTTTCAACATGCTGAAAATTTCTCGACGTACTCGGCGTATGACGACGTATGCCAGAAAACTACGACGTATGCCAGCGTGCTCTTAACGTATACAAAACTTACCCATAACGTATTCGACGTGTGCCAGCTTGGTTCGGCAAATTTTTCATACGTCGGCATACGCTGGCTAAAACGTCAAGGTGTGACAGCGGCTTCACACTTCGATGTCTAGTGCGGTTATGATTTGAATCGTCGAGCCGCAGCCTATTAATAGCCTACGCCATGTGATCGTCGGCGATACGCTGCCGCGCTATGCATAAGTTAGACTATCGTTGGGCATAGGTTGTGAACGCCGCCAACACGCTCAGCATTGTTGGTATAAGTTATCTAATGTGATGAAAACGTTCTGTGTACATTACTAATACGTTATGCATACGTCCAACACGTTATTATAGCCCAAAACTTTTAAAAAAACATCAATAGTTCAGCGTACGACAGCGTTTTACATACATTTTGAGACCTTGCCATACGTTGGCTAAAACGTCAAGGTGTGACAGCCCCTTCAGTTTTCCTTGTAATCACCTCCTTTCTAATGTACAAAGTCATGTCTCCTTCAAACATTCCTCATAGCTTAGTCTTGTTAACCCTGGAATCAATCTAGTAGCTCTACGCTCTCCATGACAGCTATATCCTTGATGATAGCTGAAATAATCTCCCAGGAGAGAGATCTGTTGTGCCATCCTGGGTGGGGCAGTGGCAGTGCTGAGCCATTACGCTGACACCCACGAGATTAAAATACGTTCTCTCCATTCTTGGGGCTGATATGACATTGTGTCCAGTAAGATTCTAATTACAATGCTGTTTTGATGCTTCAAATGTCTCGTCTGTGGGTGGAGGCACTGCATGATGCAGCTTTTTCCATCGGGTGACAACAAGTCAGAGTGTTGATTTGCTGAATTATTTATTGTATTTATTGCCCTATTTTAAACAGTAGTGCACCCACTCCTTATGGGAGCAGCAGGAAGGGTCATGTTATTATCCTTTCTGAGGTATATAGATTACAGTAGATCTAGCCTCAGGTCTGTTAGTCTGTGGGGGACGTGAAAAGCATATTGTTGCGGACCCGGGTCGGGGACGAGAAGACCACGAGGGGGAAGCTACCTCGGGTTCCCACCAGACTCTCCGGAATCACAGGCCATCGCACACGAATAACTTTGTGAGGCGGTGTGTCGCTAATCGACCGTGAATGCCAATAACTCGACCACGTGACTTAGGGCCCTCCGTCTGATACCGTTTACCAACAAGTCAGGTGGTTTATTTACCGGGGAACAAGCCCTCGGTACGCCTTGTTCAAACCGGATCACCTTACCGGATCAGATGCAGCTGAGCGTAACTGCCAAGAATGTACCAGCGAGAAAAACAGATCATTGGGGAATAATGTCCCGGCTAAGCTAGAATACAAACCATGCTGGACCAATGAAGGAAAAGACGAAAACGATGGGGAACATTTCTTTACACGCATTTATTTACAATCAAGCGAGAAAAGGTATGTGGTATGGTACATTGGGTTTATTGGTATGTACAGCAGAGGACAGAAATTAATTTGTGGGGTGTGACAAGAGGCAAGCAATTTATAAAAGCACACAGAGCAGACTTATCCCGTTATCACTTCTACAATCTTAACTTATGCTATGACAGGCGCCATCACATACACACACACACAAACCTGAGGAAGATGAGATAGCCAGATGACCAACGCAACCCAGTACAATTTGGGGGAGATAGGAGGGAGAAATACTGGTGTCTAAGGTGTGGGAGTGGTAGGTGTGTTGAAGTGCAAGATGGGGAGTGCAGTGTCGTGCCAGAGGAAATGGGATTGCGAGTCAGTAATAATGCTCTTTTGTGCGTTCAAAGGGGACGAGACAGAGGGGTGGAAAGAGAGAGAGGAGAGAAGATGCGTGAGGGAACAGATCCCTCACCTAGTCATGTATAGGTCTGTTTGTGTAGCGTGTACCTCCGTGGGACGCTCTGCTTGAGCATTCCCACCTCGAGAGTTGGCGCGTTGTCTCTGGTTTAGTCACTTTGCCGGGCTCATGGTAACATGCGCTCCACACTGCTCCTCAAGAAGAAGAACGTCTTAGTCGCACACCAACCACGAGTGAAGAGCCAACGAGGAGCAGCCAACGCAGAGACCAGATGAGCAGAGAAGAAGGTGGCTAAGAGGAGAGCAAAGGAGAAGGTGAGCAGATCGCCCTTCCTGCCACCCCTCCTCGCCACCCATCTTGCCGTGTTCTGGTGACTGGATGAGGATCGTATCAATCCTGCGTGCTCACCCAGGACATTTCCGGTGAGATGCGGTTGGTGTTATTAATGTCTGTTGCTCGTCCCTGCATCAAGCGGTCCAAGTTCAACCCGAGTCGTGCAGCATGCCTCTGTTTCGTGGCGAATTGTCGCGATGCAGAGGTACGAGAGGGTGCAGGAATATTTTTCCCATATGCGTGAGGTGTTGCTGGTCGAAGTGGTGAAATTTAGTGAGAAAGGGGTGAAGCAAGGTGAGATGCTGTTGGAAATTGGCACCCAGATTTGAATGAAAGAATGGCGCGCCATGCGTGTGCTGTACAGTATGGTTGTGCTTCTGTTGATTCCCAGCCACGGGAGGCTGTGTGGTGTGTTTGCTATTCAATCGCATATTGCATGGTGTGTGTGCTTGCTTGCTTGACTTGTACCATGGCTAAAAGGAAAGGGTTGGATTAGAAATCAGAATGGGAGACAGAGATATAGTTAATAGACCTAGCTATTAGACCCACTCAATGCACTTCATCCCGTTAACCCACTAGACATGAGGGGAAGGTCTAACTGCACGAACACTGACAAAATAACTGCCTGGGGATCACTGTATGTTGGGTGCCATTGCCTTAGAGGTATACGGTTTTGTAGAACCGCAACACTATAATGCCTCAAGAGTGTTGGGTTTCCTCCCTTTCGGTTTCAGGTTAAACAGCAGTAGCAACTGTTTAAAAATGTAATCATACGTGTTTGTGGTTTATAATATTATTTACTCCCTCTAGGGGTGTCCCAGGAAATGCCATGATAACCTATTAATATACACATGAGAAGTACTCACTCCCTATGGGAGCGGCCAGCGGGGTTATGTTGTTATCCTTATTGTTACGTGCTCTCTCCAAGCACCAACGCTAGTGTACCAGTTACCCAGAGGGGAAGCATGGCAGTAAAGCTTTACGGAAAATAATGTCCCATCTATTGTTTACCAGGTGAAACCAACGTACAACACGAAACAGAAGGATATTTAATAAGAAACTCATGAATCCCTATTGTCTACCTTTCAAGCACTAATACCATTTAATAATATCCCATCACAAAGGTTTAAAAAGAAACACTCAATGATTTTAAAACTCCACAAAGTAACACACACGACAGTTATTTAACATAAAACCTCAGCAGAATACGAATTGATGTCAAAGTCCTGGTTGTGGACACGTTCGAAGCAGCCTTTCCCCATTAAGTGCGCACAGGTTGAAGTCCGACCGGTCATGTGTGTTGCAAGTCCCCAGAGGGTGATGTTGGCATCACCGAAACAAGCAGATGAATCCGAGTCCACTACTCGCCTTTAGAGCCACAACATAGACCAACTACTGAAGAGTGAGGAGAAGAGAACACAGGCCATTTGCCTTTCAGATGCGACCAAAGAGGATTTGCCTGCTTGGATGTCATCTCCAAGACACCAGCAAGGCAGTAGATTCGTCGAGAACCCAACTGGCCAGCAGATACAATTGACTAGCATCTGCAGGAGTGAAGCTGGTTCTTGAGTCAGGGCTTTGGAGTTGCTGAACCAGTCGTAGTTTACACGCAACACTCTCCATGTCCTTTTTGCTGTTTCAGCTCGGTATATTTAAATGAACTCGGCCGCAGCTGTTGCTTCTCTCACAGGTCATATCGTATCCTCCTCCCTCCTTCTAAATAACATGGCTCTCTGCCTGTCCTATTATTGTGTCTCGCACAAGGTCACTCAGAGGCCTGGCATTTAGGTGTTCCTTCCTTGCTCACCCCTTCCTTGCTCCCTCATGCTCCCTCCCTCCCCCCTCCCTACCTTCTCTCACCCTCCCCACTTCCATTTCCTACCCCCTCCTTCCTCTCACCCCTCCCTCCTCTCTTCTCCTTTCTCTACCCCTCCCTCCTCTCTCTACCTCCTTCCCTCCTCTCTCTACCCACTTCCCTTCTTCCTCCCTCCCTCCTCTTGCTCCTCCCTTCCCCTCCCCCCCACCTCCCACTTAATATTCCATCAGTGAAGCAAAGGGTTATATTTGCTAATCTATCAAATTAATGTGCTGTGCGTGTGCGTGTGTGTGTGTCCTCCATAACTCCAAAACCATGAAACCTATTATCCTGAAACTTTGCATGCAAACTCAAGGAACTCCAACGAAGTGCTTGAGTGAAAATCGGGTGTTTGGGTTAATTAAAACACCCATTTTGAAGATAATTAACAGCCTTATTTAATTATATCCTTTATCAGGTAATCCTCAGCCACCTCGCGCTCTGGGGTCTTAAAGCTTATTCTGGGTGACCTTGTTTGGGTCGGAAGCCACCATGTTTTTTGGCCTGCTCAACCAAGGCTCGACTTGCAACAGGCTGCAATGATTTCTTGATGATAAAGTTTTTTTTCACTTTCCTCCCTCATATTATCGAATGCCTGTTCATCATCGCTACGAAGCGCTGGGTACATTGAAAGGTTTATAAACTCCGGGAGAAGCCAGCGTTTGTGGCTTTATTTCATTTCCCCACATGCGATAACCTCGAGAATCCCTTAAACTAAGCTGAATTACAAAATTTAAGCTCTAGAATCAAACTCAGCAGCAGTTCTGACTCCCAAAAGAGTGTTCATTTGGCCAATTCGGATATTGCTTGGGCGTTTCCATGTGCATAATTTTAGACGGCAATTGGTAATTACTTGCTAAGCCAGGCGTTCCGTTGGAGTGCTTGCTTGACTGCTTAAGCCACTTACCGAGTGCCCCACAGTCAATAGTGGAACAGTTTGTGTCCTGATCGGGATATACAGTCGACAGTTACTACAAGTTAGAGGTACGTACACAGTGCACACGGATGTGGTACATATGGGAAGATTTGTATTTGTGGGGACTCTCCGTGGGTGTGTGAACATTCTATGCCTGTTATGGGCACCGTGATGGCAGATTCATCCCGTATCTTATGGAGGTTTTATCAGGTTTTTCTTTGTCCTTGCGACTGTTTCGAAAGCATTTGGTTATTGGGCGTGCCTTATAAAGGTTATATGTTTCTCTTTGTGAGCTTCAATGCAAAATTCATTTGATAACACCTGATTTCTGAGCCGTTTGCTGTATTAACGTGTTTTCTAAATTACCGAGCCAAATTTTTTTCCACCCGTCACACGTGGCTTTTTCTAAAGACTAATGTTTGTGCACATCTCCCTGAAACGTCCATATAAATATAACGTTGTTTTTCGGTGAAAGCTAATCAAGGTTTCTGGGTTGTATACAGGATGAAGTGATGTCGGTAATCACACTGACTCCAACCCGCCGATTCCTGAAAAATTACCGATATCGGCCAAGTACTCTCACTCTCTTTCTCTCTCCTAAGGAAGTTCCCAAGCACCCAAAAGTCCCCGAAGACCCAGAAGTCCCAGAGGATGCAAGAGTTCCCAAGAAGTCTCTCTCTCTCTCTCTCTCTCTCTCTCTCTCTCTCTCTCTCTCTCTCTCTCTCTCTCTCTCTCTCTCTCTCTCTCTCTCTCTCTACGTATCCAGACGGTGGTTATGTCTGGAGGGTGGTTATGTCCACGCGGTGTTTGTCTCCGGACATGTCCGGATGGTATTTATCTCGAGACGTGTCCAGATGTGAATTGTTCTCCGGATGTGTCCAGGCAGTGTTTATGTCTGGATTGAAGTTTGTCTCCAGAGGTGTTCAGGCATTGTTTGTCTCCGGACGCGTCTGGGCGTTGTTTATCTCCGGACGTGTCCGGGCGTTGTTTGTCTCTGGACTCGTCCGGGCGTTGTTGGTCTCCGGACGCGTCTGGGCATTGTTTGTCTCCATGCTTGTCTCCGGACACGTCCGGGTGTTGTTTTTCTCTGGACACGTCCGGGCGTTGTTTGTCTCCATGTTCGTCTCCGGACGCGTCCGGGCATTATTTGTCTCCAGACGCGTCCGGGCGTTGTTTGTCTCCAGACACGTCCGATCATTGTTCGTCTCCGGACGTGTCCAGGCATTGTTTGTCTCCAGACGTGTCCGGGCGTTGTTTGTCTCCAGACACGTATGGGTGTTGTTTGTCTCCAGGCGCGTCCGGGCGTTGTTTGTCTCTGGACATGTCCGGCCGTTGTTTGTCTCTGAATGTGTCCGGGCATTGTTTGTCTCCACAGCCATCCAGGCAGAGTTTGTCTCCTGATGCGTCCAGGAGGTGTTTGTCTCCAAACGTGTCGGTGAGTGTTCATGTCTGAATGGGAGTTTGTCTCCGGACGTGTTCGGATGGGAGTTTATCTCCGGACATGTCCGAGCAATGTTTTGTATCGAGACAGCTTGGCTCCGAATGTGTCCGGGCAGTGTCTGTCTCTGAACGTGTCCGGTGTTTATGTTCAGATGGGAGTATGTCTCTGGTAGTGTCCAGGCGGTGTTTGTCTCTCGATGGCTTGGCTCCGGACGCGTCTGGGCATTGTTTGTTTCCGGACTGTGTTTGTTTCCGGGTGGTATTTGTCTCCGGACGGCTTTGCTCCGTCTTGACTGTGTGGTGTCCGGTTGGCTTAAGCAGTCAATATATACACTGTCGGACAGTGGTTGTCACCGGATATGTCTGAGCATTGTTTGTCTCTGGGTGGTATTTATAGTATGACTGGTAAAAAATGGATTTTAGACATTATTTTGTTTGCATCTTCACTGTTATTCTATGCAGAAGCATTTTGATGAGACAGTATGAATCATAATTAATGCTCCACCACCATGCTGCCTCCCGTTCCTCTCACCTCTCCTACTTTCCCTTCCCCCACACCTCCTCACTCTCCCCTCTCTCTCTCTCTCTCTCTCTCCCCCTCTCTCTCTCTCTCTCTCTCTCCCCCACCCCCCTCTCTCTCTCTCCACCTCTCCCCCCCCTTTCAGTATTCCCGTCAGTAAAGCGACGGGTGGTATTTACTTGTGTAAAATAAATGAATGATCATAATCGAATTGCCCATGTCGCTCGACTAATCATTATGAATTAATTATATTACAATGAGAATGGGGTTTGGACTATAGGGACTCTGGCACATAATTTTCAGAGAAGCTTCATGGATTTATCCAGCTCACATCACATCTTCCACCTTTTCAATGAACACACGTGAACACACAAATAATATTTTAAGAAAATAAAGCCCTCTATGCTGATTTACATAAAATTTGACTTCAAACCAAAACATTGCACTGCTAAATTATTTTTTCACCTTTTCAACTGATGTGAACCATTCATTTTCTGGATACAGATCATAAATGCAGATAATGATGTTATCTATTGTAGAAAGCCTTCTTTAATGCATTAGATTCCCATTTCTAACAATAACTCCCTCAGTAACAATCAATGATGACTTTGAATAACCACATATCCTGGGATAAATGTCCACCATGATTCACTTGAATCAAAATTAAATATGAAAGCATCTAAATATGTACAATACTGTACAGTACTTAAAATAATTTTGTCTGCGAATTTCTTCGGCTTCATGTTAAACAGGTGTCCATGTAATCCTCTCTGCTTTTATTGGTCTCGCCCTGAAGGGGTGGTGAGACGTTTGCAATGTGTGAGTGTGTGTTGTTCATTATAATCTCCATATGCGGGTTTGAGAAGGTGGAACGAAGCCCTCACATCTCAAAATATCCACCTTTGTTTGCGTGCGTGTGTGTGTGTGTGTGTGTGTGTGTGTGTGTGTGTGTGTTTGTGTTTGTGTGTGTGCGTACGTGCCCACATGTGCAAATGTGACTTTTTCATGTGGTACATGCTTGGGAGCCTCATTGGTATACATTTCTGTCCATACTGTTGCTGATGATTCGCCAATATGATGATGAAATCGGTCTAGCAGCTGATGGGTTGATCAAGGGAACCCGATTTCCTGATGTGGAGATCATCATAAGGGCCTTGACGACGGATTTCCGGAGGATTCCAGATTCCAGAAGGTGGTCGTACCTGCGCTTCATTTTCACACCCACCTGTTGGAGTTGGCGGCGGGCGAAGGCATGGACCTGTTCCATGCCTTCCTCCAACTGACGTGCGTAGCCCTCCCCTGGGGGTCTATCGGGAAGCTCAGGCGTCGGGCCGCACATCAAATCGACGGGAGCCCGCAGCTCCCGTCCAAACATGAGCAGCGCCGGGCTGCAAGCGGTGGCCCCATGCTGACTCGTTTGGTAGGCCATTAGCAAATACGGGAGATGTTCATCCCAGTCATCCTGACGGGTGGTGGTAAAGAGTGCCATTTGCTGTGTCAGGGTTCTATTGAACCTCTCCACCATCCCATCAGATTGTGGCCTTAGGGGCGTTGTCCGGGTTTATCGAATTGCCAGGAGACTGCACACTTGTTTTAGCAATTCACTTTCAAAATTTCGTCCCTGGTCGGTGTGCAGCTCCTCCGGAATCTCGTGCAGACATATAAAACCTTCTACGAAGGCCTGTGC
>CM068953.1:65903723-65921008 GCA_035128595.1 Eptatretus atami
CCTTTTCAATGCTGGCCTTTTCACCCCCACTTTAAAAAAATATAAAAAATTCACTCCGATACAATCTTATTCTGCTTTTTTTTCTATACTTCCTGTACATTTCTCCTTTGCCTCTATCATTTCGTCAATACCTTCATTGAAGAAAACACTGCTTTCTTCTTCCTTTAAAAGCTTTTGAAAATGTATTAAAATTCTACAATTCCCTTATCTCTCTGGCATAAGCACGCCACGTCTTCTTTGTCTTCTTTGTCTTCTTTACAAGCCTGTCTCTCACTGAAGTGTTTTGGTCTGTCATCCATCCTTTATTCCTTCAACAACATCTCCTTCCACCCATCTCATGATTTTTATCTTACAATGTGAAATATTGGTATCTTAAGTCCAGCTTGCAGAGAAGTCTGCACACAATAATCAAATCTCCTTCACATTATTTTCATGTCAAACCCATGTCAGTACCTTGCCACACATCTCCTACAAGCCCACGTCCTTCTAACTCCCCCCCCAATGTGTCTCCCTCTTCAGCATCCTCCACTTCATGTCTCCCATCTCTGCATCTCCCTCACCCCAACCACACCAAGCTTGCCCCCACACCACCCTCTCCTAGCTTGCCCCTCACACTCCCCTCAAAGCTTTCCCCCCAACCCACCTCCTTAATGGTTCCCCTCTCAGATTCCCTCTCATCCTTTCCACTCGTCCTGCCCCTCTCTGGTTCCTCCTTGCTCTGCCCCCCTCGACTTCCCCTCTCATCCTGCCCCTCTCTGCTTCCCCCTCATCCTGCCCCCTGTTCCACCATTCTCAGCTTGCCCCTTGTCCCACTCCTCCCAAATCCCCCCCCATCTCTCCCCCCTCCCATCTCCCCCCATCCTCCCTTCTGGAATTAGATGACTAACTTTCCCTCAAATGTCTCCTACTTTTCCTCTGCTCTAATTGGTTCATATGATCATATGCTTGTGAGATTCAACATCTCTCACTCACTCACTCACTCACTCTCATTCTCATCCCATGTTGTCTTCGATTATCCTACTCTTTCCACCCATGGTACACTGAATCCTGTGGTGAGGCAGTAGCTCTGAAACAACTTGCCTTCTCTTCCTCCTCAAATGCAAATCCAAATGATGGCAATCGCAATCGATTCCAAAAAGTCCACAACAAATGTGTCTCCACTCTCAAGATAGCCAAAAAAACAACATCTGTCCAACCTCAAGAATGTACTTTCAAGCTTGTCTCACTCTTCTAAAACCTGGTGGTGCCATGTAAAAGTCTGTCTCCGTCTCCTCTTCCATCCCTTAAAATGGAAGTGTCTCAAGTGTCTCGTGTGACTACAACCAACTCCATTCATGAGAAGGCCGAATGCCTCAACTCTGTGTTTACTTCCCAATCTTACCTCCCCAACCCCTCACTCTCGGGACCCTTCCTTCCCTCTCAAAGTCAACTGCTCCTGGACTCTGTGTCTTTTGCACCTGAGAAGGTGGAGAAAATTATTTCAGCCCTCATCTCTGACTGCTACTGCATCAGCTCATGTGTCCTTAAAAATATGCTCTGCTGCTCCCTTGGATATCTCTGCCCTTTTCACCCTATCATTTGCGTTCAGTCATCTTCAATCTGCTTGGAAATCAGCCATCACCACATTACATAAAACTCCTCCATTCACATTTCCAGTTTTCCTCTTGGAGGTTCCTTCCGTATCCATCTTGTCCACCCCATGCATCCTCTCTCCTGCCCACATTCCTCCCCACACCCATTGTTTGTCCAAGTCTCCATCTATCTTGTCCTTCAACTCCACTGTTGGTGTCCTCCAACGCCCACACCCCCCACTACTGTCCCTTTTGTGCTGTTACATTCTTATCTGATCAGTGTATTCGCTTTTCCACGAGCTTTGACTACGAACACAACAAAATCTTTCTCTCCCACTTTCACCCAAATAATAAATTTGATTTTGTTTATAATAATTTTTTTATGCAGGACAATTAAACTTGCTTGTTTAAATATCCTTCATCCTAAAAATTTTGTTTTATGAAGCTCAGATATTCCACCACCTAAACTTAAAATCTGTGTGTTGACTACTTAAAATATTGCTGACACAAAGTACAATACTATTGACTCGTTATTAAAATAGTTTATATAATTTAGCTGCTGAGAAAATAAACTGAGATATCTCGCATGTTACAAGTTCTAAGACAAAAGTTATTCAAAGTTCAGGTTTGCATTAAAATTTCCCATTGAATAAAGATCGGTATCAGTTTGAAACATGTTGTTCATGAAAACTGCTATTAACACTAAAGGTGTGTTGACATTGAAAGATTTCTTTTTATTTGGTTCTGGATGTGAGATAAAGCACACCTTCCCTCTCGGGACTCCATTTAAGATATAATTTATGAGGTCCATTGCTTTTCCAAAAAGATAGTGGCCCTGTGCTTAGTCTGTTACAATTTACTGAAATAGAGAGCACATGTCACTACTTGTGTTGATAGTAATTATCTTATGATTGAGATTTGGGGGGTCGGGAACAGTGGCCGACTTTCCACTAGTTGTCCGGTTTAGACCAACCTTTTAAATTAGTTTTTATTTTCCTTTTCATCCTAAAATGTCTTTGTGGAAGGACTGTGAAATACATTGTCGCCATGTATTTATTATCTACATTAGCGGGGTGCAGGAGGGTTTGGCTCGTTCATGATGTTTCCGGACGGGACGTGGGGTAAATTGAGGTTGGGGTGATTGCGTATGCACGAATCACTAAAATGTAGGTAGTGCACAAAAAAGTGGAAACACCAATGTAAAGTCACTTATAACAGGGTGTTGGGCAAAGCCCACCAGACAGGAGGAAGGCTGCGGAAAAGCAGGAAGGGTAGGATGAATGAAAACACGGGACTAACAGGACAAAAAGTACAATGTAAACAAATAGACAAGATGGGGAAAATTTAAAAAAACCCACAGAACAAATACAACAGGCGAGCAAGCAGCTTGAGGCAGGACCTCGATGTGAGCCCTGGCTCCTTTTGCAGCCATGCTCACCATAATTATCGGCAATCAAGCCTGTGCAAATTCTATACTTGACCCGAAGCATGTCGTGATGTTATTTACTTAATTAACACTTGGGCCACACCTGTGTGGAAGCCATTGCTTGTGCCCCTCATTCACCCAGCTGTTTCCATTTTTTTTGTCCACTACCTGTACATATATATATATATATATATATATATATATATATATATTATATATATATATATATATATATATAATATATATATATATAGATAAGCCATATATTGTACATCCAGAGAATTGCTAAATTTTTGTATGATTGCTGTACTTTGTTTATATCTAATAATTACATCACTATAATCAGTTTAATCTAACTATACATATACATACATTTATAATTGACTACGTATTTTACGTTGAATGTTTTTTTCCCTACACATCACCCACCATCCACACAGACTGCCTTGCATAGCCCTACCCTCCTGCATTGTCCAATCCAATGCAGAATATGTTTGAGGTTGCTGTTGTTCCACAGCCGCAATTATTCCCACGTTCTTGTGTGGTTGGCCGGGGAAAGCTTGGCCCAAGCCTTTCACGAACTGGCTGGCCAGGCCTGACATTCGAGTAAGGTTCAGTCAGGAATTTGTTGTTCATGGTGCCGGTGATAGCTCACCTACTTCTTCGCGAAGGACACCCTGGGGTCTTCAACGCACACCAAGTAATGCCAGCAGACAGGACGCCCGGTTTAACATGCATCCGAGGGACGGTGAAAACATATTGATTAATCGCCTTTATCGCCTAGCTGGGCCGAGATTCAAACCCAGGGTATATGGCTTACAGGTGAGTGTGCATACCTCTTTGAGTCTAGGATATCCTGCCTGCCATGCGTGAGGTTGTTAAATTCTATATTTATGAAAGAATTTTTTTTTTTGCAACATAAAAGTTTTCTTCAATGTAATTGTGAACCGATCTAGTTCTCTGCTCTGTTATTTCAAAATAACACTTTCTGTTAGGCCTCTGTTTTAATTGTAGGATATGCTTTTGCAGTGTGGTACCTATTCTACCTTTGCTACTTGATTTCTGAATTACTAAAGGGTTTTTTTTTCGTATTTTGCACTTTTATATTCTTGGTGTCTCTCAAGCATCCAGTGATTTTTTGCACAAGCTTTGTACTCACACTTATTTTGTCCTGCTGATGAAGCCTTGAAACACAAATAGTGCTGTGCAGTGCAGGTGCTTGGAGAAACTTGTGGAATTCCTTTAAGCATTGCACTCTGTCATTTTTACCTCCGCCGCTGAAGGTGAATGAGGTTTTCACCCCCTCTGTTGTCTGGTACTTGGCGAAAAAATTTGACTTTTTTTTTTGCCAAGTACGTTGGTCTGTTCGTTTGTCTGTTGGGTCGCCGAAATAGGTGACCCTTATTGTCAGTAATTCTGTCTGTTTGTTTGTTTGATGTTTGTTCGTTTGTCATCAGCATAACTGGTAGTAAACTGGGTGGATTTTGACCAAACTCGGGTGTAGGTACATCTTATGTACCTAGTGCTTTGAAATTGTGATGGTTGCTCAGGACGCTTTGGTTCCTAGCAACAACCGAAAAAACCTTCAAAATCGGTACCGTTCACGCGAAATCAATTCCGAAAGCCATTATCCCATGTAGGGTTATGAAATTAGCACGAATGATCTACAGGTGATGCTCATCAAATATATTCCGGTTTTTGTGATATATGGAATACTTTACCCGCAGCGCCCCCTACAATTAGGGTATGTGCGAAAATTGGCGAAAATTGAAGGCCCCTAGCGACCAGGTGAGTGCATCGATACGAATGAAACTTTGCAGGTTCATGGTACTCAATGAGTACTACAACTTTGCCTCAGGACTTATGACCGATTTCGCTTAGTCAGGGGTCAAAGGTCAATTAGTGCAAAAGTCGATAATATGCGAGAGCTGGAGGTGCCTTCGCGCCAAAAGGTACTCCTCCTAGGGTTATGGTTGGATGTCATGAAAATTTACACTAATCGTCTGGAATACATTGCACAAGCAATCGAGCCGGATTTTCGATTTAGATCTTTGTTCACCCACAGCACCCCCTTGAACTTTGGGGATTTCCGATTTCAAACCGCATTTTCGGTACTTTTCATTCAAATGGATACCGAGTAGTTATCAATAGATGGAACTGGATGAGATTTGATGTGCATAATCTTAAGGTGATTCCCTATCCGCGATATGACATCCATTTTGCTCTATATCTTATAGTTTCCATGCTCGGCACCCATCGCCACCTACCGGCTTGTTTGTTGTCTGTTTGTCACACGATTTTTGGCCACAATTTTCAAGCAATCATTTTGAAATGTCTGTGTGTAGGTGACCGGCCAAGGACTGCAACACTAAATTTTGGTGAAGATCCGAATCCAGATCCGTATCTGAGAATTTTTAAAGTATTCTTCACCATTGAGAGATGGGACCAAAACGATACATAGCACGATATCTCAGAAGGTTATGGATGGATTCACACGAAACTTGGTGTACAGGTTGGGAGTCCCACCAGCAAGAAATTATTCAATTTTGTGAAGATCCGAATCTAGATCTGGATACAATAATTATTTAATTTTAAAACTGATTCCTCACCATTGGGAGATGGGCTAAAAACGACATTGCATGATATCTCAAAAAGTTGAGGACGGATTCGGATGAAACTTTGTGGTCAGGTTGGGTGTGTGAAAAGGACTAATTGGTTCGATTTTGGTGAAGATCTGGATTCGATAATTTTTCAGGTGATTCCTCACCATTGAGATGGGCCCAAAAACTACACAGCATGTTATCTCTAAAAGTTGTGGACGACTTGTGACAAAACGAGGTGGAGAGACGGAGAGGTGACAAGAACAAGCCGATTCGATTTTGGTTAAAATCCGGAATCGGATCCGACTGATCAGTGGCATACAAAATGTAAACTATTCAGCATGGCGGAGGTATGTTCTCTATGGAGTGCCATTCCGTTTCGCCAAGTTGTCACACTATGAGTGATTTTCATTTTGTTTGTCTGTCTGCCTATCTGTGTGCAGGATATCTTACAAAGTTGTGGATGCATCCGGATGAAATTTGGTGGGCAGGTTGGGTGTGTGACAATGACGAACTGATTAGATTTTGGTGAATATCCTGATTCGGATACTCGAATTTTTATAGTGATTCTTCACCATTGAGAGAGAGGGCTAAACTAATATATAGCATGATATCTCCAAAAGTTATTGATGGATTTGGATGAAACTTGGTGGACAGGTTGGACGTGTGACAACGCCGAATTGATTCAATTTTGGTGAAGATCCGAATCCGGATCTGGATAGGAGTATTATTTAATTTTTAAAGTGATTCTTCACCATTGAGAGATCGGGCCAAAAACGATATAGTACTGTGTAGCATGGTATTTCAAAAATGTATTGGGCCCGATATGTTCTCGTGGATCAGGCATTACGTGGTGGATGTATGCGCTTGACCCAATGCCCTTCTAGTATTACCTGTTTGTGCTTCAAGTAGCTGATGGTGTTACTCTGTGGAGGTCTTTTCAACTGCTCTTTCTTTCACATCACTCCTTGGCTTACCTTCATTTTCTTTAACTCCCACCACAACCATCCTTTTGCAGTCCTTTCTCTTCATCCTTGGAGTGGCTGCTGTGTCACTGGCCCTGAATCTGCTGCTGCTCTTTGTGCACTATACTCGCCTCTGCTGTTGCCAACGTGGTGAGAATGGCAATGTAAAGAGGAGTAGTGTTTGCTGCAGCACATGGTGTGTTGTCCTAGCTACGCTTCTTTGCAGGTATGATGCTCGGGTCAGAGCTTGGTTATATTTTCTCGTGTAGCTCTGTTGTTATGTACTCTATAGCATAAGGGGTAATTTAGATAATGCATAGGAAGCATGTAAATATAATGCATTTTTTGTGGTTTCTTCAACGAAAAAACTCTGTGCTTATCATTCTATGACCTGTGCTGCTGCCATCTGAAGACAGCAGTGTAGACATTGATATGCTGACCTCTAAACTCTGTTCCTGGTCTCAAAGGAATCACATCTAAATAAAAACTGTCACATGGTGTATGCTAACAGGAGTCCCTTTAATGTGGATTAATTACATCATCCTCCTGAGAGGATTCTATACCAGCTCTCATCTTGCATTATTTAATGTATGTTTAAAATGTTACATTGCATTTTGTAAACAATAGCCCTTTGCACTTGTATCCTTTATTACATGTTGCTTATGGGAGTCAATATATGGCTCACAACCTTTTTTCATGAGAACATTTCCTCGTACTGTATCGAGCTAATGCACTAGCCCCTTGAGGTTCCACTAATTGGTGAGCTTCCGCATGGAATGGATATCAGGTGAGATTTCTTTTTATAGATCAAGTCATGTCTTAAGTTAAAAAAAAAATTTTTTAATTGTAAGTGTGGATAAAATCAACATATGCAATGGTTGTCATTCAGATCTGCAAAGAACAAAAACAGTTGTTTTTACAGGTATAGTCAAAATACAAGTCTTCAATGTCATCTGGGGTATTTAAACTGCCACCATGCCAGTGGACTGTATGTCGGTTATGCAAGAACCAGCCATAGCATTTCAGCTCAGACCTTGTGCAACTCTGTTGGTCTGACCCACTCTGTAAACCTCACAACCTCAAGGTTTCTGCAACTTGTACGTCATCCCTCCTGGACCTGGTAATGACTAACCTTTCCATCCAAACTCTGCTGTTCTTCCTCTGCCCAGTTCGATGATTACCTCCGCCACCGAAGGTGGAGGAAGATTGTTTTCAGCCCTGTGTCTGTTTGTCTGTCTGTCTGTCTGTCTGTGAACAGGATATCTCAAAAAGTTGTGGACCGATTCAGAGGAAATTTGGTGGACATGTTTGGTGTGTGACGAGGCCAAATGTATTTAATTTTGGTGAAGATTCGAATCCGGATCCGGATAACGAGAATTTTTCAAGTGATTCTTCACCATTGAGAGATGGGGCCAAAAACTATGCATAGAAGGATATCTCAAAATGTGGATGAGTTATGCCAAAACTAGGTGGATGAGTTAGGTGACAAGAATAAGCCGATTCGATTTTGGTTTCGGTCCGGATTCAGATCCAACCTACCAGTGGACACAAAATATAAACTGTTTAGCCTGGCGGACGTATGCGCTCTACCAAGTGCTGTTCTAGTTTGATTATGTTCTTCTCAAGGACCACATCTCTCTGGCTATTGTAATGGAGCAACCTCAACGCCACAGAACATAGGTGTTCAAATGGGCCATCTGGCAGGAAATGCAATCTGCCCTTTTGTAAAAGGATTCGGCTGCCATATCCACAGCATCTGATATTGATTATGCATGGGAATACTTTAACGTAAGCCAATTTTCTAGGCTGAGGTCCCCAACCAGTCTTTTCTTCCAAGTCATGATGGCACCTTGTCAAGTCTGTCACAAGTATATGCTCCCTTCACCTCCTCTCTCTCTCTCTCTCTCTCTGCTCAAATG
The DNA here is from genome assembly GCA_035128595.1 of Eptatretus atami. Lineage (NCBI taxonomy): Eukaryota > Metazoa > Chordata > Myxini > Myxiniformes > Myxinidae > Eptatretus > Eptatretus atami. The sequence continues at coordinate 65,912,205 of CM068953.1, forward strand.
GCATCACCACAAACTCTGCTCGAGTGAATGCAGAATGTGTAACTCTGTGTTTGCATCCAAATCTTGTGTTTTCAACCAACCCTGCTCTGTCCCCATTTTACCTCCTTAAATGCACTGTTTACTCGACTTTGTATCCTTCTGAAGTCATTGAGTGGAGAAAGTTCTGTCCAGCATGATTGACCCTGCTTCGGCGACAGGCCCAGATGACGTGTGTCCATTTTCTCAAATGCTGCTCTGCTGCTCTTGCTTCTTCTTTGTCATGCCCTTTATCCTGTCATTTTTCTTTGGCCTCACTCCATCCACATGGAAGACAGCAAACATCACTCTTATCCACAAGAAGGGCTTATAAACAGATGCTATCAAATACAGACTATTAAGCTTACTGTACTTCCGATTATAAGGAATGTTATGAAATCAATTATTGTTGGTTTCACCTTTTACAAACTGTCTAATATCTGAGCACCTGCTTGGATTCCAGCCCTGTCACTAAACTCTGGAAATGCTGCACCTGCTTTCTCACCAATGGTTGGAGGTCCTACATCTCAACCAAGAAGGCAAGACTGTCTCCCTGGATATCTGAGGCATTCAACAGAGTCTGCCTTCCTGCTCTGCTTGCTATGCTTGCTGCCTGTGGCATACAAGGCCACCTTCAGATCGGGAATTCTGACTCCCTCTACTTGCACAGTCAATGCATTGCTATCATTGGAGCCCTCTCCTCTCCTCTCTCAGTGGAGGCTACATTGTCACAAGATAATGTCTTTGGCTCAGTCTTGTTCCTCATCTACATAAATGACCTTTCCAATGCTCTCGAAAACTCTCTTTTCAATTCCAGATGGCTCCACATTGTCGTACAGTACCTTCATCCCATTTACAGGCAGGCAGCAGTTATGTCACTTTTTGCTGAACTGGAATTCATTAGATGCTGCTCTGGTAAATGTAACAGGTTTTTGAATCCTACCAAATATCACCATCTCACCCTGTTGTTCTGGAAGAGTTGTCAAATGAACTCTTCCATGGCCAGTTACTGGAAGAGGGTCAGTCTAATAAACTTCTTGGCTTCATCATCAGCCATGACCTCTCCTGGGATAACCACAATGCAAAGCTGGCCTCCAAGGCCAGCTGTAGACTCGGCACTCTCTGGCATTCCAATTCATTATTTAAATAATCACAACTGCTGATAGTCTACAAGGCCTTTATTCCTGGCACAATGAAATTCAGCTCTCTCCCCTCTGGGATGGATCACCAGCATCACATCTGTCTCTCCTGGAATCTGTGAAATTTAAAGCTCTCCACATTATTTGCATCTCCAGTAATGAGGCTGAAGCACGAAGCCTGTTGCTCTCGTACTTCAGACAGGTAAGTGGCACCTCTGTTGTTTATTTTTCCACTTCTCCTCCATTCTTGCTCGATGTGCTCTTTCAGGCCTTTAACTTCCAGTAACTCCTTCTTGGTCTACTCTCAAAGTGCAGGCCTACTGTGAACCATAACTCTTTCATCTTTTTCCCCCACATGTGGAAATGCCTTCCAACAAGTCCATTAAATGCTCTTTTCCTTTCACTGCATCAAGCAGGCAGTGTACTGACAAAAGAAAGTGAACTGACCCCTACTCCCCCTCCCCTTCCACTTCTCTCTCCCACCCCTCCCCTCCTCTCCCACCCTCTCCCTCTCTCTCCCACCTCTCCCTCTCTTTCCCACCCCTCTCCCTCTCTTTTCCTCTCCTCTCTCTTTTTATCTCATGTCACCCCCTCCCTCATTCCTTCCCTCAATCCTTTTATATCCTCATTAATTATAGCGAACCTAACCCATACTTGCAGGAGAATGTGTTCACTCCCCTCCTCTCTCTCCTCTTTTGTTGTTCATTCATTCCTTGCTCATTGTGTCCAACTGTTTCTTTCCCCAATCGGTTACCCTGTGTCACCTCGTCATTACATAAGCCTCAATGCTGCATGAAAAGGGTCATCCCATCTTGATATTACATACATCATCATGATGTGATGATATTTACTTTGTAAAAATCATTCCAGTAGAAAGGTGATGAAATGAGGTAAGCTGTGACAAAACTCGATGTCGATACCAGTGAAATGTTGAGTGACAGTTTTTCCTTTGTGCAATTTATTTTCTATTTCTCACCAAGCCTTATTCATCATGGCATTAGTCATTTGTCCACACACACACATTGGACTGAAATTGCAATTAGTTTTCATTGTTGCTTGACTAGTGATTGCATTTTCATTGGCTCTGCCTCAAAACCAAATAATATGTATGCAATCATGCTACAATACCACAAAATTATTAAAGCCCCAAAATAAACTTCAAATCATGATGTTCTCATTCCATCCTCTGAGCTGAATTCCCAGGTCTATTTATGCATGTACGAGTACTCTTCAAAATGGCTCTGGGAAAGAGAGTAATGCCAATGTAAGTTTTTGTCAATGTGTAATGTTTTTTTCAATGACCGTGCTTCCCCATTGTCTCGGGTTGCTCATCTGCATTTTTTTTAATTTGCTTTTTAATTTGTTTATATTTTAATTTATGAATGTTGTCCGATTTATTTATTTTTTCTGTGACTTTTCCCGGTGTGCCGGCTTAAATGTCCATCGGCACGCAAAATTTCATCTTTCTATGTCACTCGGAAGGTACTGATGTTTCATATCGGTGAGCGATTGAGTCAGTCAGTCAGTCAATCAGTCCTTGGTTAGAAAGAGCTTTATATATTACATACTCGTGGGGTATGCTTACACGTTGTAAGCAATAATGAACCGTGCTTTGTACATAGGTACGTAATACATAGCAGCAGATTCAGCATGACCTCCCATTGTCGTGAATCACTCACCTGCAGTGAGCCCAACAAAGCTGCACTTATTTTCAGATATTTTCATTTACTGATGCTTACTGAAGGTTCAATGATTTTTCCCGGTGCATCAGCTTCGATGTCCATTGGCAAATTTCACCTTTCTACATCAATTGGAAGGTACCGAACATAAATGTCTGTCAGTCATTCTGGCGAGTCAGTGAGTGTTCGAATATATATATATATATTGTTACGGCTGTGGAAATTCGCAACATCATAAAGGTCCCATAGGTGAGGTAATTTCTGAAGTACATGTGTAGTTAGCCCAAACCCATTGTCTGAGGGAATTAATGATTCATTCGGGCTGCGATACTTTGAGTTAGGCGTTTTTCTGTTCTGCTTATTTTCGAACCAACACACACTTCAACGTCAACAACGCCAACCAACAACAACAACGCTAACCACGCCACCACTCTAACAGCGCCAGCCCGCCACCCTCACAACCACGCCACCATCTCAACCACGCTACCTACACCAAACGAACGCCATCCTCCAGCGGTCTCCGTACGACGGTTTGCGCGCTGAAGCCGTCGAACGGCTTCGCCTCGTCCCCCCACAAGCCGCAGGTGGGAGGGAACGAGAGGGAACGCCCCCCTTTCTCGAAAGCGCTTCGAAAGGAAGGTGGAGCCGAGAACGGGGCGGGGCGCCGGGCGTATAAGACGCGGAGGCGGCTGAGGCTGTTGTCTCTCTCTTCGTCGTCGATGCTTCTGTCTCTCTTCGTCGTCGATGCTTCTGCCTCTCTCCTCTTCGTCGTCGATGCTTCTCTCTCTTCTTCGTTGATTCGTCTTCTGCTTGGAGGTTCTTTCTGCTGCTGGGCTGGCTTCTTCTGGTTCGGCGCTCGCTGTCCTGCTGCTCCGGGTTCGGCGTGTGCTCTCCCTGTCGGTCGTGCTCGGTCCAAGGCGTCGAGAGGCCGGTACGGGCAGGCGCGCCGGAAGGCCTTGCGGCCGCCGCCGAGGGAGTCACGACCGCGGGGACGGGCGCCAAGGCAGCACCTAAGGGAAGTCGCGACTTCCATTTCTTTGGGGTTTGTGTGAACGTGTGTGTGTCGGCGCAAGTCCGTGAAGTAGAATTGGTGAGTGGTCCGTGTGTCGCGTTAGTCGTAGTAGCTCTGCTCTTCTTGTTTTCTATTTGATTATGTGCATTATTGAATACGTTTGCTTTATGTTGCTATTCGTTGTCGGTTGTAAAATAATGCTTGTCTGTTGAATTCTTCCCGCGTGTCGCTGCGCCTTCCTTCGTTGGGTCTCCATCTTGTTTCACGTAAAGGGTTCGTCGTGGGCGCGGCCGCCCGATAATTAATCTGACCGTCAAGGCCGACGATAACACCGCTCGGGTATTCCGTTAGCCCGGAACGAGCCGCTTAAGCGGATCGTGTCCGAAGCGGCCTGTGGCGAGGTACAATCCCCTCGGATAGGTTACCCGTGCGGGACTTAGGTATATCGACTTTCGGCGATTCACCCTATTCGCGCGGGTAGAATGCGGACTGGGTTTGTGGTGAGGCCGAAAGGTCCACCCGTGACTGGATCCCGGCGTTAGCCGGGAGGTCACGACTGAATTGTCCGTCCGCTGGGCGGGCGGTCGCGATTCAGTCACGTGGCCGATCGCAGGCCGACGCGGCCGAAATTCGCAACAATATAATATATATAATATATATAATATAATATATATTAAATATATATATATATTTGTTGCGAATTCGCCGCCCTGCCGGCGTGCGAACGGCACCGTGCACTCGAAATCGCGGCACGTCTCGCCACCCTGGACGGACAGATTCATCAGTCGTGACCCCTCGTACTAACGCTGGGCAAGCCAGTCACAGGCTTGGGCCTTTCGAGCCTCACCACGATCGTGCAATCGGCCACGCTGCCGTGGGAATAGCGCGTTGTTTCGCCAAACTCGACCTACCCTAGTACCCACGCGGAGTGGTAAAACACGGGCGAGGTCGCAACGGCGTCACCGCACGCGTCGACTTCGGACACGAACCGCTTAAGGCGGTCCGTTTCCGTGCTATCCCGGTAACCGAGCGGTGTTATCGTCTCGCTCGACGGTTCCAATTAATTATCGGGCGGTTGTATCACGCTCCACGGTCGAACCCTTTACGTGAAGCCAAGATGAGGACCCACAAAAGGAAAGATACGCAGCGAAACGGGGAACATTCAACACAAGCACTTTATTTACACAACACACGACACAAAGCACACATATAACACAGAATGCACATATATCAAATAGAAGAAAAGAAACAGTGACGCAGAGATACACGACCGACTAACGCGCACACACGGCAACCTTAACATTTTACTTTACGAGACCCGGCGCCACACACACACACGTTCACAAGACCCAAAGAATGAAGAAAGGAAGTCGCGACTTCCCTGTGCGACGTCGTCCACACTTGGCGACCGCAGCCCTCGAGTCCCTCCAAGTTTCGAACGATCCCCTCAGTTTCGAGCTGCCCTGGGTTTCGAACGATCCTCTCAGGAACTCTGTCTGTCCACCTCTTTTGTAGGGAGGTCTTCCCCTCTCTCCCGCCCCGCGCCCCGCCCCGTTCGGACGCGTCACACATCGCGCACGGGGCGCCGCCAATCGGGAAGGGAACACGCCCCACCCTCCCCCTCTCTCCTAACTTCGGTGGAGAGGGGAAGCGAGATTCAAGCGGGAAATGTTCGCGCGGGCGTTTTGGGCGGAGATGTTTGCGCGGGAGGTTTGGGCGGGAGATCTTGGGGCGGGAGATGCCCCTTCACGCACTGGTATGCCTGCTGCTGCCTAGCTCTCTCCATCCGTCCCGCGGAGATCGTGACCGGCACGATGCTCGATGAATGGCGAGTGGTGAAGATGCTGGTAGCGCAGTTTGTGGAAGGCGGCGTCGTGGCGTGAGTGGAGTGATTGTTGCGTCGAGGTTGTTGGCGTCGAGGTTGTTGCGTCATGGAGTGATCGTGGAGAAGTTGGTTGTGCGATGTTCGTTGTTCGTTTTGTGCACTACATAACAATAAGAACAGAAAAAAGGCTAACTCAAAGCGTCAAGCCCGAATGAATCACAAAATTCCCTTTAACAACGAGGGTTTGGGCTAACTACACATGTACTTCAGAAATACCTCACCTACGGGACCTGATGGTGTTGCGAATTTCACCAGCCGTAACAATATATATAGTTCCGATAGAAAGTCTAACACCTTCAAAATTTTCACCTTTGTTGCCTTATAGCCTGGAATTAAATACATTAAACCAGACTTTTCCCCATTTATTACACATCGTAACCCACAACTTCCAAGTGAAAAACAAATTCTACAAAATTTCAGAAATGAATTAAAATATATAAAACTAGAATATCTTAGTTGGATAAGTGTCACCCCCCCCCCCCCCCCAATATAGAAGCAATTTGTATAAGGAAAAGAGCAATCAGAGATTCCAGACCCTTGCCAGACTTGTTTTGTGTAGTTTTGTGTGGTGTATTTTTGTGGGTTTGTGTACTGCTGTGTTACGTAATTAAAACGAGGTATAATTAGAACTGCCCTTTATAACTGCTGCAGTGATGACCAGTTACCAAGACGTCCGCTTTGATGCACGCTTTGATCGGACACCTCACCCTGACCATGACGTTTTAAATATTAATCAATTGAATTTAGAATGGGATTAAAATAAATTCAATTCAAATCAAATGGAAGACCAAATAGGTACAGTCCTGCATTGGAGCAATCAGAAGGAACCCTAACAAGCAAAAAGAAAAGAGAAGTCATCAGGAGGAACTGGATAGGAATCCCATTTCACCTGCGACTCCTCTACCTCAAACCCATCCAGGCAACAGCCAAGAGCCTTATTCAAAATACAAAAATCCAAAAAAACCCAGATCAAAAAATTTAATAATTCTGGCTGCCAGACCATGTGTCCATTCAAGTTGAAATTTAAAACATATATTCCCCATCAATACTCGATCACAACTGCGAAGTTTCACATCGATTGATTAAGCGGTTCCAGAGAAAACATTATTAAATATTTTACTTAAATCCAATATGGCTGCCAAACCATGTGACATCAATGATTCCTTAACAAACTTGTACACGAATGCCTTGGGGAACATTGTTGTGAACTTTCCCCTTGATCTGTCCACCCGTTCTGGAGAAGATTTTTTATATGTTTGAGGCTAAATCCAATATGGCTGCCAAACCATGTGACCAATGATGTCATATGTGTGAATTTTTTGTTCCTCATGGATAGGTGGTCGTATTTGTGAAGTTTCACTTCAATCTGTTCAGCTATTTCGGAGAAGATTTTTGAAGGTTTTTTTTTTTTTTAACAATATGTCTGCCGAATCACGTGACCGATGACATCATCAAAAAAAAATTGTGGACCATTTTATTAGTCTCATTTGAGGCATGCAAAAAATGATCCTCAAATATTTTCATGCTGATTGGATGTTGTACATATGCAATTATGACATCATAACGAAGACACCTATGATGTCATAGAAATCACACATTCCCCATGAGGTGTACTTGCCCTGTGCCAAGTTTCAATTTTTTCCCTGGTGCGGTTTCAGAGAGAAAGAGATCTCAAGTTTTTTTCCCCGTTTTTCCAACATGGCTGCCACACCACATAACCTATGACATCATAATTAATGTTAAAACATTCTACAAGAGTAATCGCACCAATAGTGAAAATTTCGTCTCAATCCAACAAGCAGTTGTGGAGAAAAACACGAAAGTTCTGTGCGGACAGACAGACAAATGGACCCAAATGCAATACAATACACTCTCCTTCGGCGAGAGCAATTAACTCAGATTAATCAAACGCCTTCAAAATCACACAGCAATTGGATTTGCCTCCACCTGTGTGAAATTGTCGTGATTGTGATTATTTCAGAATAAAATCAGCTGTCCCTGTAGGTTTCCTCTGCTGGGTAGTGCATTTCTTAGCAAAGACTCAACCATGGACACCAAGGAGCTTTCAAAAAGGCCTCGACGATAAAGTGGAAAGGCACAGATCAGGGGATGGGTATAAAAATATTTTAAGGGCCTTGAATATCCTTTGGAGCACAGTCAAGTCAATAGTTAAGAAGCTGAAGGTGCATGGTACCACCAATACCCTGCCTAGATCAGGCTGTCCCTTCAAACAAGATGACCAAGCAAGGAGGAGACTGATCAGAAAGGCCACAAAGAGGCCAATGACAACATTGCCTTTATGACAACTGCCTTTATGGCAAAGACTGGTCACTGTGTGCATGTGACAACAATATCCCAAGCACCCCACAAGAAGGAAGTCATTACTCAAAAAATCCCACCTTGAGTCTCATTTGAGGCATGCAAAAAACCCCTCTGGAGATTCTGAAGCCATGTGGCAACAAATTTTGTGGTCTGACGAAACCAAGATGGAACTTTTTGACCTAAAAGCAAAACGTTACGTTTGGCATGAACCCAACACAGCACATCACCCAAAGATAGAAGGGAAAATGGATGGAGCAAAATACAGAAAAATACTAGAGGAACACCTACTGCCCTCTGCAAGAAAGCTGAAATTGGGATGGAAGTTCACCTTTCAGCATGACAACGACCCAAAGCAACACTAGAGTGACTAAGGAACAAAAAGATAAATGTTCCTAAGGAATAATAATTATATAAATGTTCCGAGAGTGACTAAGGAACAAAAAGATAAATAAAATTTAAAAAGCCACCCTTGAGTGGCCCAGTCAGAGTCCCGATCTGAATCCAATCAAAAATCTGTGGCATGACTTGAAGATTGCTGTCCTTCAACACTCCCTATGCAACTTGACCGAGCTTGAACAGTTTTGTATTGAAGAATGGGCAAATATTGCCCAAACATGGTGTGCAAAGTTTGTGGAGATCCATCCCAACTGACTCACAGCTGTAATTGATGTCAAAGGTGCTTCCATCTCGTATTAACTCAGGGGTAGGAGAGGGGGGGGGAGGTGGGTGGACACTTATCCAAGCAAGATATT
>CM068953.1:65921033-65932193 GCA_035128595.1 Eptatretus atami
CAAACTACTTCTCGATTTTGTATATATTTAATTAATTTTCTGAATTTGTGGAATTTGTTTCTCATTGGAAGTTGTGGGTTACGATGTGTAAATATTGGTGGAAAAAGTTACTTTAATGCAATTTATTTCCAAGCTGTAAGGCAACAACAGGTGCAAGTTTGAAAGCGGGTGTAGACTTTCTATAGACACTAAATAATCTGTCCAATAAACATGTGTTGTGTGTGGTGTGTGTGTTTGTGTGTGTGTGTGTGTGTGTGTGTGTGTGTGTGTGTCCCCTCTATAACTCCAAAACCATGAAACCTAGCAGTCTAAACTTTGCATGCATATTAAGGGACCTCCATGGAAGTGCATGAGTGAAAATTTGGTGTTTGGGTTAATTAAAACACCCCTTTTGAAGATAATTAACGGCCTTATTTATTATATCCTTTATCAGTGCATCCTGGCCACCTCGCTCTTTGGGCTCTTCAGGCATAGTCCGAGGTAACTTCGTCGGGGTCTGTAGCCGCCATGTTTTTTGGCCTGTTCAACCATGCCTGACTTGGAACAGCCTTAATGATTTAACGATTAAGTTTTTTTAGATCCTCGTGGGAGATCTCTAAGTCTTACTCACGTTGTTGTTCTTGTGGAGCTTTTTGTTTCATAGCCTACAGTTTTCATCGAAACTTCCTGAAACTTGGCTTATATGTAAAAATACCTGCGCAGGACAGTAACCATCTCCGATTTTGAAAATTCCTCCCAGAAAAAAAGTTATGACGTCAAAATATCTCCGCTAATGGAAACGCCTAAAAAATTATGTCCGAAACTAGGCAAGCGTTTTGAATTCTGTTGCGGGAATCGAACCAGGGCATTAGCAGAGATGAATTACCGCACATATGATACATCACTATGACGTCGTATCAATTTTATGACGTCATTCCTATTTTTTACATTTTTGTTTCATTTGTTTCACAGCCTACAGTTTCATCGAAACTTCCTGAAACTTGGCATATATATATTATAGTGTAAAATATACCCTGCGCAGACAGTAACGATCTCCGATTTTGAAAATTCCTCCTAGAAAAAAAGTTATGACGTCAAAAATCTCCGCTAATGGAAATCGCCTAAAAAATGATCTCAAACTAGGCAAGCTTTTTGAATTATGTTTGCGGGAATCGAACGGGGCATTAGTAGAGATGAATTACCGCACATATGATACATCACTATGACGTCATATCAATATTTAATGACGTCATTCCTATTTTTTGACATTTTTGTTTCACAACCCAGAGTTTTTCATCGGATCTTCGTGAAACTTGCCATGATATGCAGAAAGCCTACGCGCAGGCAGTACCCATCTCCGATTTTGGAAATTCTTCCTAGAAAAAAAAGTTGACGTCATATATCACCGCTAATGGGAATCGCCTCTATACCATTATCTCCGAACTAGGCAAGCTTTTGAATTTGTTTTGCGGGAATCAAGCCGGGCATTAGCACAGATAATTTATCGCAAACCTGATACATCACAATGACGTCATATTCGTTTTTAGACGTCATCATTAAGAGGACGAGGATCTTAGCTCATTCGAGCTTGTTTCGTGTTTTTTCACTTTCCTTACTCATATTATGTGATTCCGGTTCTCATAGCTACAAATCCTGTATACACGCTTTTGTAAGTGCTATAGTTTTCAAATTAGGAGCTTGGAGTGATTTCATGCATTATATGATACGATTTTCCACGATCTACTCTTACAGAATAATTAAAGTACATCATCAAAATATTATTTCTGTTTTGAGGATTGGATCTCTCTTTGCACCCCTTTTGAAGATAATTAACGGCCTTATTTAATTATATCCTTTATCAGGTGCATCCTTGGCCACCTCGCTCTTTGGGCTCTTCAGGCATATCCGAGGTAACTTCGTCGGGGTCTGTAGCCGCCATGTTTTTTGGCCTGTTCAACCATGCCTCGACTTGGAACAGGCCTTAATGATTTAACGATTAAGTTTTTTTTAGATCCTCGTGGAGGATCTCTAAGTCTTACTCACGTTGTTGTTCTTGTGGACCTTTTTGTTTCATAGCCTACAGTTTCATCGAAACTTCCTGAAACTTGGCGTATATATATGTAAAAATACCCTGCGCAGACAGTAACCATCTCCGATTTTGAAAATTCCTCCCAGAAAAAAAGTTATGACGTCAAAATATCTCCGCTAATGGAAATCGCCTAAAAATTATGTCCGAAACTAGGCAAGCTTTTTGAATTCTGTTGCGGGAATCGAACAGGGCATTAGCAGAGATGAATTACCGCACATATGATACATCACTATGACGTCGTATCAATTTTTATGACGTCATTCCTATTTTTTGACATTTTTGTTTCATTTGTTTCACAGCCTACAGTTTTCATCGACAACTTCCTGAAATTGGCATTATTATATATATGTAAAATACCCTGCGCAGACAGTAACGATCTCCGATTTTTGAAAATTCCTCCTAGAAAAAAAGTTATGACGTCAAAATATCATCCGCTAATGGAAATCGCCTAAAAAATGATCTCAAACTAGGCAAGCTTTTTGAATTATGTTTGCGGGAATCGAACGGGGCATTAGTAGAGATGGAATTACCGCCACATATGATACATCACTATGACGTCATATCAATTTTAATGACGTCATTCCTATTTTTTTGACATTTTTTGTTTCACAACCCAAGAGTTTTCATCGGATCTTCGTGAAACTTGCCATGTATATGCAGAAAGCCTACGCGCAGGCAGTACCCATCTCCGATTTTGGAAATTCTTCCTAGAAAAAAAAGTTGACGTCATAATATCACCGCTAATGGGAATCGCCTATACCATTATCTCCGAAACTAGGCAACTGTTTGAATTTTTTGTTTGCGGGAATCCAAGCCGGGCATTAGCAGCAGATAATTTAATCGCAAACTGATAACATGCACAATCATATTCGTTTTTATGACGTCATCATTAAGAGGACGAGGATCTTAGCTCATTCGAGCTTGTTTCTTGTTTTTTCACTTTCCTTACTCATATTATTGAATTCCGGTTCATCATAGCTACAAATCCCTGTATACATCGCTTTTGTAAGTGCTATAGTTTTCAAATTAGGAGCTTGGAGTGATTTCATGCATTATATGATACGATTTTCCACGATCTACTCTTACAGAATAATTAAAGTACATCATCAAAATATTATTTCTGTTTTGAGGATTGGATTTCATTCTGACTAAATAAGTGTCAAAATTTGTGGTGAAATCCGATAATTTAAAGAAGTAACGAGTCTTATAACTAAGCCAATATACCTATTTACTTTAAGCAATCAAGGCCCTTCTCCATACATACACAAGAAAATGTGAAATTTCCTAAGCATTAAACTTATCTTTTTTCTGCTGTTGGGAGAATTATATTGAGTGAACAAAAAATTTAGGAACGTGCCAAAATTAACCAGCTTCATTGAGCTATATGATTTAATGCATTCACTACTAGACCTCACGCCCAATCCCCCAGAGGGAATGCCTATCCATAGCGCCTGCCAGATCTGTGTCTATATTGTTGGAGGTTTCATGAAGTGCTCCACAGGGAATCAAAGCAAATATGGTGAAAAGTTGACGTTTTAAAAAAAAGTTATAACGTTTGCGCAGACCCCGAACCGATGTACCATGGGACACATGCACAGACGAGCAGGGAACATGGCAGATTGTCTGCAATGTTTATTTCATTAGCGATTTAACTTTGCGATGTCTCCAGGGTTGTTCGCATTAAGCAGAAACTCTTTTGTGGATGAAGTCATTATTTGAAGGTATTCATTTTATTTCTTTAACTGCTGCATGCACGGTGAAGAATGGCTTTAAAGTTAAAGGGATCCTATATGGTCTGCAGTCACAGCATGGCCAGCCATTCCTTATCATCCATTTAATTTGAGTGCTTAAGCCACTTTCAGAGCAGCTGGTGGTCGATAGCGGTACCGTGCTTTGTCATCCTGAGTGAGTGGTTCGTGTTCCATCATCCTGAGTGAGTTGTTCATGCTCGGTCATTCTGAGCGAGTTGTCATTCTCGGTCATTCTGAGCGAGTTGTTCGTGCTCAGACATTCTGAGCGAGTTGTCATTCTCGGTCATTCTGAGTAAGTTGTTCGTGCTTGGTCATTCTGAGCGAGTTGTTCATGCTCCGACATTCTGAGCGAGTTGTCATTCTGAGCAAGTTGTTTCGTGCTCCGTCATTCTGAGCGAGTTGTTCGTGCCCGACATTCTGAGCGAGTTGTTCGTGCTCCGTCATTCTGAGCAAGTGTTCGTGTTCCGACATTCTGAGCGAGTTGTTTGTGCTCCATCATTCTGAGCGAGTTGTTTCGTGCCCACGTCATTCTGAAGCCCAGTTTGTTCGTGCTCTGTCATTCTGAGTGAGTTTGTCTCTGGACACAAATTTGTCTCCAGACGTGTCCGGGCAGTACTTTTGTCTGGACGGGAGTTTGTCTCCGAATGTGTCCGGGTTGTGTTTGTCTCTGGACGGCTTGGCTCTGGATGAATTCAGGCCGTGTTTCTCTCTGGACGTGCCGGGCGGTGTTTGTCTCTGGGTGGTATTTATCATATGACTGGTAGAAAAATGGATTTCCAGACATTATTTTGTTTCCATCTTCACTGTTATTCTATGCAGAAGCATTTTGATGAGACGGTATGAATCATAAGTGATGCTCCACCGCACGTCTGCCTTCTCTTCCTCTCACCTCTCACTGCCTTCCCTTCCTCCACCCCTCCTCACTTTCTCTTCCTCCTCACTCTCCCTCCCTCCCTCATTCCCCCTCCTCCTTATTCCCCTCCCTCACTCCCTCCCTCCTCGCTCTCCCTCCTTCCTCTCTTTTCCCCCCCCCTCTCTTCCTCTCCCCCCTCTTTTTCCCCCCTTTCAGTACTCCCGTCAGTGAAGCCTCATCTTCAGATCTACTAATTGCTGGATACATCGCTTATAAACGCCCAGAGACACCAACTTGTTTATGGCTTTATTTCACTTCTTCACATGCGATAAGCTCCAGAATATCTTAACCTGAGCCAAATTTCAAAATTTAAACTGTGGAATTAACCTTAGCAGCATTTCAGATTGCTTTAAAAAAGTATTCATTTGTCCAATTCGGAGATTGTTTGACATTCCAGGCATCTCCGAGTGGTGTGTTATAACCGATCGCTAATTGCTGGCCAAGCCAGCCGTTCCTTATCAACTGTTTCATTGGAGTGTTTGCTTGAGTGCTTAAGCCACTTGGTAAGCCCTCTACAAGCTGCTTGGTTGTTCGTTTCGACTCTCTCCCCCCTTCCTCCCACCCCTCCATCCTCACTCTCCCTTTCCCCCTCTCTCTCCACCCCTCTCTTCGCCACCTGCGCCTCTACCTTCTCTATCCTCGCCAGTCTTTCCCTCCCCCCCCACCGTCCTCACTCCCTCTCTTAATATTCCCGTCAGTGAAATGACGGGTTGTATTTCCTAGTATGTATATGTGTGTGTATATATATATCGATTCCTCCCATGCTCTTCTAGCCGAAGAAACCTGGGGTAACTGATGAGGTGAGAGGTAATTTGTTATTCCCTCCAGTCGCAAGTGAGAGATTGGGTCTTTGTTTTTCATATATATGTTGACTGTTTTGACATTTCCACGTGGTACATGCTTGGGAGCCACGATTGTACACATTTCTGTCTGTGCTGTCGCTCATGATTCACCAATGGGCCATGAAACTGGTCCATTGGATGAGGGGGTGTGTAGCATTGGGTTTCTCATGTGTGTACTATTTGTGAATGTCGTTACAGCTGTAGAAGAACTCTGGGAAGGGTTTGAAATGGCAAAGGGCTTACCTTCTATAGCTTTTCATGGTTGCTTTATGCAGCTTTCTTTGGCTAGAAGAGCATGGGAGGAGTCGATTTATTTATAATCCTATCCACCTGGGGTGATTGATTATGCGAGAGCAGATTGGTTATTCCCTCCAGTCATAGGTGATAGATGTGATTATGTCTTGTTTTTCATATATATCTAATATATAAAGCTCTTTCTAACCACTGACTCACTGACTGACTGACTGATTGATATTAAAGATCGGTACCTTCCGGGTGACGTAGAAAGTTAAAATTTTGCAGGCCAATGGAAATCGAAGCCAGTACACCCGGAGAAATCACGGAACTGTCTGAAAGCATCCGTAGATGAAAATAAAAACAAATGAAAACTAGAGGGGGAGCACTCGGCTAGAGTGCAAAACCTCCGGCGCCAATACTGCCTAGGTCACTTCAAGTGAAGCTCTGATATCATATTCATTCCAATTTGACATCAACAGTGCTCACTAGCAGTTATAGTTGCACTTTCCCTTTTACATATTCATATTCATTCGTCATTAACTAGATTTCCTTTGGAGAACCAGAAATTGATTTTTACGTTGCGTAATCCTGTTGAAGCTTCCAAGAATCAGCCGCAATTATATTATTTTGGCATGTTTTTGTTTTGGAATGAATCACTTAAAACATGGCTAGAAATGCAAAAAAAAAAAATCGAAATTTTTGTAAAAACAAAGTTGCAAAAATTTTCATTTTTTTTTTCTCTAACAATTTCTTTCTTGCGGGGGCGGGGGGGTGGAAATTCACCTTAAAACATGTAGAAATGCAAAAAAACAAAAATTCAAATATTTTTCCAAAATGGCCGCCATAGCGTGCATATTGGACTTTGGACCAAGTCCAAAATCTAATGGCATGATCCTTGGACCATACCTAATCCCCCCACCAAGTTTTGTCGAAATCCGCCCAGGAGTTTTTCCGTAATACTGTTCACAAACAAACAAACAAACAACCAAACAGACGGGGTGAAAACAGTAACCTCCGTCCATCTTCGATGGCGGAGGTTAACTAGATCGACGGGCATGTAGAAATGCAAAAAAAAAAATCGAATTTTTTTGAAAAAATTGCAAAATTTTTCTCTAACAATTTTTTTTTGGGGGGGGGGGGTGGAAACACTTAAAACATGTAGAAATGCAAAAAAAAAATTAAATTTTTTCAAATAAATCGAGTTTTTTTGAAAAAAAGTAAATTTTCCGTTTTTTTTTTCTCCATTTTTTTTTTTTTGGTTGGAAATCACTTAAAACATGTAAGAAATGCAAAACAAAAATTCAAATTTTTTCAAAATGGCCGCCATAGCGGCCATATTGGACTTTGGACCAAGTCCAAATCTAATGACATGATCCTTGGACCATACCAATCCCCACCAAGTTTGTCGAAATCTGTCGAGGAGTTTTTCCGTAATACTGTTCACAAAAACAAAAAACAAACAGGGGTGAAAACTAACTCCGTCCATCTTCGATGGCGGAGGTTGATAAATAAATGAAAATCAATTGCAGGTGAGTGACCAAGACAATGGGGAAGCATGGTTCGTACGCTTACACAATGTGTAAGCACACCTGCTAGTATATTATATATATTATATATATATATATATATATATATATATTATATATATTTATATATTATATACGCCAACACCCGCTTCTCGCGGTTCAACCTATCGCGCCCACCCGGATCATCCGCGTTTTCCCTTGGAAACGTAATAATTTTTCTGCGGATTCCCCCGGTAAATGCGGTAATAAATATATAAATCATAAATTAATTTAAGCAATAAATTATAACGCGTGGTGCTCGCCATATCACACAAGCACGAGACAAAGTTATGCTTGTGAAACTCGAATATTTTTACCGTTTTTTTCTCCAAGCCGACGATGGCGCCCAAAACGCCCTGCACCTTCTAAGGCTTCCTGGCAAGGACCGAAGCGCCAGAGAAGGTCTGGACGTCCAGGAGAAGGTTTAAGGTAAAGGTGCTCGATAATATGCTTCAGAAGGAAAAAGGATTTTGCCGCCGTTGGAACGACCACTGTATACCCGCACCCTCAAACCGACCAGAGCAGCTAGTCGAATCTTACGGCACCTCAAACCCAATGACGCCAAACAAGCAGACCAGACAGTCGATCTCCGGCACTCAAACCCAATCACTGTCAACGACAGAACAACTAGTACGATCTCCGGCATTCAAACCAATCACTGCAAACCAACCAGACAGACTGAGTCGATCTCGCACTCAAAACCATCACTGTCAAACCACCAGACCAATAGTCGATCTGGGCACTCAACCATCACATGTCAACGAACAGACCAGACTATCGATCTCCGGCACCGTCAAACCCAAATCCTGTCAACCAACCAGAACAGACTATCATGCTCCGCACTTCAAACCCAATCACTGTCAAACCGACAGACCAGACTAGTCGTCTCCGGCACTCAAACCCAATCACACTGTCAAACGACCAAGACAGACTAGTGCGATCTGCAGCACTAAACCAATCACTCCAAACAGACAAGACAGAAAGTCAATTTTTGGGAGGCGTCATTCAATCGGGATTTATCCTTAGCGCGGGAAAAAGGCGGGGGGGGGGGGAGGTTTGAAAGTAACCAGCGAAAACGGGGATTAATCTGTATATATATATATATACATAGTTACGTTTTGGGGTAATGGAGGAATTTTTATTTTTTTTTTTTTTTTTTTTATTATTTTTTTTTTTTCATTTTTTTTTTTCATTTAATTTAGAAGTGAGATTGTATAGGGTTGCTGGTCCGTGGACATGTCAGTAGACATCTTGAAGTAAATAAGTATGGAAACCTATGAGCTTAAGTGTTATGTGTCATCACATGGGGGGGGGTGGTGGTGTCTGTATAATTGGATTGGGATTAAGAGACCATTTCCCAAGTATGTAATGGCCCTCTGTGACTTTCCCTTATGTTTTTGTATTACAATCCAGCCATGAAAGAAGATGCATTTTTATCCAACAACAGCCATAACAAGCAAGCCAAACGTGCTGAGCAGGCAGAAGCCTGCCTTCCCGGTTCGTGCAGCAAGCCACGCCCAGAGGTAGATGATCGATGGGCGTGGCATCAGAAGAAGAGGTTTTGGTTTCGTGGTTGAGTTTTTAGTAGTGAGAGGAACGTGACTGGTGGAAGATCTCGCTTTGCTCCCTTCGGCACGACAAAATGACTGCATGTATCGTATTTGTGCTGATGCGAATTGGTCGCGTGGTGGAGAAAAACGCTGGCCATTGACTTCTGGGGGGTCGTGAGAGACCGACCTCAAAGCCTCATAGTATATCACCCGAGGAGCGGCACATTTGTGCAGAGAGCTGCGGCATTGGAAACGCAATCGACGAAGAAGTCGCATGGTGGTTGGGAGCCCTGGTGTGAATATCACCTCAATGAATTACTATGTACGTTTCCCGCCCAGAGCGTGGCTCGGCGCCATTTAGGGCAACATCTTCCCACGCGGAAGAAGCACTCAATCCAAAGTTCAGTAAAGACCATTCTTGGACAAAGTTAAGTGCCAGAATAAGGAGAATTTGCTTTTTCTTTGTTTCCTCTTGTCTGTGTTAAAGTCTGTGTGAGGTGCCTCAACTTTAGGTTTAATGTATCTCATGTTTATTATTACATTTTAAATTATACCTTATAAATATTTATATTTTCATTAAATCCCATGTTTATTTTTAAGTTGCTGTGTCTTGTATTTATTGGGTTTGAGTAAAACATATATGTTTGTATTGTGTGTATATATATATTATATATATAATATATATATATAAAAATGAATGATGCGTACCAGGAAGTAAGTGCCACACAGCTATTGTGCATGCAAACTGGACAATGGGAAATGCTTGTCAAGATTATCCTGTCTGTGCTACACAGAGCAGTTCTGAGAGTTCCAGGAACACTTAAATTTTAAAATGGCTCTTCAATCTAAAAAAGTTTGATAGCTCCACTTATTAGTCATAGTTAGCAGAGCAACAGCTCCTACATCTCTTTGGATTGTACTGCAGCCAACACTGGAAGAGAATTTAATTCTCAAGACTTAAGTATATGTGAAGAGAATTGAAAAATAAAACAAAGTCTTTGGAGCCCTCGTCAAGGTCCTTGTGGGTGTCTGGTCTTTACGAGAAACCTGTAACCTACAATTACTGAGCCTTGAGGAAAGGGTGCACATTGTGGCTTGGCATTGGAATCGTTTAGCAGCTTTCAGTTGCAGTCCATGACAATGATATGTGCTGAAGAGAAGTGTGACTTGATTGTGCATGCTGGCCACCATCTTAATATTGGTGGTGAGTGCCAGTATTGATCTATAAACCTTATACATGTCTAAAGCTGGCTTGTTCTTTGAGAATGTCAGGCTCCACAGTTGAGTAAATTTGGCCAATAGAGATTCTCAGAAAACTTGTACATTATACACAGCAGGACATCCAGCTATTGATGGACCAGCAGCAGGTTTCTCTGGCTGAAAATGGCAATGACCTTTATTTCTCTCTGGATCTAAGGTATAGCACCAGTGATTGGATTTTGTAAATCGGGGAGCTAACAAGTCACATTCCAGAGGCCCCATGTTCTTCAGGAATTCAGGGTAGATGCCATCTATTCCTGACACTTTTCTTGCTTTTGTGGAAGAAGGTCAACATATATGTCAACTCTGTTGGAGGGAGAAGAAAGCAGGGATGTTTGAGGAGAATGATGAAATGGTGTTGGTTCCTTGAAAACTTAACGTCTTACTTCTTTGAGTGAGGTGCAGCTTAGAAGCAAAAGCATTAGCTCTTAGTTTAGGTGGTTGATGTTGAGTAAGAGTAGTGGCTCCAAGATGCCTAAGTCGTTCCATGCTTTACTTCAGGAATGAGTGAAATTGAGATCCTCCACACTCCGCCACCTTTAAAGTCAACCCATATCCAAAAATTCCATGAGCTCAGTTGCAATGCTTATATCCCAGAAGCTTCACACTGTTAAGGAGGTGGTTAGTTCAGGAAGCAACAAGGTGTGGAGGATTAAAAAATCCCATGGCATGTTGTTTTTCGTAGCATCCTTGAGTATCTCACAGGACCTGTTGTAGTGCTTAGGGACAGGATTATGGCTGGTGATCTGATCCTTAACTTCTTCTGTAAATCCATTCTGGTTGACTTCATGAAAATTCCCACAGGACTTTGGTTTGGATGTAATTCGAGGAATTGTTTTCATTTGGTTCTTTCCCATCCAGTCTCACACTCACAAACAGTTTGGCCAATCATGAACAAATGAGTATTTTAAGTTTGGTGTTGCTCATTAAATTATTACTTTCCACAACTACCTGCCTTGAGTGGTCATCAAGTA
>CM068953.1:65932203-65951026 GCA_035128595.1 Eptatretus atami
CTTATTTTGTTTCTCCTTGTGAATACAGGCCAACAATACTTTTATGTTGCTAAACTTCAGTAAATACATGTCATTGGTGACTACATATGAACATTATTATTTTGCCTTCCATCCACAGCACTGCGATTGGAATTGGATTTTATGGCAACAGTGAGACAAATGGTGGCCTCAAGAAAGTAACAACCAACTTTATGGATGCCAACTCGACTTTGCACAGCATTAACACACTGGTGGGTACTGACAGGTGGTCCAACACTCTTTTTTTTTCTTTTTCTTTTTTTTCATGTTGACTTGAACTTATCTGCTTGGAAAGTGTCCAAATAATTTAAATTAAATTGAATGAATTCTTTTAAAATGCTTTAATTTATGCAAAGCAAATAACCCTCCGAGTTTGTACACTTCTGTTTTTATACTGAAGCCAATCATTTCGAGTTTGCCTGTGTAGTTTTCACATATGATCCCTTTGCTCATGGTGATGTGATCCCAGGTTGAGATATCATAATTTGTGTTGTTCTCTATCGATTGCCAACAAATGTCCTCATAAAGGTACACTATCTGATAATGTCCTTCTCCTTCATACAATAAATGTACAAGCTCCTCCATGAGCTTTGTGACATTGTAATGAAAATACAAGGTGAGGAAAAGTATAAAATGGATTTTCCTGCTCATTGGGGGCATAACAAAATGCACTCTGGCTGTGTGTGTGTCTGTCAATGCAATCACTGCAATGTTGGACCTCAATAAAGAGGGGAATGGAATGCACTGAGGAATGGTGGAAGCTTGCTGCTTTTAGCCAACACAATTTCTCTTTTCACATTCCAGCTGTCACACCATTGCATAATCTTTTTCAAGCTGCGGTCGCCCATATTTGGGTTGTTCCGTTCTACCCAACATGCATGATTATATTTGTTCGTTTGAAAAATTGCTTCATCATGAATTCATGTGAAGTTGCTGTTGAATTTATCTGAGATTGCACTGAACATGTGAGATATTATATTTTGTGAAAAGAAAGATAATCTTTTTTTTAATTAGTGAAAAAAGATATATATTGCTTCTGGAAATTCTGTCAGTCTTTTGTTTTGGCCTGTTATAACTAATACTGGTGGGGCACCTGTGGGAAACCCACAGGCATAGATGTGTATCACATTTGCACTGCCCCCTCTTCATATCTGATGTTTCACTCACGAGAGGGGTGAGGGGGAGAGGAACGTGCACAGGAGAGGAGGGAGGTAGGAGGTGAGGGGTGGGAGAGGGTGTGGATTGACTTACTTCTGCCTTGACTTGATTGATTTGAGAGATAGTCTATTGCCTGGGGGGGTCCCCGTGTGCAAGTGATGTGCCCTAAGTTTCTCTCATTCTTCAAACTAGGCACCTAGGCACATCGGAAAAATGAGGGTGGACATTCTGAATCCTGGCACTAACTCCACAATTGACGTTTGAAATTTGGTCCTGAGCGCCAAATCTGAGGCTGTAATTTGGGGGTCGGGGAAACATAAAAGCTGATTTCTCCGGCAATATTGAAGATATCACAACAAATTACCAATCAAAATGTTTGTTTTTAATTGCTCTTTCAGATCCAATACAGTAATTTGACAATTTTTGGCTAATTAGGTCACCAGAGGTCAAAAGGTCACGAAAAATGACCTATGCTTAAAATTTGACCTTGGCTACAGAAAATGCCATTTGAAGCTACGTGGATCATTTTTTTGGAATAAATTGGCAGATTCTGATAGCCAAGGGACTCAGCATCAAAATGATATGCATATATTATGAATTAACCATATACAATCTCAGTAAAAACAAACGGAAAATGACTGTTACTTCAAAATGCGTTTTCTAATGCCGCAAATTGGTAACATTGCATCTGAACTTTTTTGGACCATTCTACCTTGAGTGACTTCACAGTTACCTCATGCAAACATGGTAAATCAAGTCCTAAATTTTCAGAATAGAGTGTGCTTCGCCAAAACACTGAGATATTTCTGAAATCAGTCCAAAAATGGTCAAAAATATTACAATCTAAGAATTACATGAACCCAATTGGATTTTTGCAACATATTTCACCATCTGTAACGTGACACTTGCAAAATGTGCAACAGGGCAATTTCTTTTGGCGACAAGAAACCATCTTTCGTCGCACATTTGCCACAATTACAATGGATAGCGAATTCCTCTGGTATTGGCCTGACACCTCTAACCGGCACTAGCGTTTCATCATCTTCCATAAGCCATAGGAGAGAGGATTGAGTGGGTCTTCATTGAGACTGAGAATATTCGTCATCTCATGTGTGGCATAATATCCCTTTTGATATGATACTGAATGGCGTGATAGTAGGGGGCAACTCGTGCAGGGATAGCCCCTTGCTATGATGGTATTGCTGGTCACGGAGGCTGTCCATACTGGTTAGCGTTGTCCCCTTTTTCATCACTTGGACCAGATAGCTTTCCGCCTTACCATATCCTCCTCAGTTGGCCCATTTCTGCTGATCCCAAAGTGTTCCAAAACAAAGGATTGGCTTTGATTGCTGCAGGTTTGGTGCCAACTTTACTAGTGTGTCACATCCTGTCAGGGTGTGAACTGCAGGAAGCACCTTGCAAAGATCAAGACCTATGCGCGAGGCCAGCAAATGAATGGGAATGTGTCTTGTCGAATCACGGACACCGGCTTTCATCCATAACTCAAGTAAACCTTGGACTTGGAGAGTTTGCAAATAGTACAGAAGGAGGACGAAGATATCAGTGTCTGCCGAAAGCACAACTATTCTCTCTACTCCATGCTTTACAGCATGCAGTGCATGAGGTATGATGCGACTGTCAGCCTCTTCAATGTCAAGGCAGAGCTCAGAAACCTCATCAGAAGAGCCAGAACAACAAGACATGCAAGGTTCATCAGAAAACCTCACTACTATCTCCTGATCAGTTGGTTTTCCCTTTGCCCTTGATATGGCTTGCTGGGCAAGCAAGAGTTGAAGCTTGTGCTTGTTCTCATTGCTTGGCCAGAATCTATCCATCTCACATGGCAAAGGGGTATCCTCGTGACTAGATTCAATTCAATGGGCTGATGTCCTTCCCGCCTCTTTCTTTCAGAGTCCTTTACTGACAGATCTATATATGAGTCAAAGACTAAATCAATTCTCTGGGCATGCTTTGATGAATTGGAAACATAGTTCAGAATGGCACTGCAGTATTCTCAAAGGTGTTGTGTTCTTTTGGACTGATCTTCCTGACATTTGCCATGGCATCTAAAATGTAGGCTGTTCTTACTGAGGGTTCGGTGAAATTCGGCTCCTTTTGGTCTTCATCCTTTAGATTACTTTCCAGTTCATTCATCAATCCACTCTTGATCGACTTGGACATCAGACCTTCTTCATCAAATAGATAGTAAAGCTGACAAATCATACTCTATTAACTCTCTCATAGACCTGCCCCGTGCCTTGAAATTTCCACCACTCGATTCTTGAGCTTATCTTCAGGCTTTGTTTTTTGGGAAACCTTGCCACCTTTCCTTGCCACCGATTTCTCATGAATGCTTGAAAAAGTCTTCAGGTTCATTCGGTGAATGGTTTTGAAGAACCTGACAGACTTCTCAACCAGACGTTCTTGCCGGAACTTTTCATAGCGTTCTGTCCCTGTTGTTTCCACATGGAGCAACTGGTCACGAATCACGTCCGTCATAACTTCCTGGGTCATGATGTTGTGGAGCTTGGGTTCAGGAACGTCAGTTCTTAAAGGGTTCTCCTTGTTCTCGATCACAGTGAGAATGCTTGGATGTTCTTTTCCCCAAATTCAGTCTCTGATTTGCTGAAGGAAGAGTTGACATCCTGCTGATAGTAGCCTGATCTCACTCCACTCAGATCACGATGGAGATTACTAACACCTAACATTTCATGATAGATGATGTCCCACATTGCTACATACTGTTTCTTCTGTGTGCTACCAATTATCCCTGAGCTATCTTCTTTGACCTATTGATAGTTTGCTCCAGCGCCATGTCTGCCCCAACAGCTTTGAAATTACCAACCGATCGCTTCATTGCAAATTCCCCATCTTTGAATGCTTGGTGAACTTGTGGGTAGTTTTCAGGGAGTTTTCTCATGTCCTCTAGATACAAGCTGGACCATCTCAAATAGTTGGTAGAGTCAACGCAGCAAACATTGGTAGCAATGCCTGCACTGCCTGCAGATGTAGCTCCCAATTGGCCTCACGGTCGCTTCTGATCAAGTTCTCCACATTTGAAGCCAAATTGATGAATGTGTCCCAGAACTTGAACGTTTCACAGGATTGTACACCTTGGCTTGCATTTCGAGCCCTGAGGGATAATCTGAAATAAATGAAAAGTGCATGTGTGAGCCCTATAACCTTTTTCATTGATGTACTTGTACATGCAGGTATTACCTGACTGCATCCTATATTTACAGGCTATGAAAATCATGAAAATTGTCACTATCGAAAATAGTGTTACATACCATTTATATCATCATGGTCCCTAAAGGGTTAATACACAATATATGCATATCATTTTGATGCTGAGTCCCTTGGCTATCAGAATCTGCCAATTTATTCCAAAAAAATTGATCCACATAGCTTCAAATGGCATTTTCTGTAGCCAAGGTCAAATTTTAAGCATAGGTCATTTTTCGTGACCTTTTGACCTCTGGTGACCCAATTAGCCAAAAATTGTCAAATTACTGTATTGGATTGAAAGAGCAATTAAAAACAAACATTTTGATTGGTAATTTGTTGTGATATCTTCAATATTGCCGGAGAAATCAGCTTTTATGTTTCCCCTACCCCAAATTACGCCTCAGATTTGGCGCTCAGGACCAAATTTCAAACGTCAATTGTAGAGTTAGTGCCAGGATTCAGAATGTCCACCCTCATTTTTCCGATGTGCCTAGGTGCCTAGTTTTAAGAAATGAAGAGAAACTTAGGGCACATCACTTGCACACGGGGACGCCAGGTCATGGATTAAGAGGGGACAACCTGCCTTGACTGATTGACTTCTGCCATTCATTTTTAGCTCACCTGGAACGTAGTTCCGGGGAGCTTATGGGATGGCATGCCGTCCGTCCGTCCGTCCACAAACATCTTCAACTTCTTCTCCGAAACAACACAAACAATTTTGATGAAACTTGACCACAACCATCATCACCCGTGATGTACAAAAGTTTGTTGACACTGCATTAAAAAAAAAATCCATAGGTATTTACTTTCTTCTCCGTTAAATATTTTGTGGATTATCCACACCTACCAGTGGTTCCCTGGTTTTCTTATCCAGCTGCTACCAGATGAGTGCCCAGGTGTATTGATCCTATTTTTAACCTTCAAAGTATCAAATACACTTCACTTCACAAACTAAAACTTCCTTCATACCAAACGTTATTAATAAATAATGGATTCCATCATTTGTCCAGGTATTCAGTTTATTATGTACAAAGTTTTTCAAAGTATTGTTATATATTTGGAAGAGCATTATTACTCGCATTAATGAAACTCTTTATATGTACCTTGGGAACATGGACAAATATAATTAGACTACAGTTCGATCCCGAACTTCAGTTTTCCCTGGCAGGGAACCCCACCCTTCCTCTTCTCCTCTCCCCTCACTCTGTCCCCATCACTCCATCCCTCATCACTCCTCCCTCTCTCCCCCTCCCCACCCTCCGCCCCTCTCTCCCCCTCCCCACATTGCATCCGACCAAATACATTAAAAACAGCTGAAAATGCATCTTTGCTGAAACTGAATCTGAAACTTAATCCATCTTAGCGACATCAAAAAATGAAATCGGAAGGTGAATTAGAATTTAGATAAAGCTGTGAGGGAGTCTGAATGGACTTTATATTTCAGGCCTTAATTACCCTCACCGAAGGAGAGTGTATTGCGTTTTGGTTTGTTTGATTATTTGTCTGTCTGTCTGTCTGTCTTTGTTTTTTTTTGTCTGCACAGAACTTTCATGTTTTTCTCTGCAATCGCTTGTCGGATTGAGACAAAATTTCCACCATAGGTCTGACTGCTCATGTAGGATGTTTTAATGATAAATATGTCATATGTCACGTGGTGTGACAGCCATATTGGAAAAAACGGAAAAACTTTGGTCCTCTGTATCTCTGAAATCGCACCAAGAAAAAATTTTAATTTGACACATAGCAAGTACTCCTCATGGAGAATAAGTGTGATTTTTTTTATGACATCATAGGTGCCTTTGTTATGACGTCAATATTGCATATATGTAGAACGTGGCATCTGATCAATATGAAAATCCTTGAGGGTCATCTCGGGATAAAATGGTCCACATAAAAAAAACATTTGATTGCATCATTGGTCACGTGATTCGGCAGCCTTGTTGTTTAAAAAAAACAAACAAACAAAAAAAACCTTTAAAAATCTTCTCTGAAGTGGCTGAACAGATTGAGGTGAAACTTTACATGTATGACTGCCTATCCATGAGGAACAAAAGGTTCACACATATGATGTCATAGATCACATTGTTTGGCAGCCATATATGATTTACCCTAAAACCTATAAAGGTCTTCTTCTCCAGAACAGCTGGACAAATCAAGGGGAAACATCACACAAATGTTCCCCAAGCCATGGGTGTACAAGTTTGTTCAGGAATAAATGATAGGTCACATGGTTTGGCAGCCATATTGTATTAAAGAAAAATATTAAATAATGTTTTCTCTGGAACCACTTAATCAATTGATGTGAAACTTCACATTTACGATCTTGTAGAGATGGGAAATACATGTTTTAAATTTCAACTTGATCGGATGCATGGTCTTGCAAGCAAAATTATTTAATTGTATTAATATGTGTTGTTTTTTTTAGATTTTGATTTTTTTTTGAATATGGCTCACTTGGCTGTGCCTGGATGGGTTTGAGGGTGGAGAAGTAGCAGCTGAAATGTGAATCCTATCCAGGTTCCTCCTGATGACTTCATCTTTGCTTTTTGCATATCTGGTTGGGTTCCTTCTGATGACTCCAATGCAGGACTGTACCTATTTGTTCTTACATTTGATTTGAATTGAATTTATTTTAATCCCATTCTAAGTTCATTTGAATAATAATGAAAAACGTCATTGGTTAGGGTCAGGTGTCCAATCAAAGCAGGGTTGCATTAAAGCGGGATGTCTTTGTACCCGGTCATCACAGCCAGCAGTTATAAAGTGGCAGTTCTAATTATATTTCTTATTAATTACATAACACACCAGTACACAAATGCCACACAAAATAAGTCCTGCTGAGGGCCTGCAATCTCTGATTGCTCTTTTTCTTTTTCACTTTGTCTAAAAATGCTAATTTTCATCCAATTTTCTCCCCTTCTTTCAACCGAGTCTTAAACCGTCTTAGCGACCATGAAAAATGAAATCAGATATTGAATTAGAGTTAAGATAAAGCTGTGAGAGAGTAAGAAAGTGCAAGCCTTACTAAAGAGGCTCCGCGGAGCAAACAAAATGGTGGCGATTTGATTTGAAAGGCCCTCCCTGAAGAACAGACCAACCGACCGACTGGCGGATATTATATACCGTATTTTCCAGTGTATAAACCGCGCTTTTTTATCGGCAAAAAAGGTTAAATTTGGGGGTGCGGTTAATACACGGGAAAAGAAAAAAACTCAGTCTTAAAAACGATCAATGCTGAATTTCAATTAAATTCCAAATGAACACTTTTGTAGCAGTCGGAACTGCTGTTAAGCTCAATTCCGCCATTTAAATTTTGAAAATCGGTTCAGGTCAAGAATTTGTTTGAACAGCGTTTTATTAACCGTGTGCGGAAATTAAATAAATAAAAAACGGAGACACTCAGAGTTTAGTTGTGTGGCGTATATCGAGCCTCCCGGCTCTGAAAATGCCATTAAACACAAAAAAAATAAGAACACCTGGTCTC
This sequence comes from Eptatretus atami, assembly GCA_035128595.1. Taxonomy (NCBI): domain Eukaryota; kingdom Metazoa; phylum Chordata; class Myxini; order Myxiniformes; family Myxinidae; genus Eptatretus; species Eptatretus atami. Next base: position 65,940,092 of record CM068953.1, read on the forward strand.
ACATCAAAAGAAGAATTATTCACAATCGCCAGGGGTTCACACAATTTTTTTTAAATTGGTTCTCCAATGAGTACCGACAGAAACTGTTTGGTTCTCAGGGAAAAAAAAATATCAGCTTCGAGCGTGCTCATCTACTTTCCAAAGTGCCACTGACTTTTAAAATGCCTCTCAGCTTAGAATGCATCTCACTCCTCTATAAGCACTCTCTCAAAACGTCCGCTCAAGAGGAGACACTTGCAAGACGAGATACTTGCAAGACGAGATACTTGCAAGCTCCTGAACCTCCTCTTCTTCCTTTTTGTTTTCATGGTCTCCTTAGATCTTTTATAAAAAAAAATCTAATAAGTTATAAACCGACAATATGACTTGTAAATTATAATGTTATCATTTATCAACTTAATTTTGAAATCTCATTGTATCAATTATCAGAATTTTCACAGAACAATCTTACCTACATCAGCTGAGATAACCTCCACTTCTTCCTCTTTGCTCACATGTTCTCTCTAGATCTTTTTTTTTAATCTTATGTTATAATATAACTTATAAATTATGTTGTCATTTTAAATTTAATTTTGTGCACTTCAATTTTGAAATAACAGCACAGTACTGTATATCAGAATTATCACGGAAGAATCTCACCTGCACTCGCTGTGAAAACCTATCAATATCATCTGTTGTGCTCGTATGCTTTTGAGCTTTCAGAACATCTTTGAAGTACGCATTTAGTTTTTTTTCCGCACATGAGTACCTGCGTACCAGTTATGTGAACCCCTGACAATAGCTAGTCAAATAACGGAGCTCTCACCTCAAATGGGCTTGCACACAAACTTACGTGCATCTGACGACAGGCTGTGGGCAGTTACATGACCCTCAAGAAGGGCTGCTTTGTGCTTTGTGAGTGCCTCAGCTTACGTCACCAGAATACGTCATGTATCATCCATTCTATCTATCAAGATGTCAAGGCATTCATTCACCACAGCATTCAAACTCTCCATCTGCAGAAGAGTTTGGGAAGCGGGAAGCTGGGGGGGCGATTCACCATGGACGAGTCCATCATCCAGTGCTGGAGAACAAGCTAGGCAATGATAGATAAGATGCCAAGGAAGAAGAATGCACTGAGGGGAAAGTCAGTGAAGTGGCCTCAACTCGAGGTGCGTCTTGTCGCTTGAGTCTGGGAGAAGAGAGCAGAGGGTTCCGCCATCTCAACACTTACACCCAGGCCGAAGGCGAAGAGCTAGCTAAGGAGGATGACATTGGGGACTTCTTGGCCAACCTGTTGTGGGTCTACAGGTTCATGGCACGCCATCAACTGTCGGTTCGATGCCAAACACACATCTCCCAGCATCTACCCAATGGTACGGCTGATAAGATGACGCATTTCCAGTCATACATCATCAAGCTTTGCCGAGAGCATGAATATCCCCTCAGCAGGATCGGGAATGCTGACCAGACCCCCCTTACCTTCGACATACTGAGAGGGACCACCATTACAGTGAAGGGGGAGCACAATGTGACGATCAACACTTCTGGTCACAAAGAGGACCGATTTACTGCCAGGCTCACCTGCACCGCAGACAGTGGCAAGCTTCCCCTGTATGTCGTGTTGAAGAGGAAGACACTGCCTAAAAACAAGTTTCCAGCCAGCATCATTGTTTCTGAGCAGCAGAACGGGTGGATAGATGAGGGACTGGTCCAGGACTGGGTGCATGCTGGAGTAGTAGGTCGAATGGCAGTCTCTCCCAACGACGGAGCATGCTCGTTCTGGATGCATCCAGATGTCACAAGACCGATGACACCAAAGTGCTGCTCCGTTGGACCAACGCCGATGTTGTCGTCATCCCAGGTGGTATGACATCGCTTCTGCAGCCCCTCGATCTGTCCATCAACAAGCTGTTGAAGGACGGGCTACGTCGCTGTTGGTCTGACTGGATAATGAGTGGGGAGAAGACCAACACCAAGAGTAGGAGGATGAGAAAGGTCGACCTTCCGATGATTTCCGGCTGGATCGTCTAGGTGTGGGAGGAGATACCGTCGGACATCATCAAGCGAGCATTTCTGAAATGCTGCATCTCCAACAACATGGATGGCACAGAGGACGACATCATTTGGGAGGAGGCTGCAAATGATGGTGACAGCGACGTGGACAGCGACGGGGACTTACTCATCCCTGATTCGGACAAGGAGTTACGTGCCATCTTCGACGAGGAAAGCATGATGAGGATTTCCTTGGGTTTAGCTGAAAAGCTTCATCAAACCCAAACGGCCCTTTTCAAGGCCACAAATCCATAAGAAATGTGTATAAATACCGATATGAATCCCTTTTCTTCCTTTTTCTGCGAATATAAAAAAAATCCTCTTTGTAATATTTAAAAAAATAAGAAAGAAAAATAACTTCTTGGTATCCTCTCCTCTCTCTTCAACTTCTTGGAAACGAGAATAAGACTGTTAGATGAAATTAAGCGAACATGGGAGTTAGCATGTTGATATCTCCGTCACTTTGTTCCATACAAAGTTCATGTACAAACGTATTTAGATCTAGATCAGAAAATAAAATGATCAATATATCCATTTTGTTGAGGGTGAAAAATACGGGTACGGCTTATACACAGCCGCAGTTTATACACCGGAAAATACAGTATTTGGATATTTCTTCAACTAGGCTCCTGGTTTAAGCCCTCACACCACACAAGCCATAAATTAATAGCAATTTGAGCAATATTCTGAAATAACAAAGAATAACCAGATTCAGTGGCATTGTGGTTGGAGTGATGGCTCTAAGTTTGGACGTTGGTGGTTCAATTCTGACCTTGGCCATGTTGTACCAAAGACTTTAAATGGTACGTGTTGCTTCCTCATTTGACACTCAGTATTTTGAGAATAGAGCTCAGAGAACCTCCATGGATTTACATCCCATCGAGTCGGGTGTAGCGGAGAGATTTTTTTCTTAATTTCCCCCCTGACTGTTGATAGAAAAGTTACATTACAAGATGTTTTAGGATTCTCCATTATTAAGTCGTCACCCCCGAAGGTCACCAGCTGTTTGTCTGAAGTCAAGTGCGTTGTTGTCTAATGTGTCTGTGTGCATGTAACAGCTCCTCGATGAACCTCAGAACCTGTAAAAAAAACAAAAAGGTTCAGACTCTGACATGTTGCCCAGTAATTGAGCGCATCAGTGATCAGTCTCTCAGACCACTGGAATTTTGTGTGTTTGTGTGTTTGTGTTTGGGTTTGAGAGAGAGTGTGAGTGTGAGATCACTGAGTTCTGGAATTTATTGGAATTTTAATTCTGTGGACTCTTATGAACAATGATTGGTAGCTACAAACCTGACGTGCATAACTAACTTATCTTGATGTGACTTTTTCTCGAATATATATTCTAGCGAGTGACATAAATAAAATTAATTTCCTCTCAGTCAAGATATGCTGGTGCCATGACTGTTATTAGCTTTTCAGCTTCAATAAATGCCTCTGCCATACTTAAGTTTTGAAGATGCTTTTGTAAATCAATCCTTTAAAAAATCTAACTTACAATATTTCATAATCCACTTCCTCTCACCCATATTCACCCAATCCATCTTCGAATTGGTAAATGGTGATTATAATTTTGGAGTTTTATATCATATACTGCCTTCACTGCCTTGAAATACACACACACACATATTATCCGTGACATACACACACACATACACATACACGAGTATTGGCAAAGAGTGTGTTCTGGCAATGGAGATGCTTATTAATCTGGCAATTACTGTTGGTAAATGAGGAATGAGAAGGATAGACAGTCGTGAAGCTGATGTCACCAATGAGGCCAATTGATGGATGACTTCCCTGATGGATGTTGGGTCTTGGAGAGATTCACTTACCTTGGCAGTGATATTCATGTCTCTGCTGGCTGTGAGTCAGAGGTCAATAGACGTCTGGCGGGCCTGGGGGTCATGGATTCACTGGATCATGGGGTGTGGCGCTGCTGTTACCTGTGCGGGAGGACGAAAGTCCGAGTCTTGGTCTTGGTGCTTCCAGTCTTGCTCTATGGATGTGAGACTTGACTCTGACCAAGGATCTGAGACGGAGACTTAATTCCTTTGTACCAGGTTCTTCGGAGAATCCTTGGCTATCGCTGGTCAGATTTTGTGTCAACGAGCAGTTGCTGAGAGAGACTCGGATGAGATTGTTACCTGCATGTCCGTGAGCGTCAGTTGCGGCTGTTGGACATGTGGCTCATTTTCTGAGCTGATCCTGCTCATAGATCTCTCAGCGAGGGAGTCTTGTGAGTGAGGAGGCCAATGGGCCGACCACGTGCCTCTGGTTGCAGCAGGTTGACCGGCATCTCAAGGAAATGGGGATGGGCCTGGCATCTGCCTGGGGGTGGCCAGACGGAGGCCCCTGGAGTACGGTGAAAGTGGACGCAGCGACGCGCTGCTCTGGCGCATGCTCCCATACCTGACCTGACCTAGAAGTCGACACACTCCCCTCTGAATGTTTTTCCTGGTTTAATCTCGGCCCAGCTAGAAACTGTCCAGCTGGTGCTTCACAGGCAGGGCGATACATCAATGCTTATGCCGTCCCTCGGGTGAATATTGAACTGGATGTGCCTTCCGCTGGCATGAGTTAGTGGAAGTTATAGATTTGACATTGTCCTTTGTGAAGAGTAAATGGGAGTTGTCACCAGCACCCTGGCAAAATTCTATTTCCTGCCCTGATTGATTACTGCAAGACAATTGCAAACTATCCAGCATAAAACAAACCCAACCATTGCAAGGAACTGCTTGGCAGCACTGACACTCTGTTTAGAGTACATTGATGACTATGAACCCTGACAGTAGAGTCAGAGAATACAACTTTAAACGGTGTTGAATAACACTTTGGGGGGGGGGGGGGAATTTGTGCAGAATTCATTTCAATGCTGACAAAAGTCGGTGAAAGAAGCAGAGTGAAAAGAACTTGTGAAGAGTGTAAAAGTCTTTTTGTCAGACAGACAGCAGAGATTGGAGTGTGTGTGTGCTCATGGGTTGTTGCCAAGGCCCCTGTGTTCACTTGTGAAATACTAGCAGGGGTACCCAGAATTGCCCAGTGGGTGCTGTTCAATCCTTTTGGCATTTTGAAGAAATCAAATTTTGTTGTTTTTCTATTCTTTTCGTGGGAGCTGAAAACCCTTCCCGATACCCACAAAGGAATGGGGTTGGGGATCTTTAATATTCCCTTTCACGTCGCTACAAAACTTAGGCACTACAGAGCGATTTTTTTTTTATTATTATTATTATAATACTAGTGCGGGCCCGTAGGTGCAGCTTGTTCCTTCACTCTCGTAAACGACGACTGGATTGGGGCATTGTTTCAATTAGATCGACAACCGTATCATAAATGGCCATAACTTGGGAAACACCTGGAAACATACTCAGGTCCCAGCGTCAATTGTGATGTCATATCAAACGAAGAAGAAGAAGAATTGTGAGCCCCCCCTTCTCTCCCCCCTCTCTCATCCCCTCTCCCCCCCTAGTCTCGCCCCTCCTCTCTCCTCCTCCTCCTCTCTCGCCCCTCTCTCTCGCTCCTCTCTCTCTCTCACCCCCACTCTCACTCCCCCTCTCACACCCCCTCCTCTCTCGCCCCTCCTCTCTTGAATTGTGATGCCCCCTCTTCTCCTCGTCCCTTCTCTCTCGCCCCCCCCAAACCTTGGGATTAATTAATAATTTGAACAATTAATTCAAACCTTGGGAAAAACAGCTTTCAAACCTTGGAAACAGCTGAAACGGATGAAGAACGATATCAAACCTTGAAAAGGCGCATTTTTCCCAGCGTCAATTGTCCCCAGCAATCATGTGATCATACTAAACAAAGAAGAAGAAGAATTGTGACGTCAATCGTGCAAAAAAAATAAAAAAAAACATTAATTGTGATGTCATTCGTGATGTCATAGCACCGTGTCCTGTCATTGGTTGACAGATAAATGGTCGTAACTTGGGAACCGCTCGTCCGATTAATATCAAACCTTGAAAAGGCACATCCGCGCGGCCCCGGCAATATTCCTGGCAAGTTTCAATCAGATCGTACCGGCGTCGTCGAGAAACGGCGGTCGCATAGACAGACACACACACACACACACACACACACACACACACACACACACACACACACACACACACACACACACACACACACCTTGCTGGAATTATAGATATAGATATATTTTTTTAACCAACTTTTTTATTGAAATTTTTCAAAAAAAACATTTTTGGGGTTTAAAATACTCGCTGGCGCTGGCTGATGAACCTCTAAATTCCGTTTGGCCATTTCTGTGAAAAATGGTGACACACACACACACACACACACACACACACACACACACACACACACAAAGAGCTCTTATAGTACAGATGAGGTACCTCTGCAAAAGAGTGGAGACAATTGAGAGGATAATAGTTTGCTTCACATACCTCCCTCCCAACAATAACCTTGTATAGTGCAAATAGCAAATTGTTTCCCACATTGAAAGCACTGCGTGAAGAATGTAAAGTTTCTGAAGGTGTACTGAATCATTGCATGCTTCAGAATTCTGGTGTCGACTGTAATAAGAGGGACAAACTCTGACAAAAATCGCTTATTTTTCATATGATCTGATGAGAAGGATTGTTTAACCAAAGGGTAGAAAAAGTAAGTTCAGGTGAGAAGGGAGGTGTCATGAAGTCGTTCTTTGCGGAGGAGCGTGGAGTTGCACACAGAGGTTTTGGGTACAATGCAGACGTGGAAATAAGTTAACGGTGGGAAAATGAACAGATTTTGTTCATACTACAACAGAAATGAAAGGGGTTACTGTATGCATCATCGTTTCTGGGTGTGTGTGATGTGCTTGTGTTGTGGTGGACATAAATGTTGGAAATATCGTCCCATTGTTGAACACCAGTTAACTTGATGCAAACAGCACTGATAAAAAAAATCCTTCAAGTTGTGGAGGTGGCTGGAAGTGTTGTCCATGTTTCAGTCTCATGCAGAAGTCATGAGAAGACCACAACTTTGTTGAAAGCCTTTTCGGGTGCATGCTAAAATCTCTGTACTTCTACACTTGACTTCTCACTGAGACAAAGCTAGCAAATGCACCTGTGAACCTTTTACATACTATTTATCAAATTATTATGTCGCATGCGGCCTGTTGCTGCTGGCTGCATCATTGCTAGGAGTGCAGATAGTACTAATTTTGCCAACCATGGAAGGATGACAGGCTGAGACAACCCATCTGGTGTTATTTAACGGAATGACAGGGGCTCAAACTCAAGACCCTAAGATCTTAAGCCAGCCACCTTAACCGTTAAGCTAACACCAGGCTTATCGATGATGTGATTCCATAGGAAACCCTCATATTTTCATTCACAACTCCATCCTCTGCCGCAGCATTCCTAATTTTTTGAATAGGCAGGCCATAGCTTCTTCCCTCTCTGCAGACCTTGATAGAATCAAGAGCTTATCCGATACTTGGAATACGTCTTTCAACCATGGCAAATCTCTCTCTCCAAAAGGATATTTGGAGAACACTCTCATCTACTTCCTTGACAAACCGTTTCAAGTAATTCAACTGTTACTCAAGCTTTTGGGCCTCATCATCAGCTGCAATCTCACTTGAGGAAGCCACATACTGGAACTTGGCATTCAAAGCCATCTACCAACTGGCCATCCTCCATCATGCCAATAATTTATTTGACAAATTTGAATGTCTAACAACCTACAACACCTCCATGAGGCTACAACAGAATTAGTGATGTCATAAAGGACACAATACAACTGGTTAGTCTAAAAATTCAGCTTGATGGTATACGGTCTCACCTTTGGGAAATCATGCCTGAAATGTATGTCTGTTACTCCCACACAGCAGACAACTTGCTGTTCTATATTCTATCACCTCCTTTCTCATCTTGCACCCCCTGCCCTTGACGTGATGTGTTCCCCTTGATTTTTTTGAGAGTGCGTGCATTCTGCCAGTAATACACTTCTGGTGAATCTCCCAAAATCCAACCTCACTACTCACCTCCACTTATTACCTCTGCCACCGAAGGTGAAGGACGTTATGTTTACACCCCTTTCTGTCTGTCTGTCTGTTGATCTGCTTGTGTACAGGATATCTCAAAAAGTTGTGGACAGGTTGGGTGTGTGACTCGGAAGAACTGATTAGATTTTGGTGAAGATCTGGATCCAGATCCGACTACTATAATTTTTTCAGTGATTCTTCACCATTGAGAGAAAGGGCCAAAATCTATGTAGTACTGTATGGCTTGATATTTCAAAAATGTATTGGGCCTGATATGTTCTCGTGGATCAGGCATTACATGGTGGAGGTACGCGCTCTACCGAGTGCCCTTCTAGTTTGTTCCTCTTTTCTATTTATCAAATGAACCATTAGCAGACAACATGTTACATTCCACAGCCAGAATGCTTTGCAATCTGAGTCGGGTACCAGAATGAGCTGCTACCTGGAGTTGCTACCATAGATTCTGCCTGCTTGAGATTTTGGAACTCCATTGATTGTTGATAGAGAAGGTGTAGGAGGAAGAATGAACCATTCGTGGAGATTCAGATTGGACAGTTTACAAATTAGACCAAACTTATGGAAGTGTTCAGTAGCACAGCTGTATCACCATCAAAAGAGGCTACCCACAGCTGTCTCTTTCATATGAAAGAAGAAGAAGAAGAAGAAGATGTTACTGCAAAAAGCTTTCGCTGCAATGCTGTGTGGCTGGTTGTAGCTGTGCCATCTCACAGATAACTGGCATGTTTGCAGTTGAAATTACCAAAGATGAGGAACATACAATTGAGATGATTGCATATTAGTTGGTCCATGGTAAGAGATGTAAATATGGAGCTGTCATTGTTTGGTGGATGGTTCACCACTCACATAAATATTAGATGCTTATAGAGAGGAAAGCCACACTTTCTAATGATATATTACAAGCAATAATTAACAAACAAACACATTTGCCATTCAATCCTTTTGTCCTCTAAGAATCACAATCCTCATTGACAGCCAGAAAAAAAATTTCTCACACAAATATTAGATGGTTGTGGAGAGGAATGTCCAGCCCAGAGGAATTCTACGAGATAGAGTGGGGTTGGCACAGAACATTGTCAATGGGCAATGGGGGATCCAGGTCTTGATGTATACAACAACCTCGCCACTGGTGTGGAGGTTTGGCTTGAAAATAATAGAAAAGGGTTGTCTGGGATACAAATAGCAATTGCAGTCAAAGAGAATTCAAAGAGTTGGGCACATCCTGCGAGAGTAACCTTGAGGTTAAACACAAATTGTCTGGAGTAGTTCAGAAATTTGTATAGATACATTTCAGAAGAGAGAAGAGTCCTTGAAATTTAGAGATACATCGTTGGGGGATAACGTGTTAGGCGAAAGGGGAGTAAGACATTCACCTAAGCAGTGCGTCGGAGAGTGCAGATGGCACATGGAGAAGGGGTGTGTAGCTTTTGGCATATTGGAGATCTCCAGCATGCATCTGGACTTGCTGAAAATTGGGTTCCATTTAAGAATCCCATGATTTGCAATTATGAAGGCCCACACCACAACTACGATGAATGGATGGGTGGTTTTTGAAGCATGAAGAAAAACAGTGCTATAATAATGTAATTGGATGGGCAATGCTGTTTGGTGAGAAGGATAGGAATGATGGGGGAATGGAACGAAAGATGGGGGTGGGAGGAGGTAGTAGATTGGTAAGAAACAAGGAAAGGAAAGAGAAGATAAGAGAGGAGAGGAGTGAGACAATGGGAAAATAAGGGAGGCTCCTGGGAAAATCATTTCCTTCATTTATTTTTTATATATTTTTTAATTAACAGAAAAATCAACAAATATCTGTACCCATAATACAAACACACAATGAGTAAATATACATGAGACCAGGCTGCATACATTTCAGAGCTGATCAAACTATATGCAAATTTTAAAAAGCAAAACAAAAATAGTATAAATTCTCGTCATTTTAATATCAGTATTTACAAATGTTATCGTCATTGCTGCATCAAGTGTCTGAGCTCTGCCACAAAAGGATGGTGTCTCTACTTCTAAGACTGTGTCATCGGGTGTGCTGTTCTAGACAACAGTGATAGGTGGAAGGAATGACCTGTCATAGAAGTGCAGACTCAGTCAGTGGGTAAAATGATTCTTCTCCATTGAGAGATGAGGCCAAAAATGATATATAACATGCTATTTCAAAAAGTTGTGGACAGATTCGGATGAAACTCGGACGTGTTGGGTGTGTGACAAAAACAAATTGATTTCGATTTTGTTGAAGATCCGGATCCTTATCCAGCCGATCTATCAGTATGATACAAAACGTAAACTGTTCAGCCTGGCAAAGGTAGACACTCCACTGAGTGCCGTTTTCGTTTTGATACTGTTATTCTTTAAAAATAAATAAAGTTTATTAATTCGAAAAGCCACACTTTCCGATGATATTGTTGTGGACCCGGGGTTGGGGGCACAGGGCACGAGGGGTGAACTACACCGGGTTTCCACCAGACTCTCCGGAATCGTAGGCCGTCGCACAAGAATAACTTAGCAGGTGTCTAATCGACCGTGAACGCCAATAACTCGACCACGTGACTTAGGGTCCTCCGTCTGATACCGTTTACTTAAAGGTCACATGATCTAATTACCGGGGGACACGCCCTCGGTACGCACTTGCTCAAACTGGATCACCTTACCAGATCAGATGCAGCCAAGCAGGACTGTCAAGCACGTACCGGCTAGGAAACAGATCGTTGGGGGATAACGTCCCAGCTAAACTAGGGTGCGAACCATGCTGGACCAATGGAGGAAAAGACAAAAACGAGCTGGGTACATTTCTATACACAGCATTTATTTACAAAGGTGAGGAAAGGTATGTGGCACAGTGAATTGGGTTTATTTCTATGTACAGCATGGGATAGCAAGGAATTTGT
>CM068953.1:65951198-65966496 GCA_035128595.1 Eptatretus atami
ACATAAGTGATTCCCCAGCAGTTATTTGTTAGTCTTTGTGCAGTTCGACCTCCCCTTGTGTCTAATGGGTTAACGGGACGAAGTGCATTGCGTGGGTCTCGTAGTTAGGTCTATAACCAGTAACTATTCATTTTCTGATTCCAACCCTAACCCTGTCATTTAGTCATGGTTCAAAACAAGCAAGCAAGCACACATGCCATTCAATATTCGATTGATAAAAAGACACCACGATGCCTCCTGTGGCTCAGAACCACCACACTCCTCCACTACACACTACACAACCCGCCACGGCATCGCGTGCCATTATTTCATTCAAATCTGTGCGCCATTTCCAACCGCATCTCACCTTGCTTCGCACCTCACCACTTCGACCACAAACTCCTCCACACTGGGAAAATATCCACCACCACCTCGTACCACTACATCACTACAATTTGCCACTCTGTATAGAGGAGTACTGGCATGACTTGGGTGTCCTCGGGACACGCGATGCTTGGCCAAGCAACAGATGTCAATATTCTCGACCGCATCTTCCGGGGATGTCCGCGGTGAGCACACGGATTAATACAATCTCATCAGTCGCAGACCACGGCAAGACAGGGGCAGGAGGATGGTCGCAAGAAGAACGAATCGGAGTTTGGTACGGGGCCAGATGTCCATTTTGGCTCATAGAGGGAGCCCGTAGTGGCGTGGAAAGTCCGTCGCTATTCGACATTCAGACTTGCAATCGGGATGTTCAGGGCTGGGTGCCGGCTCAGGGAGCATACCCTATGTGAGTCGTTAGCTTGACCTTGCCAAAGCGATGGCAACTGAGACAGTTTCCGGTCTGGAGCCTGGCAGGGGAAGGTGAGGGCCGCTGTGGCCCAATAGAGAAGCAGGATTCGGGTCACAGTGCGTCGCTTTGGATCATCACCCACCCTTTGCCGGGCTTATAAAAGGGACTGTGGAGCTGTTACTCTCTTCTCTCATTGCGTCTTCTTCATGCCTCACCTTCCTTCGCTGGTCTCCGCTGAGGTGTACGATTGCCAGGACATTCTTCTTCTTGAGAGCCTGATCCGGGTGACTGCCGAGACTCCCTGCCATGCGTTAAGTTCTGCCACCACCTGTGCAGCCAGACGACCAGGGAGGAGCGTACATTGCCACGAGCCCGGAAAGTGATTCAGCAGGAACACCGCACACATCTCGAGGTGGAATGCTCAGGCGGAGAGCATCCCATTGGAGGTACAGCTCCATAACAGACCTATATGGCTAGGTTAGGGATCTTTTGCCTCACACATCTATTCTCCTCTCTCTCTATCCACTTCTCTATCCATCTTCTTTGGAATGCACAAAGAGCATCATTACTGACTCGCAATCCCATTTTCCTCTGCACGACAACGCACTCCCCACATGCACACACCACACCTCCCACTCCCACACCTTAGACACCACCAGTATTCCCCCTCCACCTACCTCTACCTTAGCGTCTTTAGGTTGCGTTGGTCTGCGACCACGCCAGGTATTGAGGTCGTTTATCCTCATCTGCTCTCAATCTCTCTGGGCTCGTCTAACTTCCGTGTGTGTGTTGGTGTGTGTGGGCGTGTGTGATGGTGCCTGTCCTCGTTTAAGTTAGATGGCAGAAGATATAAAGGATACTCTGCTTTGGTCTGCTTTTGTAAAGATTGCTTGTCTTTTGCAGCACCCACAATATCCTTTGCTATCCCATGCTGTACATAGAAATAAACCCAATTCCATGTGCACATACCTTTCCTCAACCTTTGTAAATAATGCGTGTTTAGAAATGTCACCAGTCTTTTTGTCTTTTCCTCCATTGGTCCAGCATGGTTCGCACCCTAGTTTAGCTGGGACGTTATCCCAACGATCTGTTTCCTAGCCGTACGTGCTTGACAGTCCTGCTTGGCTGCATCTGATCTGGTAGGTGATCAGTTTGAGCAAGTGCGTACGAGGGCGTGTCCCGGTTTAGATCATGTGACCTTTAAGTAACGTATCAGACGGAGGACCCTAAGTCACGTGGTCGAGTTATTGGCGTCACGGTCGATAGACACTGCTAAGTTATTCTTGTGCGACGGCCTACGATTCCGGAGAGTCTGTGGAAACCGATGTAGTTCACCCCTCGTGCCTTGTGCCCCCAACCCGGGTCCACAACAATATCATTCGGAAAGTGTGGCTTTTCGAAATTAAACTTTATTTATTTTTAAAGAATAACAGTATCAAAACGAAACGGCCACTCAGTGAGTGTCTACCCTTTGCCAGGCTGAACAGTTTACGTTTTGTATCTACTGATAGATCGGCTGGATAAGGTCCGGATCTTCAACAAAATCGAAATCATTTGTTTTGTCACACACCCAACACGGTCCGAGTTTCATCCGATCTGTCCACAACTTTTTGAAATAGCATGTTATATATCATTTTTGGCCTCATCTCTCAATGGAGAAGAATTTCATTTACCCACTGACTGAGTCTGCACTTCTATGACAGGTCATTCTTCCACCTATCACTGTTGTCTAGAACAGCACAACCCGATGACACAGTCTTAGAATAGAGACACCATCCTTTTGTGGCAGAGCTCAGACACTTGATGCAGCAATGCGATAACATTTTTGTAAATACTGTATTAAAATGACGAGGAATTTATACTATTTGGTTTTGCTTTTTAAATTTGCATATAGTTGATCAGTCTGAAATGTATGCAGCCTGGTCTCATGTATATTTACTCATTGTGTGTTATGTATTATGGTACAGATATTGTTGATTTTTCTGTTAATTAAAAAATTATAAACAATAAATGAGGAAATTTTTCCCAGGAGCCTCCTCTTATTTCCCATTGTCTCACTCCCTTCCTCTCCTTATCTTCTCTTTCCTTCCTTGTTTCTTACAATCTACTACCTCCTCCCACCCCCATCTTTCGTTCCATTCCCCCATCATTCCTATCCTTCTCACCAACAGATTGCCCATCAATTTACATTTATAGCACTGTTTTTCTTCATGCTTCAAAAACCACCCATTCCATTCATCGTAGTTGTGGTGTGGGCCTTCATAATTGCAAATCATGGGATTCTTAAATGGAACCCAATTTCAGCAAGTCCAGATGCATGCTGGAGATCTCCAATATGCCAAAAGCTACACACCCCTTCTCCATGTGCCATCTGCACTCTCCGACGCCACTGCTTAGGTGAATGTCTTACTCCCCTTTCGCTCTAACACGTTATCCCCAACGATGTATCTCTAATTTCAAGGACTCTTCTCTCTTCTGAAATGTATCTATACAAATTTCTGAACTACTCCAGACAAATTTGGTTTAACCTCAAGGTTACTCTCGCAGGATGTGCCCACTCTTTGAATTCTCTTTGACTGCCATTGCTATTGTATCCCAGACAAACCCTTTTCTATTATTTTCAAGCCAAACTCCACACCAGTGGCGCAGGTTGTTGTATACATCAAGACCTGGATCCCCCATTGCCCATTGACAATGTTCTGTGCCAAACCCACTCTATCTCGTAGAATTCCTCTGGGCTGACATTCTCTCCACAACCATCTAATATTTGTGAGAAATTTTTTTCTGGCTGTCAATGAGGATTGTGATCTTAGGACAAAAGGATTGAATGGCAAATGTGTTTGTTTGTTAATTATTGCTTGTAATATATCTCATAGAAAGTAGTGGCTTTCCTCTCTATAAGCATTCTAAATTTATGTGAGTGGTGAACCATCCACCAACAATGACAGCTCCATATTTACATCTCTTACCATGGACCAACTAATGCATCATCTCAATTGTATGTTCCTCATCTTTGGTAATTTCAACTGCAAACATGCCAGTTATCTTGTGAGATGGCACAGCTACAACCAGCACACAGCATTGCAGCGAAGGCTTTTTGCAGTAACATCTTCTTCTTCTTCTTCTTCTTTCTTGAAAGAGACAGCTGTGGGTAGCCTCTTTTGATGGTGATACAGCTGTGCTACTGAACACTTCCATAAGTTTTTGGTCTAATTTGTAAACTGTCCAATCTGAATCTCCACGATGTTCATTCTTCCTCTACACCTTCTCTATCAACAATCAATGGAGTTCCAAAAATCTCAAGCAGGCAGAATTCTTGTAGCAACTCCCAGGTAGCAGCTCATTCTGGTACCCGACTAGATTGCAAAGCATTCTGGCTGTGGAATGTAACATGTTGTCTGCTAATGGTTCATTTGATAAATAGAAAAGAGGAACAAACTAGAAGGGCACTCGGGTTAGAGCGCGTACCTCACCATGTAATGCCTGATCACGCGAAACATATCGGCCCAATACATTTTTGAAATATCAAGCCATACCAGTACTACATAGATTTTGGCCTTTCTCTCAATGGTGAAGAATCACTGAAAAAATTATAGTTAGTCGGTCGGATCCAGAATCTTCCACCAAAATCTAATCCAGTTCTTTCCGAGTCACACACCCAACTGTCCACACTTTTTGAGATATCCTGTACACAAGCAGATCAACAGACAGACAGACAGAAAGGGTGTAACTAACGTCCTTCACCTTCGGTGGCAGAAGGTAATAAGTGGAGGTGAGTAGTGAGGTTGGATTTTGGGAGATCTCACCAGAAGGTATTACTGGGCAGATGCACGCGCACTCTCAAAAAAATCAAGGGAACACATCACGTCAAGGGCAGGGGGTGCAAGATGAGAAAGAGCGTGATAGAATATAGAACAGCAAGTTGTCTGCTGTGTGGAGTAACAGACATACATTTCAGGCATGATTTCCCAAGGTGAGACCGCTATACCATCAAGCTGAATTTTTAGACTAACCAGTTGTATTGTGTCCTTATAACATCACTAATCTGTTGTAGCCTCATGGAGGTGTGTAGGTTGTTAGACATTCAAATTTGTCAAATAAATTATTGCATGATGGAGGTGGCCAGTTGGTAGATGGCTTTGAATGCCAAGTTCCAGTATGTGGCTTCCTCAGTGAGATTGCAGCTGATGATGAGGCCCAAAAGCTGAAGTAAACAGATTGAATTACTTGAACGGTTTGTCAAGGAAGTAGATGAGAGTGTTCTCCAAATATCCTTTGAGAGAGAGAGATTTGCCATGGTTTGAAAGAGTATTCCAGTATCGGATAAGCTCTTGATTCTATCAAGGTCTGCAGAGAGGGAGAAGCTATGGCTGCCTATCAAAAATTAGGAATGCTGCGGCAGAGGATGGAGTTGTGAATGAAAATATGAGGGTTTCCTATGGATCACTTCATCGATAAGCCTGGTGTTAGCTTAACGTTAAGGTGGCCTGGCTTAAGATCTTAGGTCTTGAGTTTGAGCCCCTGTCATTCCGTTAAATAACACCAGATGGTTGTCTCAGCCTGTCATCCTTCCATGGTTGGCAAAATTAAGTACTATCTGCACTCCTAGCAATGATGCAGCCAGCAGCAACAGGCCGCATGCGACATTAATAAATTTGATAAATAGTAGTAAAAGGTTCACAGGTGCATTTGCTAGCTTTGTCTCAGTGAGAAGTCAAGTGTAGAAGTACAGAGATTTTAGCATGCACCCGAAAAGGCTTTCAACAAAGTTGTGGTCTTCTCATGACTTCTGCATGAGACTGAAACATGGACAACACTTCCAGCCACCTCCACAACTTGAAGGATTTTTTTTATCCAGTGGCTGTTTGCATCAAAGTTAACTGGTGTTCAACATGGGACGATATTTCCAACATTTATGTCCACCACAACACAAGCACATCACACACCCAGAACGATGATGCATACAGTAACCCCTTTCATTTCTGTTGTTATGAACAAAATCTGTTCATTTTCCCACCGTTAACTTATTTCCACGTCTGCATTGTACCCAAAACCTCTGTGTGCAACTCCACGCTCCTCCGCAAAGAACGACTTCATGACACTCCTTCTCACCTGAACTTACTTTTTCTACCCTTGGTTAAACAATCCTTCTCATCAGATCATATGAAAGAAAAGCGATTTTTGTCAGAGTTTGTCCCTCTTATTACAGTCGACACCAGGAATTCTGAAGCATTTGCAATGATTCGAGTACACCTTTCAGAAACTCGTTCACATTCTCTCACGCAGTGCTTTCAATGTGGAAACAATTTGCTATTTGCACTATACAAGAGTATTGTTGGAGGGAGGTATGTGAAGCAAACTATTATCCTCTCAATTGTCTCCACTCTTTGCAGAGGTACCTCATCTGTACTATAAGAGCTTGTGTGGTGTGTGTGTGTGTGTGTAGTGTGTGTGTGTGTGTTGTGTGTGTCACCATTTTTCACGATAATGGCCCAACGGAATTAGAGGTTCATCAGCCAGCGCCAGCGAGTATTTTAAACCCAAAAATTGTTTTTTGAAAAATTTCAATAAAAAAGTTGTCAAAAAATATATCTATCTATCATATTCAGCAAGGTGTGTGTGTGTGTGTGTGTGTGTGTGTGTGTGTGTGTGGTGTTGTGTGGTGTGTGTGTGTGTGTGTGTGTGTGTCTGTCTATCGCGACCGCCGTTTCTCGACGACCGCCGGTACGACTTGATTGAAACTTGCCAGGGAATATTGCCGGGGCCGCGCGGATGTGCCTTTTCAAGGTTTGATATTAATCGGACGAAAGCGGTTCCAAGTTACGACCATTTATCTGTCAACCAATTGAAGGACACGTGCTATGACATCACGAATGACATCACAATTAATGTTTTTTTTTTATTTTTTGCACGATTGACGTCACAATTCTTCCTTCTTCTTTGTTTAGTGATGACGTCACAATTGATGCTGGGGACAATTGACGCTGGGGAAAAAATGCGCCTTTTTTAAGGTTTGATATCGTTCTTCATCCGTTTCAGCTTTTTCCCAAGGTTTGAAGCTGTTTTTTCCAAGTTTGAATTAATTGTTCAATTATTAATTAATCCAAGTGTTTGGGGGGGGGAGAGAGAGACGAGCAGAGAGGGGCATCACAATTCAAGAGAGGAGGGTGCGAGAGAGGGGGTGTGAGGAGGGGAGTGAGAGTGGTGGGTGAGAGAGAGAGGAGCGAGAGAGAGGGCGAGAGAGGAGGGAGGAGAGAGGAGGGGCGAGACTAGGGAGGGGAGAGGGATGAGAGAGGGGGGGAGAGGGGGGGGCATCAAAATTCTTCTTCTTCTTCGTTTGATATGACATCACAATTGACGCTGTGGGACCTGAGTATCGTTTCCCAGGTGTTCCCAAGTTTGGCCATTTATATGACGGTTGGTCCGATCTAATTGAAACAATGCCCCAATCCAGTCGTCGTTTACGAGAAGTGAAGGAACAAAGCTGCACCTACGGGCCCGCACACTAGTATATATAATAATATAACAAAAAAAATCCTCTCTGTAGTAGTCCTAATCTTTGTAGCGACGTGAAAGGGAATATTAATGACCCAACCCATTCCTCTTGTGGGTATCGGGAAGGGTTTTTCAGCTCCCACAGAAAGAAAGAAAAACAACAAAATTTGATTTCTTACAAAATGCCAAAAGATTAGAACAGCACCCACTGGGCAATTCGTGGTACCCCTGCTAGTATTTCACAAGTGAACACAGGGGCCTTGGCAAACAAACCCATGCGGCACATCACACACTCCAAATCTCTTTGCTGTCTGTCTGACAAAAGAGACTTGATAACTCTTCACAAGTTCTTTACTACTCTGCTTCTTTCACCGACTTTTGTCAGCATTGAAATGAATTCTGCACAATTCCCCCCCCCCCCCAAAGTGTTATTCAAACACCGTTTAAAGTTGTATTCTCTTTCTAACTGTCAGGGTTCATAGTCATCACATGTACTCTAACACAGTGTCAGTGCTGCCGAAGCAGTTCCTGGCAAATGTTGTTTTATGCTGTTTTAGCTGTGTTAGGCTTGCAATTGTCTTTGCCAGTAATCAATCAGGGCAGGAAATTAGAATTTTTGCCGAGGTGCTGGTGACAACTCCCATTTACTCTTCACAAATGGATCAATGTCAAATCTATAACTTCCCTAACTCATGCAGCGGAAGGCAATCCAGTTCATATTTCCACCGAGGGACGGCATAAGCATTGATGGATCGCCTCCTGTGTGAAGCACCAGCGTGACAGTTTCTAGCTAGGCCGAGATTCAAACCGAGGAAAAACATCTCAGAGGGGAGTGTGTCGACTTCTAGGTCAGGTTCAGGTATGGGAGCATTGCGCCAGAAGCAGCGCCGTCGCATTCGTCCACTTTTCCACACGTACTCCAGGGGCCTCCGCGTCTGGCCACCCCCAGGCAGATGCCGCCCATCCCTCTATCCTCTCTCTCGAGAGATGCGGTCAAACCTGCTGGGGATCACTGTATGTTGGGTGCCATTGCCTTAGAGGCATGCGGTTTTGCAGAACCGCAACAATATATTACAAGCAATAATTAACAAAAATTTGTCTAAAATTTGTCATTCAATACTTTTGTCTTCTGAATCACAATGCTCATTGATAGCCATAATTTTTTTTCCTCATTGTTCTGTGCAGGTGGAGAAAACCGGAAAGAACCTCAAAGGAAAGGTTGCAAGCCCCCTTGAAAAACTGCAAGACTCCTACTCACGCTGGCCAGAGTTTCAGCAGGTGGTGCGGCGTGGCTTCGTCAAAGCTGAAGGCTTGCGACAATTGTTCCAAGCCCTGCCCTTTTGGACTGCTAATGGTCAATTGGCATACATTGCTGAAACTTTAGCTTCAGTTGAATTTTACAGGTATTATTACACGTATCCTATATCCTCCTCTTTTCTTTCTTGGTTTGTGTTGTATTTTGAAAAAAAATACTTTTGAAAACCTTTGAAAGGCATTTTAAAGTAAAATGAGATAAGAGCTTGTTTGTTTTTGCACGCAAATTTCAGTTCATTGTACGTCCAGCAAATTTGAATATTTTTTAAATTTATTTGCTTCCTTCATAACTAATGATAATCGAGTAGCCTGTATGTATATCACATTCAGGTTAGTTATTATTACACAATAGTCAAATTTATTTACGACTTGAAATTTGAACTTTTTGGTGTGTATTGCAAAAATTCTCCTCATTTTGAACGTCATTTTTCAGTCTCTCTTGCCTTGTTATTTTGTTCTCGTTTCAAATGTTTTGTAACACTGTTGCCTGCCTCATTTTATCCTCCCTTTCTCACCTTTTACTCTTCCACCTTCAAAGTAATTCCCTTTCTACTTCCTCACCTCTATTCATATTTCTGTGATAAACAAATCATTTTGTGAATAATGTGAATATGTGAATAACTAAACGAGGGATGTATATAATAACCGCCATGGGAAGCAAGGAGAATGACGTTTTGGATGTTAATCCTTTATCAAGGCAAAAAACAAGAACAAATGGAAATAATAAAAAATAGGACAACTAGACAACTGGATACAATACCAGGCCATGTGTAACTGGAACATGACCAACAGGGACGAGAAATTTTCCCCGAAGAAAACGTATCCTTCTATGAACTAGGAATCTGGTTCACTTCTCTATTCTTTTAGATTCCATGGTTGGAAATTAATACTTTGGAATCGATCTGCCCACCACCATGAAGCACTCAAGCAAGCACTCCAATGAAATGGTTAATAAGGAACGGCTAGCTGGGTCATACAGAACACCGTCCGGAGACGACCGGAGATGTCTGGAGTATCAAACAATGTGCAAATTGAACAAATAAACACCTTTTTAGCAGTCGGAGCTGCTGCTAAGTTCAGTTCAAATTTGGATATTTGGTTCAGGTTAAGAGATTCTCAAGCTTATCGCATTTCAGCTGTAATGCTTTTAAACGTCCACAGTTTTCTTTTTTATGGTGATGGAGGGGAGAGGGTGTGTGGGGGAGGGGTTTGGAGGAGGTGGAAAGGGGTTTGGGAGTAGGTGAGCATGAGGTGCGGGGAAGGGAAAACAGACGTGCGGTGGAGCGTTAATTACTATTCATACTGTCCCATCAAAATAATTATGCACAGAATAACAGTGAAGATGGAAACAAAATAAATGTATGAAATACATTTTCCACCAGTCATACGATATTCACCGCCCAGAGATAAATTCCTCCTGGATACGTCCGGAGACGACCGCAGTCCAGAGATGACCGCCGCCTGGAGACAACCGCCGTCCGGACACGTCTGGAGATGACTCGCCATCTGAACACGTCCGGATATTAAATAATATATGAATACAACTCTCTGGATGTTTATATGCATTACAGCTGAAATGTGATAAGTTCTATAGTCTCAAAACCTGAACTGAATTCCAAAATTTAAAATGCAGAATTGACCTTAGCAGCAGTTCCGACCGCTTTTAACAAAAACAAACGAGTTCATTTATCCAATTCGCACATTGTTTGACACTCTGGACATCTCCGGTCTTCTCCGGACGGTATTTAATATGACCGCGCTGGCTTGGCAAGTGATTAGCAATCGGTTAGAACAAACATTACCTGGAGATGTCTGGAATGTCAAACAATGTCTGAATTGAACAAATGAACACTTTTTTTGTCAGCAGTCTGAACTGCTGCTGAAGTCGATTCTGCAGGTTAAATTTCGAAAATTGGCTCATGTTAAGAGATTCTAGAACTTATCGTATGTACAGAAAGGAAATAAAGCCATCAGAACTGGCATCTACTGGCGTTTATAAGCATTGTGGTGTTTCAAACGAGTTGTAGGAATGATGATCAGGCATTCGATGATATGAGTGAGGAAAGAGAAAAAACAAAATTAATGAGCGTTTTATCGTCAAGAAACCATTGTAGCCTGTTCTAAGTCAAGGTATTGTTGAACAGGCCAAACAAAATGGTGAATTAAGACCCAAGCAAGCTGACAGAAGGCTGGCTCATGGACTGACCAAGGATTACGCCTTGATAAAGGATAATTATATAAGGCCATTAATTATCTTCAAAAGGGGTGTTTCAATTAACCCAAACACCCAATTTTCATTCATGCACTACCTTGGAGTTCTCTTGGTATGCGTGCAGTTTCAAGTTGTTAGGTTTCATAGTTTTGGAGTTTTGAAGGAGACACACCACCGCACTGCCGCACTGACACACTGACATTTATTAGTATAGATTGGGATTTTTTTGGTCAATACGAGGGGGAAGCAGAGCCCTTTGCGGATTCAGTGCCCAGGCTTCTAGGCTGTCTTAATCCAGCCCTGCCGGCATGTAATGTATTCAGATCAACAGAAAGTGACAAATGTTGTCTGCCTGTCAGTATGATAGCTGGAGTCGTTTGCAAAATGGAGAGGGTTTTGCAGACCATGAGAGAGATTGTGTAGATTGATGAAGAACAAGATTGTGCCAAATACACTGCCTATGCAGTTTTCATCCATAATTATCTTGCCAAAACGAAGTTTTTGCAAGATATGTTAGTCAGCTTGTATGTTTTTCTTATTTTTTTGTTTTTTTGTCTGTAATCACGTATCGATCACTCTCGAGAGCACAGTTATCATTGGAAATTTTTGTAACTTCGCATATCAGAGTCCTATAGAGGTCCCTTCAGCGCATAAAATTTTCAAGGTCAAGGTCACAAGGTCAAGGTCACTTTGTCGCAAATCAGGGGAGTCGACGAAACCCTTATTTTGAGTAATTTTGATCGGATCGTCTTCAAACTTCATGGAATATATTCATGGTCTGGCGCTCAGCTGATTATTTTTGGTGGCGATCGCCTTGACCTTCATGGTTAGGCCTGGAGGGTCGAAAGTTTTTGACCCCAGGTCAAATTTTGAAATCTTAGATACCATATCGAGTAATACCTCATATGAAAGCGCTTGATAAGTGCTTCCAGATTGTCAAAAGTTTGACGCTATGACGTCATTTGATGACGTCATGACGAAAAACGGATTTTTCATGAAAAATTTATTTCCTCAGTTCTCATCAAATCTCTTTATTTCATGTACAACGGTCCTGGAGAGATACCATTAACCATACAGAAATATAAAGGTCAGAGCACAAAAGGTCACAGGCATCAAGGTCGACGAACCCTTATTTTTGAGTAACTTTATCGATAAATAAGATCACATGTTCACATTTTGGCAAGATACTGGTCACCCTGGGGGTGACATTGGTCTTTTTTCTTTAATCATTGTTTTCTCAGCTTTACTTATGTGGCCTGGTGGGATGGGTCTTGTCCCTGACTCTTGCTTGATTGAAATAAAGAATGAAGTTACTTTATCACGAGATTGATTTGCTTGTAACTGTAAAGTCGTTGAATGTTTCATTAAATCAATGTGACCATTCTGTTGTGCTTCTTCCTTTGTTCTTCAGGTGGCTTGCTTATCTTATACTACTCGTTGTGAACACGTTGATTTGCTTGCTGGTGCTTCTCGGCCTATCCAAACAGTCCCGTTGTCTTCTCCTGATGTAAGTGCCTTTTTAGCCTTGACCCATTTATTATTTTTTAACCACAGCAAGACCTGATCAGCTAAGAAAAATATTTATGTAGATTTGATTCGAAATATATTGTGACGGTTCTGGGGAACCGAGACCCCAAGGCGATGGCACACAATATACATTGGTTCCCGAGTCAGTTATTCCATTATTACATGCTCTAGATAGGGTCCTCCTCTTGTGTCTAATGGGTTACAATGTGAACATGTGTTGTCAGTGATTAGTTAGGTTTTTCTGCCTATTCTTCCCCATTATCTTTTCTGTATATGATCTTCTCCTAACATGACCAGCACTTGCTGCGAGCAGCCTAATTTGTATATTTGGGCCAGAACCCCATCTCTATCAGCAAGCCATCTGTACCCTTCTTGCGCGTTTGAGTGACAGATAGGGACCTCTACACATGTGCTCCATGTTGAGTCAGAAACTTATGTACATGGCAAGTTCGGAGGATGAGTGAAAGCAATTCCAAACCAGCAATCTCGTGGGAAGGGTGACATCACCCCACACCACGTCTGGACCAATGGGCACACTGCACTCAGAGAAAAGAGGGCAGTGCGTGACCCATGCTCCCCGGAACCACCCCTACAAGAGAGACGGGGATTCACCCTTGACCCCCACCAAACTCCAAGGCCCTTAAATATTGGAGCTGGTCATTGAAAAAGAGCTTGTATGGTGGTTGTTGCTGGATGGAGTGGTTGCTACACTATTTGTTGGTGCTTGCTGCTGAAGGGGAAGGAATGGAATGGAATGGAACAGGACGCTAAGGAAGCGAGCAGACTGAGCACCATTCAGTCTGGGCATGGTATTGGGCGAGAGGCAAAATCGACAACCACACACGATAGGCAATTCTAATTATTATGCATTGTTCCTCTCATTTTTCGATTCATCTACTGCAGATGCACAGGGCCATCGGCGAGGGCAAAGCCCAAACAATTATTCTTTTTTGAGCGACCACTGACTCGCACCCTGTCTTTCTCAATCTAAACACTGACACTGCAGCCTGCTCGCACTTCTTCATCATGCACCCAGACATCCCCCTTTGATCTTCATTATCCCCCACCCTTACCTTCCCTGCACTTTGGACTAGCACATACCCCTGTGGATGTGCTAGGTAAATCAGAGGTCACCAACGCCTCAGCTTTTCCTGTCTCTCTTGCTCATCTACCCTCCCGCAGAGTGATTCTGATGGTGCCTGTCATGTTAATCTAAGTAAGACTGTGTAAGATAAATAGCTTGGGTTGGCTCTGCTCTTTGTCCCTTTATTGCATCAATCTGTATCACTGTACGTCTTTTGCCACACCACACAAATATTGTACGTCCCTGCTGTATGAACACCCCCTGTGAATAAACCACTTGTCTTCACTGTGCCACATGTTTTTCCTCATGCTTCCGTAATAATAAACCCATCTTAATTTTTCCACTGTCAGAGTGGCGACCCAACCAGAATTGTGCCCAATAGCCCAGGAGACTGCTTTGGCAGCACTGATGCTCTGTTCAAAGTATGGATAGATGGATTAATTGTTCAGTACAACTTGCTCGTAGTGTCCTTCCCTCGATTGGTCCAGCACAGTCTGCGAGATTGTTAGACAGGAAGTTTTACCCCACATGATTTGCTCTTGTTAGCCAGTGTGCACTCATTGTTTCGTTTGGCAGTAGTCAGAGTGCACACTGAGGGCATGAACCTCGGTTAATCGAGTCAGCTCCTCCGTTAAACGGTGTCAGACGGGGAACCCTGTTAGAGTTGACAAAGTTAATTGACTTAAGTGGATGCTTACAAACCCACCAGGCTGCGGAGTTATCCATGACACGTAATCCGAGTGCTTCCCTCATGGTAATCCCCGAACCCCGAGTCCACGACATTATTGAGAGTTATGTACAGTACTGCATTTACAGTAGATTACATGAACAGCCATCCTAATAGTCTTGCCTAATTGTCTCTTACAGCCTCTTACAAAAAGATTACAACCCCTCTTGCCTCTCATAAAATCTACGAGTATCAATATATTATTTCTGTTAACGTCTGCGTGTAATTTGACGTATCTCCTCCAAAACTGCCGGACAGATTGTCGCCATTTTCGGCAAGCGGGTGCTCTGTGGTCTAACGAACAATATGGGCTATGTGAGATCGCGCCAGACGGACACGTTTGGGAATTTTGGGCGATTTTCTAATTTTTACGTTCGTTTGCATGGCGACGTGTGACATCACCGCTGGGAGGCGTAATTCCGTCATGACATCATCGGTCATTCGCTGACGTCATTACGTCGATATTTCCATTCGGTCGCCATCGTTGAACTGTTGTCCGGTAAGTGCTGCCGTCTATCCAAAAAATATGAACTAGAGTAAGGGAGTACTCATTGCATCAAACACTGAACATAAACACAACTGATTATAATCTATATATTATTTCTGTTAACGTCTGCGTGTAATTTGACGTATCTCCTCCAAAACTGCTGGACGGATTGTCGCCACTTTCGGCATGCGGGTGCTCTGTGGTCTAATGAACAGCATGGGCTATGTGAGATCATGCCAGACGGACACGTTTGGGGATTTTGGGCGATTTTCTAATTTTCACGTTTGTTTGCATGGCGACGTGTGACGTCACCGCTGAGAGGCGTAATTCCGTCATGACATCATCGGTCATTCGCTGACGTCATTACGTCTGTCGTCGACAGACCGTCACCACCGAGAGGCGTAATGCCACTCCTAGAAAACAGCGTCTGCAATGTAAAACCCTCTTCTGCACATGCTGACTCCCTCAGAAGGTGAATTTCACACAAAAAATGTAACAAGAAACATTGTATTTAAAGTAAAGATTTATTTTCAAAAAAATTATTTCTGTTAACGTCTGCGCGTAATTTGATGTTTCTCAACTGCCATCATTACCTGTGTTGTGTCTTGCGTGTGTGATATTCAAATTAAAGTGTCCAGCGGTGTTCGATCGTCGGATGTGCGCCAAAAAGTGCCGTT
>CM068953.1:65993151-66008467 GCA_035128595.1 Eptatretus atami
CGTATGACTATATGGATTCATTTGAGAAGTTTAAAGAAACACCACTTCCTTCAAGGGAAAGTTTCTATGGCAAGTTGAATATAACTCGTATTTCCGATAGAGATTATGCACAAGCTAAAAAGGTTTGGGAGAAGTTTAATATAAAGAATCTTGGAGAATCAGCATCAGGAAAATGAGCCACATGTCCATACAAGCCGCAGGCACACTCAGGATGATGCAGTAACAAAATCTCATTTGAGTTCTCTCAGCAACTGTTTGTTGGAAAGAAAAGTCTGACTAGCGATAGCCAAGATTCTCGAAGAGACCTTGGTACCAAAGGAATTAAAGTCTCTGTCTCAGAACCCTGGTCAGAGACCAAGTCTCACATCCGTTAGAGCAAGACTGGAAGCACCAAGAGGACCTGAATACTCGGACTTTCGTCCTACTGCAGAGGTTCTGACAGCAAGTCACCCCATGATCCAGTGAATCCATGACTCCCCCAAGCCCGACCCAGATGTTTATTGACCTCTGGCTGCCCGCCACTGAGAGCAGCGTCACCCCTCGGGAGTTAATGCAGTCCAGGCGATACCCCTTCCCTTCCAGAGAGGAACACAAGGCCCCTCTTCCAGTCAGTTGGGAGGATGCCTGGTTCCAGGCAGAGCACAGAACTGCATTAAACAACATGAGTACAGCATTTCCACCAGCCTTGAGAAGTTCAGCGTGGATGCCACAGATCCCAGGAGCTTTATCCCATTTCACCGGTTTCACAGGAGCCTGTGTTTCCACAAATGAAGGTGGATCACAGTTGATTGGAGGGTCAGCAATAGGGATAGTAACACCAAACATCCAACTCAACAGCTGGTGGATCAGTCAGATACAGCCGCTCTCAAAGTAACCGGCCCAGCGGGCCTTCACTTCATACTCCTCTGTCAAGAGCCCACCACCCTCCGCTCTAACTGTAGTACACCGAGGATGGCTTGGGGAATGCAATGCGTAAATTCCCCTGTAAGCAGGATGAGAATCACCTTGACTACAGGTGATGCTCTACCCCTCACAGATTCCTCGCACATCAGCCTCCTTGTCCATCCTCAGCGCACATACAGTTTTACACCTCAACTCCCTGAACAGCTATGCTCTGCCATTAAGCCTGCCCTGCGACTCTGGTCAATGGTATCCAGCATCTCTTGAGACACAAAATTATTCTTCGCCCGATGGTGAGTCCCACAGCATCCAATGTTAACATTAAGGATGGTGGTCTTCAAGGCACTCCACAACTCTTAAGGATTTCCCAAAGCACCCAATCCCCCAAATCTCCACTCATGCCTGTTTGCAAACTCTTCAGCTACCCTCTCATCCTTGAGCTGCCAACATCCAGCCTAAACTGGGATGGTACCATTCTCCCAGATTTAAGCTGCAACTTCAGAGTTGCAACCACAAGCCTGTGTTCGGTGTTGAGGAACTGAGCACTCCGGGAGACCCTGCAGTTCTGGATAATTCCTCCAGCACCACAACAGCACATGGCCAATCTCTTGCCACTCCCCCAGCATTGAATACCAAGTCCAGACGATTGAGCCTGTGGTGCTGAAACCATGAACCAGCCACCCTAAGTCATGACTTCTTGCAAAGTCAAGGAACTTAATGCTATTCTGGTTCACAGTTCCAGACCATGGGGACCAACACATGTCTCAATAACCATCCCTATCATTCCAGTCGATGTATTGAAATCCCCCAAAGACTAGAAGAGTATCCGCTTGGGGCACTGATCAACCACAGACTGAGCATGGCATAGAATGCATCCTTTCACGGTGAGATCACTCGCCTCCGTCTGAGCTTATACAGAGACCAGGGAAACGACATCCAAGGAGTGACAATCCTTCATTTCATAATATGCTTGTTGTCCGGTGTTACCTCAATTATCATTGGAGTCAGCTTATTGACACAGCTACAGCAAACCTTGGGCGTGGTAACCATCAGAGCGACCAGACCAATAGTAGGTGTCACCTCCCACCATGATCTCGCCACTATCCAGTCTCGAACCTCAGAGAGTGCTGCAATACCAATGTTTCAAAACGCTTGAGCTCAGACGATTACAGAGACAGGTGATCATCCTCTCTTTGGATAGGACATTCCGGGCATCCACCCAAAGGGACCATCTAAGGTTAACCCAAGGAGACCACTGTCTGGTGGACGACACCTCAGCACCACCCTGACAACACAATATCGCAATCTGACCTGGGAATAATTACCCTTAGTTTTCCTAGAATCAAAGTGTGGAGTCCCGAAGGCTTTGCCCCAATCCCATCATCCAGTGGGCGCTCACTTGGTGAATAACGATACTAGGAGGAAGTCAACTTGCGGATGGAACAGCAAAATGTACCAACAAACCAATGTTAAAGAAATACCTATTTGGGGCAAACTCCCCACCCCACCCCCATCAATCTTCTTAGACCAGATTTTTTAAAAAATAGCTTGAACAAACTTTGGTAGATCACGGGTGATGAAGGTTGTCACAAGTTTCATTAAAATTGTGTGTGTCGTTTCAGAGAGTTAAAGGAAATACTTTTGGAGGGGGGGGCAGGGGGACCCCCTCACCCTGGTTAGAAATGTTCAGTCCCTGTGTTAAAATTGCATTCAGAGAAAACCAATCCATATAAAGGGAGGGGCACTTTGCACTTCCTTGATTATGCAGGAGTGTCTGTTTCTAACAAACACCGCCATTGCATACTTGTACCTTGAAAGAACAGAAATCAAGCTAATAGATAATAATGAGCAAAAACTAGCAAAAAAGCAGAAACTATGGCACTTACATGGAATTTATTTTTGGAAAGCCATTAATTAGACGTACAGTATTGTCCGATGTATATATCAGGTTTCAGGTCGTTTCAATGTATAGCCTTTGAGATATGAACACCACATTTCGGCGGACGGATGGAGAGACTGACAGACACCAACGTTTATAAGGGTTTTCAATTAAAAACTCAAGAACACAGAAATGGACGTTCTGAAATTTGGAACATATCACCTCGATGTACAAAGGATTTACTTCTGAAAATTGCAGCCGATTTCGTTCAGGAGAAGCCAATAAACTAATTTTCAAGTTCCTGTGTTGAAGTTGCCATGCCAGAGAAACCGTTCCATATGAAGTGAGGGGTGCTTTACACCTCCTTGATGGATGATAGTGAAGCTCTATAGTGTGTTGATCAGTAACTGATGTGGATTATGCCTGAGAAAAGGGGGATTATAATGAAGCCTGCACACCAAACAAGAAGCTACAGTGAGAACAAAGTATGGAGAGAGAGCGAATGTTTTGGAATTGGAAAAGGAGTTAGACAGGGATGCATTATCTCCCCTTACTTGTTCAACTCTATACAGTGAGTACATCATGAAGAAATCAAACTTGGATGACATAGAGGCTGAAGTCAGGATTGGAGAGATGTATCAACAATTAGAAGTGTACTGATGAACCACTCTGTTTGCAGAAAGTACAGAGGCCTTAATGGAAACTGTTGCAGACTGTGAAGAGGAAAAGTGAAAAAGCTAGTCTTTATATAACCTAAAAAATACTAAAATCTTGTCAACTTGAGAGATTACGTGTTTAAATTGGGAGACCATCACGTGAAAATATGGAAAGTTTCACCTTCCTGGGTTTTAAGATGAAGTAAGTGGAGAATGTGGAGGAGAATTAATAGACGGTTAGCATTGGGAGAACAGCAATGTCAGGATTTGACAAAGATGTGACAATACAAAACCAAGAGGAGGTGGTGAGTGATCTGATATTTCCAGTTGCAATGTAAGGATATGATTCATAAACAGTGAAAAAGAAAGGAAGGAAGAAAATGACAGTTTTGCAATGTGGTGTTGAAGACGAATATTAAAAATTCCACGCGACTGGAAGAAGATCAAAAACTCAGTGCTGGAATAAATTAACCACCATTGAACATTATAAGCGTTGATGCTCAACCAGAAACTGTCATACTTGGACACATCATTGATGCAGAAAACTTGATAAGCTGGAGAAATCAACCATGCTGGGTTGGAGGAAGACGTAGACCTTGTATATGCTGGATGGATGGGATAAAGGCTGCAACCAAGCTGTCTTTGCCATAGCTCAGATAAACAGTGCAGGATAGGGATGTTTGGAGAAATCTGATCATGAATGTCATCAGAAGTCGGCCATGATTTGAGGGAACTAGATGACTCGATAACCACACTGATGTTCCAATATCTTGCATTGCATGTAATACATATATGTACCACATTGCATATAATGTACAAGCTAATCTGTGAGCCTTTATTTTACACCATGTTAAAAAGTCTTATTGCCACCAGTCTGGAACATCAAATGACAAAAGACAAAATCAGCGAAAGGAACAGGGAAGGATTATGGGTTGATGTGGAGATATGTGGAAAAGAATAGAGGAGTGTTCGTCAGGAAAAATAAAAAAGAAATAAATAAATATGTATATATATAAACATACACAGACATATATATATATATATACATATAACACACAAAAAAAATATATATATACATAACATAAATATATATGCATATACATATATACAATATATATATACAGTATATATATATATATATATATATATATATATATATTATATATATATATATATTAATATATATATATACAGCATATATATATATATTATGCATACATATAAACACACACATATATATAATATATGTATATACATACATATACATTTGTAACATATACATATAAACACATATACATATATATATATATATATGTATACATACAAACACACGTGTATATTAATAATATATATATATAATACTAACATATATACATATAAGCACACGCATATATATAATATATATATATATATATATATATATATATATATATATATATATTATATATATACACACACACACACATATATATAGTACGATCTCTGATCCTTTAGCACACTTCTTCTGCTTTGTTGGAAACTCCATCTTGCACCCTGCAGTGGCAACAGGAGTTTAATCGGAAAAGGTTATGAATTACTGAGAGGAGCATGTGTTGTTGGAAGATGAATTGCAGTGATACATTGATGCATCCTAATTGCATCGATACATCCTAACCCAAAACCCCTCAATTTTGTCAGTTTTAAGTGTATTTTGAGGAATCTTGAAACTCTGTTCCTTCCAGGAGTGGCTTGGGAGGGCGGGGGAAGGAGGAGGGGTTTGGAAGGGTTGAGGTGAAACAAATTCATTTTGTGCGGTGCTTAGTAATACCCTTCCTTCTGGCAGGGGTCAATAAACAACATGCACCTGTGCCATGTGCACAGACAAAAAATGCAAGTCATCAAACCACCCTCACAGGAGCAGGAATGGGTAATTTTGTGCCCATGACCTGACCTTGGATACCTCCAGGGCAGATATAAAATTGGTGGAGATCAGCTGTTTTTTCTGTTTCTGTTTTCCAGCTTACAAGCGGAATAGACAAACAGACGCAATGTATTTTATATGAAATCAAGCATGAAAGGTTGTGATTACAACCGGAGTGTGATTGTTTGGGTAAACTTTTCCATTCACAAACTCTTCTATGCCTCTTCTGTCCCTCTTGGCTCCTGCTGACTGGGTGCTTCTGAAAGACCATACATCTCTGACTATTGTGTGAGAGAAACTCAATGGCACAGAATAGGGCTGTTCACACAAGCCAACTAACAAGGCCTGCAATCTACCCTGTTACAAAATTATTGGGTTGCATCTTCAGAAGAATACCATCAATGCAGAACTTTCCAAGCAGTCTCTTTCCTCAAAGTTATCGTGCACCCTTGTCAAATCCATTTCTTGGGTACGATTCCCCTATATTCCTCACTCACCTAAAATGGCATCTCTGCACACTCTGCTCAAACTCAGTAATTTGCCTCTATAACCTCGTATTCCTAACACATCACTCTCCATCCCATCTTCTCATCCCCACTGTCTACAGGACTTTGTCGTCACTTGAGAAAATAAAGAAAGCCCTGTCCAGCCTCGACCCCTGCTTCGGCCGATGAGCCAGATTGTATCAGCACTTACATTCTCAAATCATGGTATGCTGCTTTTGATTCATCTGTGATTGCACTTTTCAACTTGTCTTTCTTTAGCCACCTCCCGTATGCCTGGAAGTCAGCAAAATATCAGTCCAGTCCACAAGAAGGGTGGCAAAAGCAGATGCTCTCAATAATCGACCAGTGAGCTGATTGCAATTATAAGCAAAGTAATGCTATCCTTCATTGCTGCAGAAGTCAAGACTTTCCTCATTTCAAAACAATCTGAAATCCAATCATTAGTTTGGATTCTGTCCCAGTCACTTATCTCTGAACACTGCTGCTCTTTCTCTCAGAAACGGTTGGAAGCCCTAAATCTCAAGTAAGAGGTCAGGACCAACTCCCGGATATATCTCGGGACTTGACAGTCTGGTATCCTGCTCTGCTTGTAGTACTGCAGCATAGCAAACCAATTGTTTCAAATTTGCATAAAAAGCACCAAAATTGGTACATATGTAGAATAATGTATTCCGAACAATTCTAGATATGGAGCCACCCGAGATTGTGCCTTTGGTAAATTTGAACAATTGATCTTGAAATATCAGACTACGCTGCTGGACTATTGGCATAGTGTAGCTACTTGCAGCATACAATGCCACATTCATAATTGGCTTTAAAATTCCTCCACTTCTGCAATCAATGCATTTCCATCAATACAGCCCTTAATGCTCTTCTACCATTTGAAGCTGAAGTGCCTTATGGCAATGTCTTACTTTTTTTTCTCTCTTGAGATACCTTTCTGATGCTCTGGAAAATCCTCTCGAATAGCTTTTTGCAGATACCTCCACATTGGGGACAGACATCCCACTGAAAATCCATCTGTGGACAGTGATCAGTACAGTTACCAAATCCTAAGACCAACAGACTCTCTGCCCATCTGGAATTCATGAAATGCTGGTTCTAATAAATGCAATGTTTTTCAATCCTGAGAAATCTCCCAAGTCACCCTCTCGCTCTGGAAGAAATCATCAAATGACCTCAGATATGACATTCTTGTACGGTGCACTATGACCTGAGATATCTCCGAGATCCATGAGTGGCTCCAATGGAGGAAACACAGTCAGTTTGGGAGGTTTCTCCCTCAGACCATGGGTCCATGGTCAGTTCATCAACGATAAGGAGTCTGGAACCAATTATGTTGTGAAAGTGAAGATCAGTCAGAGTTTGTTGTTGACTCTTCCTTCAATACAAAGCTCTTTCCACGAGCCTTGACTTTGTACAAAATAAAAACACGAACGCACCTATCTATTTCTTTGGTCAGCTACCAGAAGCAGTTCAGCTCTTGAATTTTCAAGGCCTCATCAGCCAGGACTTATTAAGGCAAACCAGATTGCAAAAACTGGCCTCCACACTCCAGTTGCAGGCTGAGAATCTCCCTCGTTCAATGTGTTTCCTTGAAAAAGCAGAACCTTTTCCAACCAAGTATTCAGGTCAAGGAGGATTGTCTTCTGTCATTGTTCTTTTGACGTTTTTTTGTCTTGAAATTTAAATTTTGAATATCATTCCCAAACTGATTTGGGAAAACTGATTTTACTCATTTCAATATAATAATCAACAGAGGTCTTGAGTGTATGCATGCTACAATGATAAAATAAATACCACTGCCATGCTTAGACAACAATTAAAAAACTATATCACAAATAATGTATCAAGAAGTTTTAACTGAAATCAAATAACTTTATAATAATAATATGCATCCAAATTTAAAAAAATAATACTGTACAGTAATTGAGAAAACCTATAGTACTAGTACTGTATTGTAATCAAGTAATGTTGACAGCAAAGTTAGCTTCATAGTTTGGATAAAAGTGACAAGACCAGAAGTGAAGTGAACCTAAGAAATTATTGATCCAATAATTGGTGTAAACATGATTGCATACAACAACAATGACCTTTCTCATCATATCAATAATTGTTCTAATTATGGTAACCACCATTGTTGCTTTTCCATGCTCTAAGAACTTGCACATTTTAATTCCTTATCTTTTGAAAAAAAAATAAAAGAAATTGAAAAAGGTGTTGAAACACCTACCTTTTCCCATGATTCCATACTCCAGTGTTAAGTTCGAGATATAATTATCTGGAGCAATGCAAAAATCACTCATGCCCTGGGAATGAAGAGGAAGATTTGATTATTTTTTAAATTACTGCGTTAACAGTTGAAAAAAAAAACAACAACACATTTTACAAGTATTCATCATCCCCCATCCAAAAAGAATGACCTTTTCTACCACCATTAACCCCCCCCCCAAGCACACCTCTTTCCAAATTTCCAATCTTTCCTTCCTGAGAGTTTGCTTCTGCATCCATCTTGTCTATCCCTTGCATCCTCCCCTACCTCTCATTTCTCCCCCACATCCTTAGTTGTCCAGTCTCCTCTATTTTGTCCCATAACTGTGCTGTTCGTGTGTTTTCCCCCCTCTCTCTTCAGCTGTTCCTTTTGTTCTGTTACATCCTGATCCATTATATGTTCTCGTCCTCCATGAGCCTCGACTTTGTGTACAAACATAAAATAAAAACTACCATACACCATTACGAGTTGGGGAAAAACACACACAACAAAAGTAGGGAACAAAGCAGATAGAGTAATATGGGATCTCCCCCTCTCAAATTTATACACACGTTAATCCTCATTGGTCTTTTTGTACAGTAATATTGAACATTCATTTTTTTTGAATTGTCTGTTATACCAGTCATGGAATTCTCGGGTGCCGATATTAAAAAAAGGACCACTGGACCTGCAGCTTATCTGGACCCTGGCTAATGCTGTAACCCAAATTTGGTAGAATTCTGACTGGTGGGTCTGGTGAGGAAGATTTTGAAGGAATTTGTGGACTGCCATTTTGACACACTTTCTGGCCATGTGATTAGCATTGCCTCTGCAATTTAACATTAGGACTGTGTCCTAATGTTGTGACTCAAATTTGGTAGGATTCTGACTGGTGGGTCTGGAGAAGAAAATTTTTGAAGGAGTTAATTACAATTTTCATAAAAAAATTGAACAAGTCGGCCATTTTGACACACTTCCAGTCAAGTGAATGGCATGACCTTCAAAATTTAACATCCCTACCCTGGCCTAATTGTTGTAAACGCAAAATTTGGAAGCATTCTGACTGATGGGTCTGGAGAAGAAGATTTTGGAAGAAATAATTGCACTTTTCGCTAACGAGCTAAGTCGGCCATTTTACCTACTTAAAGTCATGTGAACATAACGAGCTTTGCATTCCTGTTACCAGTCAGGAGAGGAAATTTGCTGCAAAATTTCAGCCAGATCAGCCCAGCGGTTTGGCCGGAGAAGTTAAAATGGGAGACGGTCAGATAGACAGACGAAGACAGACAGATGATGGACGGAAGGACAGAGCACAATGACAATACCTTATCTAGAATTGCAATTCCAGATAAGCTAAAAATGAAATCTCAAAAGGATAAGGAGGCAAATTTTACAAATCACTGTCACTCTTCCACCTGTCAGAAACCTTCACGTTCTCCACCTCAAAGTTTCGGCTCGGTTCCACATGCATTTATTATTTGTTCCCTTATGCTCCTGACTGTGGAATAGTCTCCCGGTGTCTCATTGTCTCGCCTTCAAATTCGGTCTTTTAAATGCACTGCCCTTCACTACTTTTAGCTTATCTGGAATTGGAATTCATATAAGGATCGTCATCGTGCACCGTCCGTCCGGCCATCTGTCCGTCCGTCTGTCCATCTCCTATTTGGACTTTCCCTACACAAACCGTTGGGCCGATCCGGCTGAAATTTGCAAGCAAGGTTCCGCTCCTGACTGCTAACGGAATGCAAAAGCTCGCTCCTGTGAAGTGACCTTCAGTAGGTCAAAATAGTGGATTAGTAAATTTCTTCAAAAATCTTCTTCTCCAGAATCCAGCAGTCAGAATGCTACCAAATTTGGGTTCCAATATTAGGCCAGGGTAGGGATGTTAAATTATTGCGGAGGTCATGCTGATCACATGACTGCAAGTGTGTCAAAATGGCCGGTTTAGTCAATTTTTGGAAAAATTGCATAAATTCAGTCAAAACTCTACATTCTCCAGAGCCACCAGTCCACCAATCAAAACGCTACAAATTAATGGGTATTCAACATTAGGACAGGGTCCTGATGTTAAATTGTGGAGGTCATGCCGAGTCAATTGACCAGAAGTGTGTCCAAAATGGCAGACTTCGTAAATTTTGGAAAATCGCTGTGTAAATTGCTCAAAAAAAATTCTCTCCACAACCCACCAGTCAGAATGCTACCACAAATTTGGGTTACAACATTTAGGCCAGGGCCCAGATAAGCTAAAGGTCCAGTGGTCCTATATTTTCTTTTTTAAAGATTATTTTAGTCAGCTATGATAGAACATGGAGCAACAAATTGAATCAATCACAGATATACATTATATACACTTCAAAACATGTTTTTTATGTGGTTTTCATTTTTTATTGATTTTATTTCCATTGCACTTGAAAGCAGAAAATTGATTCAGAGTAATTAAACAATTAATTGCAATTACTTTCTAAATGGATTAACTCTACAGATCATGTAAGGATTACCCAAAGATATAAGGTAATCAGTAATGTTTAGGGTTACATTATTTGAAAGTAACCATCAAAATATCTCGAAAAGTAACCAATTACTCAATCTGTTTGAAAATATGTAGATGTTTAATGGCAAGGAAAAGCAATTCAAGAAAACATGCACTGACCAAAGATCATGTATTATGCGCACAAGTTTTTTTTTTACACAAAGCCTGGGCTCATTGAAGAGCAGGAAAGTAGCATAACAAAAGCCAAGAAAGACAAACAAGACCTAATGGGACAGCAAGTGAATGTAATAAGCACAGGTAATGAATAGAAAATAAAGTAGGAGAGAGAGGAAGAGGAGGAATACATAGCAACCTGTGAATAAAAGAGCTTGAATGTGGAGAGAATGGTGGTAGAAAAAGATCATAGATAGAGATAGGTAATGACATCAATTTGCAATACCATCCACTTAAAACGAATCAATAGAACAGTGCGGATTGAATGATCAACTCAGGAATTCAGTTCCACAAGTGGAAAGAAAAGAGGAGCAAAATGAGTGTAGGTGAGCAGTAAGTCTGGATTTTGGGAGGTAAACAAGAGTAGTTGCGGAAGAACAACATGCATCCTCGAGGAACTGGCAGGATCATTCCATTAAAAAGACAGAGGGAGCAGGACTAGAAAGGGGGGGGGGTTGAAAAGAAGAGAGGGCCACCAAATTGTCTCACTGAGAACAGCAAGCTTTGTGCTTCGGATTCTTTATGGGAATGCCATTGAAATTGATAGCTAACTTAAACATTTGGCTATCACACCGCATTATACAAGAGTGCAAATAACACAAAGGTCAAATAAGCTAGCCAATTACCAAGTCACACATCATTTCAGACAGATAGAACACTTGGTCCAGAACTGCACTCGTGGACAAGCACAGCACTAACCTTATCTCCTTCATCCAAGGAACTCCTGAAGGTAGTGAATAACTGTGAGTAAAGTTAGTCATAAGCTCAGTTCCCTCATCAATTGGCTATATACAAAATAAAAGAAAAGATTTATTAATATTAATGGGAAAGTATCAGAAAGACAGATCGATACCAGTAGAAATCAAAGGTACTGGTGGGTTTCGGTTATCACACATGCATCTGAACTGCCTTAAACCTGTGATCATATTACTCAGATTCATACCTGCACCTGCAGGTATGAGAGGTATTGAATCCAGAAGAGATTTTTTTTTTCAAAATTTACAAGATTATGGTTTTACTTTCTATTACATCAGACAGAATATTGATGCATTATGTTTCCAAAGCGTTATT
The DNA here is from genome assembly GCA_035128595.1 of Eptatretus atami. Classification (NCBI taxonomy): domain Eukaryota; kingdom Metazoa; phylum Chordata; class Myxini; order Myxiniformes; family Myxinidae; genus Eptatretus; species Eptatretus atami. The sequence continues at coordinate 66,005,019 of CM068953.1, forward strand.
TTTTGTTAGAAAATTGTGGCTCGAGAGTAGGAAAAAAATGGGATGCTCGAAAGGTGCAACAATCATTGCTGACAAGGGTTTCTGCCTTGCCCTACAGTGTCCATTACAGGTGTGGATGAGGAAAACAATTTCTTATTACCGCACTTCTAAACCACTGCCGCGTAATAGCAGCAATTAATCCTCACAATGCTTTGCTGACAAAAATGGATGGCAAACACATGCACCATGCATACACACCAATAAAAAGAAAAAAAACCCACAATCATTAATATGAACAACTTTTACAATATGCTACAAACTGCAATAACAAGTGAAGCTGATGATACAACAACAATCGAATTATTGCCGTTTCTTCCATATATATGATTGGTGCAATTTGGCTATTATGGTAGCCCTTAAATAAGCTGTTGATGCAAAAAGTAAACACGGACCAGGATTTAACAGTCCATAAAAATCTCTCACGGTGACTCTTTGGGTTTGACCCTTTTGGAGGATATTGTTTCCCTCAATAACATATACATCTACCTGATAAAGAAATCCAAGACTCAAGGAATGTACAATCCAAACGAGCATTATATAAAATTCCACGCACATCTGAATAGGATTTACCATAGAGTATGAAATATTTTGAAACCAGACAAGCTTATCAATAATGTATGCAGTGATAAAGGGATTCACAAATACAAACTAAAAGCATATTAAAATGCAATGCCTACCATGTCAGTAGAGGATAAATGGGCTTCTGAGGCAGCCATTCAAATGAATGGGGGAAAGGGAAACTTCTAACTTAAGCCCCAAAAGCCCAAAATAGGAGAATGATTTCCTCCCCTCCCATACAAGCAAATGTAAAATTGAGACTGATTCCCTTCCCTCCATACAAGCAAATGTAAACTAGGAGACTGAATTCCTCCCCCTCCCATAGAAGCAAATGTAAATGAGACTGATTTTCCTCCCTCCCATTAAAGCAAATGTAAAATTGAGACCGATTCCTTCCCTCCCACACAAGCAAATGTAATAGGAGACTCATATTCCTTCCCCTCCCATACAAGCAAATGTAAAATAGGAGACTCATTTCCTCCCCTCCCATACAAACAAATGGTAAAATTGGAGACTCATTTCCTCCCCTCCCACACAAGCAAATGTAAAAAATAGGAGACTATCATTCCTCCCCCTCCCATTACAAGCAAATGTAAAATGGAGACTGACTCAAGCCCCAAAAAGCCTAAAATAGGAGATTGATTCCTCCCCCTCCCATACAAACAAATGTAAATGAGACTTACTGATAAAGCACTTCTTTCCTTTCATATTTTCATTCCATTCAAAGAGCGAACCAATAAATATTTGTCCATGTTCTACTTTGGGAATAACTTAATTTTCCTTTTACATTCATCACCATCGAGTATATTCACAAAGATTACTTTTGGACTTGGTTCTTGGTTTATGTGTCTTTGTTGAGCAGAGAGAAATGAGTAAACTTCTCTTAATGCTCTTGTTTGATCACCTCCTGAGCCACATATCATTTTGAGATTGTAGTAAATTGTCCATTGTTCAATTGATAACATCAAAGTTTTCAGTCCATTCAAGGATATTAATTCTTTACATCCTCCAACTTATTTGTAATTAAATTTATCCGCTTATTTGTTTTATCTACTTTTACCCTGGTTATTTCTTCAATAAGACTTATTTGTATTTCTCACATTCTTTATGTTTCCCATTTAAATACCAAGGCTGATTACAATCTCCACTCTTTGGTTTGGTTATTGCTTTGATTCTATCATTTATAAATCAGTAAAAGACGGCGGTAGCCTGTTAAAATTCCCAACCCAATTCTTAACACATAACTTATAACCATAAGGGAGACTATTGATTTCCATTCACTAGATATATCTTTTATCATCAAAAAGCTCCCAAATGCTTTCTGATTATATCTTCTCTATATAATTGTTATTAACTTCTTCTTGTATTCATTTTTCTGTACTCTTCCTTCTTTAAGGTTAAACAGTTGTAAATAATGTTTAAAGTTTATTGTTTCCTTGATTTATATTTCTTATCCCTTTAGCTTCTTATCACACCTTTCAATGTTATTATTATCAATATACGTAAAAGCATAAGACTTTTGATCTCAATTCTATAAATTCACTCATGACCTTCCCACCCAATTCATCTTTAAACTTACCAATAACCTTTTTATTCTTTGATGAAAACAACACATCACCTGACTTATAATTACTTGTATCATATATATCAATATTATCAATCTTGTCCTCATATACATCACTTGTCTTAATTTCTAATATAAAACTATCTGTATCCATAAATAACAATGACACTTATCCGTATACTTTGATTTTAATTATATATAGTAATAGTCATACATTAATGACTTTGACAAGTCAAGAATGATGTTCCTATATAAATAGGTTTATCCATTTCAATACTCTCTTTTTTCAAATGAATAGCACAAAAGTTCTCTGAAAACACCTCCATTCGTTCAAAACTTGGTCTATTAATTAACTCTGAAGCCTGTTTCCAAGATGTAGCAAGTCTTTATGTTTGTCGATTCCTAACATTTTCCAGTCTTTCCAAATACAGCATTATTCATTAATTTATCAAAGTCCTTCTCAAATCTGTTTTTGCTTCTGTTCTTCCTTTTTGATTAAAATCAATATACTTCTTTAACCAATGACAATTTTAAATTTCAAAATCCGATGAATTTCCCTCACTTCTAACCCAGCAGATAAATATTGTCTCAAGTTCCTTTGATTGCAAAACATACTTTTATCATTTAATGTTAGTAAGTAGTTTTCTAGACATTTACCCTTTTATATTAAATTGACTGTTTGGGTAATCACTTAACCATTGTTTCTTTTGACTTTCTTTATCAGGGGCAAAAGTGTAGGGCTTTGTGTTGTGATGAAGTTCTTCTGGATATTTTAAATCAACCTCAAAATAATATCCAACTTCAGCTTCATCCAATTCTTTTTAGAGAGGAGACAAACTATGTCTTTGTATAAAAAATTTCATAATAATGTTTTTCTTTAACCCATTTTAAGTTTTCCCATAAGGTAAAAGATTTGATACATAGCCCACCCATACAAATTGTTAGGCATCAATAATTACATCAGGTAAGAGTTGGCCTCATTTCTTATATAACCAGCGAAGATATTTGTTATTTGCTTTAGCATATCTCTTTTGGAACATTACTTGAGATATTCCTCCTCTTTAGCCTTCTCTATCTTATAAGCATATCCTAGTCACAGATTAATTCCAAATTTGTTTTGTATTTTTAACTATAGCACTCCAAGCCAAACCCGGGGCTGTTGTATATGTGAACGGAGGTTCTAATCCATTTAATAATTATTTATTATGACAGACATTGTTTCTAAAAGTTTCAACACTATCAGCCATAACAATACATCAGTTTTGAGATACAATCATGAATAATCTCC
>CM068953.1:66008492-66023523 GCA_035128595.1 Eptatretus atami
CTATTACACAGCCCCGGGTTTGGCTTGGAGTGCTATGTTAAAAATGACAAAACAAAATTTGGAATTAATCTGTGACATAGATATGCTTATAATGATAGAGAAGGCTAAAAGAGGAGGAATATCTCAAGTATGTTCCAAGAGATATGTCAGCATCAGGAAAATGAGCCACATGTCCCATACAAGCCGCACAGACACTCATGGATGATGCAGTAACAAATCTTCATTTGAAGTTCTCTCAGCAACTGTTTGTTTGGAAAGAAAAGTCTACTAGCGATAGCCAAGGATTCTTCGAAGAACCTTGGTACCAAAGGAATTAAGTCTCTGTCTCAGAACCCTGGTCAGAGACCAAGTCTCACATCCGTAGAGCAAGACTGGAAGCCCAAGAGGACCTGAATACTCGGACTTTCGTCCTACTGCAGAGGTTCTGACAGCAAGTCACCCCATGATCCAGTGAATCCATGACTCCCCCAAGCCCGACCCAGAATGTTTATTGACCTTGGCTTGCCCGCCACTGAAGGCAGCGTCACCCTCGGAGTTAATGCAGTCCAGGCGATACCCCTTCCCTTCCAGAGAGGAACACAAGGCCCCTCTTCCAGTCAGTTGGGAGGATGCCTGGTTCCAGGCAGAGCACAGAACTGCATTAAACAACATGAGTACAGCATTTCCACCAGCCTTGAGAAGTTCAGCGTGGATGCCACAGATCCCAGGAGCTTTATCCCATTTCACCGGTTTCACAGGAGCCTGTGTTTCCACAAATGAAGGTGGATCACAGTTGATTGGAGGGTCAGCAATAGGGATAGTAACACCAAACATCCAACTCAACAGCTGGTGGATCAGTCAGATACAGCCGCTCTCAAAGTAACCGGCCCAGCGGGCCTTCACTTCATACTCCTCTGTCAAGAGCCCACCACCCTCCGCTCTAACTGTAGTACACCGAGGATGGCTTGGGGAATGCAATGCGTAAATTCCCCTGTAAGCAGGATGAGAATCACCTTGACTACAGGTGATGCTCTACCCCTCACAGATTCCTCGCACATCAGCCTCCTTGTCCATCCTCAGCGCACATACAGTTTTACACCTCAACTCCCTGAACAGCTATGCTCTGCCATTAAGCCTGCCCTGCGACTCTGGTCAATGGTATCCAGCATCTCTTGAGACACAAAATTATTCTTCGCCCGATGGTGAGTCCCACAGCATCCAATGTTAACATTAAGGATGGTGGTCTTCAAGGCACTCCACAACTCTTAAGGATTTCCCAAAGCACCCAATCCCCCAAATCTCCACTCATGCCTGTTTGCAAACTCTTCAGCTACCCTCTCATCCTTGAGCTGCCAACATCCAGCCTAAACTGGGATGGTACCATTCTCCCAGATTTAAGCTGCAACTTCAGAGTTGCAACCACAAGCCTGTGTTCGGTGTTGAGGAACTGAGCACTCCGGGAGACCCTGCAGTTCTGGATAATTCCTCCAGCACCACAACAGCACATGGCCAATCTCTTGCCACTCCCCCAGCATTGAATACCAAGTCCAGACGATTGAGCCTGTGGTGCTGAAACCATGAACCAGCCACCCTAAGTCATGACTTCTTGCAAAGTCAAGGAACTTAATGCTATTCTGGTTCACAGTTCCAGACCATGGGGACCAACACATGTCTCAATAACCATCCCTATCATTCCAGTCGATGTATTGAAATCCCCCAAAGACTAGAAGAGTATCCGCTTGGGGCACTGATCAACCACAGACTGAGCATGGCATAGAATGCATCCTTTCACGGTGAGATCACTCGCCTCCGTCTGAGCTTATACAGAGACCAGGGAAACGACATCCAAGGAGTGACAATCCTTCATTTCATAATATGCTTGTTGTCCGGTGTTACCTCAATTATCATTGGAGTCAGCTTATTGACACAGCTACAGCAAACCTTGGGCGTGGTAACCATCAGAGCGACCAGACCAATAGTAGGTGTCACCTCCCACCATGATCTCGCCACTATCCAGTCTCGAACCTCAGAGAGTGCTGCAATACCAATGTTTCAAAACGCTTGAGCTCAGACGATTACAGAGACAGGTGATCATCCTCTCTTTGGATAGGACATTCCGGGCATCCACCCAAAGGGACCATCTAAGGTTAACCCAAGGAGACCACTGTCTGGTGGACGACACCTCAGCACCACCCTGACAACACAATATCGCAATCTGACCTGGGAATAATTACCCTTAGTTTTCCTAGAATCAAAGTGTGGAGTCCCGAAGGCTTTGCCCCAATCCCATCATCCAGTGGGCGCTCACTTGGTGAATAACGATACTAGGAGGAAGTCAACTTGCGGATGGAACAGCAAAATGTACCAACAAACCAATGTTAAAGAAATACCTATTTGGGGCAAACTCCCCACCCCACCCCCATCAATCTTCTTAGACCAGATTTTTTAAAAAATAGCTTGAACAAACTTTGGTAGATCACGGGTGATGAAGGTTGTCACAAGTTTCATTAAAATTGTGTGTGTCGTTTCAGAGAGTTAAAGGAAATACTTTTGGAGGGGGGGGCAGGGGGACCCCCTCACCCTGGTTAGAAATGTTCAGTCCCTGTGTTAAAATTGCATTCAGAGAAAACCAATCCATATAAAGGGAGGGGCACTTTGCACTTCCTTGATTATGCAGGAGTGTCTGTTTCTAACAAACACCGCCATTGCATACTTGTACCTTGAAAGAACAGAAATCAAGCTAATAGATAATAATGAGCAAAAACTAGCAAAAAAGCAGAAACTATGGCACTTACATGGAATTTATTTTTGGAAAGCCATTAATTAGACGTACAGTATTGTCCGATGTATATATCAGGTTTCAGGTCGTTTCAATGTATAGCCTTTGAGATATGAACACCACATTTCGGCGGACGGATGGAGAGACTGACAGACACCAACGTTTATATAGGGTTTTCAATTAAAAACTCAAGAACACAGAAATGGACGTTCTGAAATTTGGAACATATCACCTCGATGTACAAAGGATTTACTTCTGAAAATTGCAGCCGATTTCGTTCAGGAGAAGCCAATAAACTAATTTTCAAGTTCCTGTGTTGAAGTTGCCATGCCAGAGAAACCGTTCCATATGAAGTGAGGGGTGCTTTACACCTCCTTGATGGATGATAGTGAAGCTCTATAGTGTGTTGATCAGTAACTGATGTGGATTATGCCTGAGAAAAGGGGGATTATAATGAAGCCTGCACACCAAACAAGAAGCTACAGTGAGAACAAAGTATGGAGAGAGAGCGAATGTTTTGGAATTGGAAAAGGAGTTAGACAGGGATGCATTATCTCCCCTTACTTGTTCAATCTATACAGTGAGTACATCATGAAGAAATCAAACTTGGATGACATAGAGGCTGAAGTCAGGATTGGAGAGATGTATCAACAATTAGAAGTGTACTGATGAACCACTCTGTTTGCAGAAAGTACAGAGGCCTTAATGGAAACTGTTGCAGACTGTGAAGAGGAAAAGTGAAAAAGCTAGTCTTTATATAACCTAAAAAATACTAAAATCTTGTCAACTTGAGAGATTACGTGTTTAAATTGGGAGACCATCACGTGAAAATATGGAAAGTTTCACCTTCCTGGGTTTTAAGATGAAGTAAGTGGAGAATGTGGAGGAGAATTAATAGACGGTTAGCATTGGGAGAACAGCAATGTCAGGATTTGACAAAGATGTGACAATACAAAACCAAGAGGAGGTGGTGAGTGATCTGATATTTCCAGTTGCAATGTAAGGATATGATTCATAAACAGTGAAAAAGAAAGGAAGGAAGAAAATGACAGTTTTGCAATGTGGTGTTGAAGACGAATATTAAAAATTCCACGCGACTGGAAGAAGATCAAAAACTCAGTGCTGGAATAAATTAACCACCATTGAACATTATAAGCGTTGATGCTCAACCAGAAACTGTCATACTTGGACACATCATTGATGCAGAAAACTTGATAAGCTGGAGAAATCAACCATGCTGGGTTGGAGGAAGACGTAGACCTTGTATATGCTGGATGGATGGGATAAAGGCTGCAACCAAGCTGTCTTTGCCATAGCTCAGATAAACAGTGCAGGATAGGGATGTTTGGAGAAATCTGATCATGAATGTCATCAGAAGTCGGCCATGATTTGAGGGAACTAGATGACTCGATAACCACACTGATGTTCCAATATCTTGCATTGCATGTAATACATATATGTACCACATTGCATATAATGTACAAGCTAATCTGTGAGCCTTTATTTTACACCATGTTAAAAAGTCTTATTGCCACCAGTCTGGAACATCAAATGACAAAAGACAAAATCAGCGAAAGGAACAGGGAAGGATTATGGGTTGATGTGGAGATATGTGGAAAAGAATAGAGGAGTGTTCGTCAGGAAAAATAAAAAAGAAATAAATAAATATGTATATATATAAACATACACAGACATATATATATATATATACATATAACACACAAAAAAAATATATATATACATAACATAAATATATATGCATATACATATATACAATATATATATACAGTATATATATATATATATATATATATATATATATATTATATATATATATATATTAATATATATATATACAGCATATATATATATATTATGCATACATATAAACACACACATATATATAATATATGTATATACATACATATACATTTGTAACATATACATATAAACACATATACATATATATATATATATATGTATACATACAAACACACGTGTATATTAATAATATATATATATAATACTAACATATATACATATAAGCACACGCATATATATAATATATATATATATATATATATATATATATATATATATATATATTATATATATACACACACACACACATATATATAGTACGATCTCTGATCCTTTAGCACACTTCTTCTGCTTTGTTGGAAACTCCATCTTGCACCCTGCAGTGGCAACAGGAGTTTAATCGGAAAAGGTTATGAATTACTGAGAGGAGCATGTGTTGTTGGAAGATGAATTGCAGTGATACATTGATGCATCCTAATTGCATCGATACATCCTAACCCAAAACCCCTCAATTTTGTCAGTTTTAAGTGTATTTTGAGGAATCTTGAAACTCTGTTCCTTCCAGGAGTGGCTTGGGAGGGCGGGGGAAGGAGGAGGGGTTTGGAAGGGTTGAGGTGAAACAAATTCATTTTGTGCGGTGCTTAGTAATACCCTTCCTTCTGGCAGGGGTCAATAAACAACATGCACCTGTGCCATGTGCACAGACAAAAAATGCAAGTCATCAAACCACCCTCACAGGAGCAGGAATGGGTAATTTTGTGCCCATGACCTGACCTTGGATACCTCCAGGGCAGATATAAAATTGGTGGAGATCAGCTGTTTTTTCTGTTTCTGTTTTCCAGCTTACAAGCGGAATAGACAAACAGACGCAATGTATTTTATATGAAATCAAGCATGAAAGGTTGTGATTACAACCGGAGTGTGATTGTTTGGGTAAACTTTTCCATTCACAAACTCTTCTATGCCTCTTCTGTCCCTCTTGGCTCCTGCTGACTGGGTGCTTCTGAAAGACCATACATCTCTGACTATTGTGTGAGAGAAACTCAATGGCACAGAATAGGGCTGTTCACACAAGCCAACTAACAAGGCCTGCAATCTACCCTGTTACAAAATTATTGGGTTGCATCTTCAGAAGAATACCATCAATGCAGAACTTTCCAAGCAGTCTCTTTCCTCAAAGTTATCGTGCACCCTTGTCAAATCCATTTCTTGGGTACGATTCCCCTATATTCCTCACTCACCTAAAATGGCATCTCTGCACACTCTGCTCAAACTCAGTAATTTGCCTCTATAACCTCGTATTCCTAACACATCACTCTCCATCCCATCTTCTCATCCCCACTGTCTACAGGACTTTGTCGTCACTTGAGAAAATAAAGAAAGCCCTGTCCAGCCTCGACCCCTGCTTCGGCCGATGAGCCAGATTGTATCAGCACTTACATTCTCAAATCATGGTATGCTGCTTTTGATTCATCTGTGATTGCACTTTTCAACTTGTCTTTCTTTAGCCACCTCCCGTATGCCTGGAAGTCAGCAAAATATCAGTCCAGTCCACAAGAAGGGTGGCAAAAGCAGATGCTCTCAATAATCGACCAGTGAGCTGATTGCAATTATAAGCAAAGTAATGCTATCCTTCATTGCTGCAGAAGTCAAGACTTTCCTCATTTCAAAACAATCTGAAATCCAATCATTAGTTTGGATTCTGTCCCAGTCACTTATCTCTGAACACTGCTGCTCTTTCTCTCAGAAACGGTTGGAAGCCCTAAATCTCAAGTAAGAGGTCAGGACCAACTCCCGGATATATCTCGGGACTTGACAGTCTGGTATCCTGCTCTGCTTGTAGTACTGCAGCATAGCAAACCAATTGTTTCAAATTTGCATAAAAAGCACCAAAATTGGTACATATGTAGAATAATGTATTCCGAACAATTCTAGATATGGAGCCACCCGAGATTGTGCCTTTGGTAAATTTGAACAATTGATCTTGAAATATCAGACTACGCTGCTGGACTATTGGCATAGTGTAGCTACTTGCAGCATACAATGCCACATTCATAATTGGCTTTAAAATTCCTCCACTTCTGCAATCAATGCATTTCCATCAATACAGCCCTTAATGCTCTTCTACCATTTGAAGCTGAAGTGCCTTATGGCAATGTCTTACTTTTTTTTCTCTCTTGAGATACCTTTCTGATGCTCTGGAAAATCCTCTCGAATAGCTTTTTGCAGATACCTCCACATTGGGGACAGACATCCCACTGAAAATCCATCTGTGGACAGTGATCAGTACAGTTACCAAATCCTAAGACCAACAGACTCTCTGCCCATCTGGAATTCATGAAATGCTGGTTCTAATAAATGCAATGTTTTTCAATCCTGAGAAATCTCCCAAGTCACCCTCTCGCTCTGGAAGAAATCATCAAATGACCTCAGATATGACATTCTTGTACGGTGCACTATGACCTGAGATATCTCCGAGATCCATGAGTGGCTCCAATGGAGGAAACACAGTCAGTTTGGGAGGTTTCTCCCTCAGACCATGGGTCCATGGTCAGTTCATCAACGATAAGGAGTCTGGAACCAATTATGTTGTGAAAGTGAAGATCAGTCAGAGTTTGTTGTTGACTCTTCCTTCAATACAAAGCTCTTTCCACGAGCCTTGACTTTGTACAAAATAAAAACACGAACGCACCTATCTATTTCTTTGGTCAGCTACCAGAAGCAGTTCAGCTCTTGAATTTTCAAGGCCTCATCAGCCAGGACTTATTAAGGCAAACCAGATTGCAAAAACTGGCCTCCACACTCCAGTTGCAGGCTGAGAATCTCCCTCGTTCAATGTGTTTCCTTGAAAAAGCAGAACCTTTTCCAACCAAGTATTCAGGTCAAGGAGGATTGTCTTCTGTCATTGTTCTTTTGACGTTTTTTTGTCTTGAAATTTAAATTTTGAATATCATTCCCAAACTGATTTGGGAAAACTGATTTTACTCATTTCAATATAATAATCAACAGATGTCTTGAGTGTATGCATGCTACAATGATAAAATAAATACCACTGCCATGCTTAGACAACAATTAAAAAACTATATCACAAATAATGTATCAAGAAGTTTTAACTGAAATCAAATAACTTTATAATAATAATATGCATCCAAATTTAAAAAAATAATACTGTACAGTAATTGAGAAAACCTATAGTACTAGTACTGTATTGTAATCAAGTAATGTTGACAGCAAAGTTAGCTTCATAGTTTAGTAAAAGTGACAAGACCAGAAGTGAAGTGAACCTAAGAAATTATTGATCCAATAATTGGTGTAAACATGATTGCATACAACAACAATGACCTTTCTCATCATATCAATAATTGTTCTAATTATGGTAACCACCATTGTTGCTTTTCCATGCTCTAAGAACTTGCACATTTTAATTCCTTATCTTTTGAAAAAAAAATAAAAGAAATTGAAAAAGGTGTTGAAACACCTACCTTTTCCCATGATTCCATACTCCAGTGTTAAGTTCGAGATATAATTATCTGGAGCAATGCAAAAATCACTCATGCCCTGGGAATGAAGAGGAAGATTTGATTATTTTTTAAATTACTGCGTTAACAGTTGAAAAAAAAAACAACAACACATTTTACAAGTATTCATCATCCCCCATCCAAAAAGAATGACCTTTTCTACCACCATTAACCCCCCCCCCAAGCACACCTCTTTCCAAATTTCCAATCTTTCCTTCCTGAGAGTTTGCTTCTGCATCCATCTTGTCTATCCCTTGCATCCTCCCCTACCTCTCATTTCTCCCCCACATCCTTAGTTGTCCAGTCTCCTCTATTTTGTCCCATAACTGTGCTGTTCGTGTGTTTTCCCCCCTCTCTCTTCAGCTGTTCCTTTTGTTCTGTTACATCCTGATCCATTATATGTTCTCGTCCTCCATGAGCCTCGACTTTGTGTACAAACATAAAATAAAAACTACCATACACCATTACGAGTTGGGGAAAAACACACACAACAAAAGTAGGGAACAAAGCAGATAGAGTAATATGGGATCTCCCCCTCTCAAATTTATACACACGTTAATCCTCATTGGTCTTTTTGTACAGTAATATTGAACATTCATTTTTTTTGAATTGTCTGTTATACCAGTCTGGAATTCTCGGGTGCCGATATTAAAAAAAGGACCACTGGACCTGCAGCTTATCTGGACCCTGGCTAATGCTGTAACCCAAATTTGGTAGAATTCTGACTGGTGGGTCTGGTGAGGAAGATTTTGAAGGAATTTGTGGACTGCCATTTTGACACACTTTCTGGTCATGTGATTAGCATTGCCTCTGCAATTTAACATTAGGACTGTGTCCTAATGTTGTGACTCAAATTTGGTAGGATTCTGACTGGTGGGTCTGGAGAAGAAAATTTTTGAAGGAGTTAATTACAATTTTCATAAAAAAATTGAACAAGTCGGCCATTTTGACACACTTCCAGTCAAGTGAATGGCATGACCTTCAAAATTTAACATCCCTACCCTGGCCTAATTGTTGTAAACGCAAAATTTGGAAGCATTCTGACTGATGGGTCTGGAGAAGAAGATTTTGGAAGAAATAATTGCACTTTTCGCTAACGAGCTAAGTCGGCCATTTTACCTACTTAAAGTCATGTGAACATAACGAGCTTTGCATTCCTGTTACCAGTCAGGAGAGGAAATTTGCTGCAAAATTTCAGCCAGATCAGCCCAGCGGTTTGGCCGGAGAAGTTAAAATGGGAGACGGTCAGATAGACAGACGAAGACAGACAGATGATGGACGGAAGGACAGAGCACAATGACAATACCTTATCTAGAATTGCAATTCCAGATAAGCTAAAAATGAAATCTCAAAAGGATAAGGAGGCAAATTTTACAAATCACTGTCACTCTTCCACCTGTCAGAAACCTTCACGTTCTCCACCTCAAAGTTTCGGCTCGGTTCCACATGCATTTATTATTTGTTCCCTTATGCTCCTGACTGTGGAATAGTCTCCCGGTGTCTCATTGTCTCGCCTTCAAATTCGGTCTTTTAAATGCACTGCCCTTCACTACTTTTAGCTTATCTGGAATTGGAATTCATATAAGGATCGTCATCGTGCACCGTCCGTCCGGCCATCTGTCCGTCCGTCTGTCCATCTCCTATTTGGACTTTCCCTACACAAACCGTTGGGCCGATCCGGCTGAAATTTGCAAGCAAGGTTCCGCTCCTGACTGCTAACGGAATGCAAAAGCTCGCTCCTGTGAAGTGACCTTCAGTAGGTCAAAATAGTGGATTAGTAAATTTCTTCAAAAATCTTCTTCTCCAGAATCCAGCAGTCAGAATGCTACCAAATTTGGGTTCCAATATTAGGCCAGGGTAGGGATGTTAAATTATTGCGGAGGTCATGCTGATCACATGACTGCAAGTGTGTCAAAATGGCCGGTTTAGTCAATTTTTGGAAAAATTGCATAAATTCAGTCAAAACTCTACATTCTCCAGAGCCACCAGTCCACCAATCAAAACGCTACAAATTAATGGGTATTCAACATTAGGACAGGGTCCTGATGTTAAATTGTGGAGGTCATGCCGAGTCAATTGACCAGAAGTGTGTCCAAAATGGCAGACTTCGTAAATTTTGGAAAATCGCTGTGTAAATTGCTCAAAAAAAATTCTCTCCACAACCCACCAGTCAGAATGCTACCACAAATTTGGGTTACAACATTTAGGCCAGGGCCCAGATAAGCTAAAGGTCCAGTGGTCCTATATTTTCTTTTTTAAAGATTATTTTAGTCAGCTATGATAGAACATGGAGCAACAAATTGAATCAATCACAGATATACATTATATACACTTCAAAACATGTTTTTTATGTGGTTTTCATTTTTTATTGATTTTATTTCCATTGCACTTGAAAGCAGAAAATTGATTCAGAGTAATTAAACAATTAATTGCAATTACTTTCTAAATGGATTAACTCTACAGATCATGTAAGGGATTACCCAAAGATATAAGGTAATCAGTAATGTTTAGGGTTACATTATTTGAAAGTAACCATCAAAATATCTCGAAAAGTAACCAATTACTCAATCTGTTTGAAAATATGTAGATGTTTAATGGCAAGGAAAAGCAATTCAAGAAAACATGCACTGACCAAAGATCATGTATTATGCGCACAAGTTTTTTTTTTACACAAAGCCTGGGCTCATTGAAGAGCAGGAAAGTAGCATAACAAAAGCCAAGAAAGACAAACAAGACCTAATGGGACAGCAAGTGAATGTAATAAGCACAGGTAATGAATAGAAAATAAAGTAGGAGAGAGAGGAAGAGGAGGAATACATAGCAACCTGTGAATAAAAGAGCTTGAATGTGGAGAGAATGGTGGTAGAAAAAGATCATAGATAGAGATAGGTAATGACATCAATTTGCAATACCATCCACTTAAAACGAATCAATAGAACAGTGCGGATTGAATGATCAACTCAGGAATTCAGTTCCACAAGTGGAAAGAAAAGAGGAGCAAAATGAGTGTAGGTGAGCAGTAAGTCTGGATTTTGGGAGGTAAACAAGAGTAGTTGCGGAAGAACAACATGCATCCTCGAGGAACTGGCAGGATCATTCCATTAAAAAGACAGAGGGAGCAGGACTAGAAAGGGGGGGGGGTTGAAAAGAAGAGAGGGCCACCAAATTGTCTCACTGAGAACAGCAAGCTTTGTGCTTCGGATTCTTTATGGGAATGCCATTGAAATTGATAGCTAACTTAAACATTTGGCTATCACACGCGCATTATACAAGAGTGCAAATAACACAAAGGTCAAATAAGCTAGCCAATTACCAAGTCACACATCATTTCAGACAGATAGAACACTTGGTCCAGAACTGCACTCGTGGACAAGCACAGCACTAACCTTATCTCCTTCATCCAAGGAACTCCTGAAGGTAGTGAATAACTGTGAGTAAAGTTAGTCATAAGCTCAGTTCCCTCATCAATTGGCTATATACAAAATAAAAGAAAAGATTTATTAATATTAATGGGAAAGTATCAGAAAGACAGATCGATACCAGTAGAAATCAAAGGTACTGGTGGGTTTCGGTTATCACACATGCATCTGAACTGCCTTAAACCTGTGATCATATTACTCAGATTCATACCTGCACCTGCAGGTATGAGAGGTATTGAATCCAGAAGAGATTTTTTTTTTCAAAATTTACAAGATTATGGTTTTTACTTTCTATTACATCAGACAGAATATTGATGCATTATGTTTCCAAAGCGTTATTTTTTGTTAGAAAATTGTGGCTCGAGAGTAGGAAAAAAATGGGATGCTCGAAAGGTGCAACAATCATTGCTGACAAGGGTTTCTGCCTTGCCCTACAGTGTCCATTACAGGTGTGGATGAGGAAAACAATTTCTTATTACCGCACTTCTAAACCACTGCCGCGTAATAGCAGCAATTAATCCTCACAATGCTTTGCTGACAAAAATGGATGGCAAACACATGCACCATGCATACACACCAATAAAAAGAAAAAAAACCCACAATCATTAATATGAACAACTTTTACAATATGCTACAAACTGCAATAACAAGTGAAGCTGATGATACAACAACAATCGAATTATTGCCGTTTCTTCCATATATATGATTGGTGCAATTTGGCTATTATGGTAGCCCTTAAATAAGCTGTTGATGCAAAAAGTAAACACGGACCAGGATTTAACAGTCCATAAAAATCTCTCACGGTGACTCTTTGGGTTTGACCCTTTTGGAGGATATTGTTTCCCTCAATAACATATACATCTACCTGATAAAGAAATCCAAGACTCAAGGAATGTACAATCCAAACGAGCATTATATAAAATTCCACGCACATCTGAATAGGATTTACCATAGAGTATGAAATATTTTGAAACCAGACAAGCTTATCAATAATGTATGCAGTGATAAAGGGATTCACAAATACAAACTAAAAGCATATTAAAATGCAATGCCTACCATGTCAGTAGAGGATAAATGGGCTTCTGAGGCAGCCATTCAAATGAATGGGGGAAAGGGAAACTTCTAACTTAAGCCCCAAAAGCCCAAAATAGGAGAATGATTTCCTCCCCTCCCATACAAGCAAATGTAAAATTGAGACTGATTCCCTTCCCTCCATACAAGCAAATGTAAACTAGGAGACTGAATTCCTCCCCCTCCCATAGAAGCAAATGTAAATGAGACTGATTTTCCTCCCTCCCATTAAAGCAAATGTAAAATTGAGACCGATTCCTTCCCTCCCACACAAGCAAATGTAATAGGAGACTCATATTCCTTCCCCTCCCATACAAGCAAATGTAAAATAGGAGACTCATTTCCTCCCCTCCCATACAAACAAATGGTAAAATTGGAGACTCATTTCCTCCCCTCCCACACAAGCAAATGTAAAAAATAGGAGACTATCATTCCTCCCCCTCCCATTACAAGCAAATGTAAAATGGAGACTGACTCAAGCCCCAAAAAGCCTAAAATAGGAGATTGATTCCTCCCCCTCCCATACAAACAAATGTAAATGAGACTTACTGATAAAGCACTTCTTTCCTTTCATATTTTCATTCCATTCAAAGAGCGAACCAATAAATATTTGTCCATGTTCTACTTTGGGAATAACTTAATTTTCCTTTTACATTCATCACCATCGAGTATATTCACAAAGATTACTTTTGGACTTGGTTCTTGGTTTATGTGTCTTTGTTGAGCAGAGAGAAATGAGTAAACTTCTCTTAATGCTCTTGTTTGATCACCTCCTGAGCCACATATCATTTTGAGATTGTAGTAAATTGTCCATTGTTCAATTGATAACATCAAAGTTTTCAGTCCATTCAAGGATATTAATTCTTTACATCCTCCAACTTATTTGTAATTAAATTTATCCGCTTATTTGTTTTATCTACTTTTACCCTGGTTATTTCTTCAATAAGACTTATTTGTATTTCTCACATTCTTTATGTTTCCCATTTAAATACCAAGGCTGATTACAATCTCCACTCTTTGGTTTGGTTATTGCTTTGATTCTATCATTTATAAATCAGTAAAAGACGGCGGTAGCCTGTTAAAATTCCCAACCCAATTCTTAACACATAACTTATAACCATAAGGGAGACTATTGATTTCCATTCACTAGATATATCTTTTATCATCAAAAAGCTCCCAAATGCTTTCTGATTATATCTTCTTATATAATTGTTATTAACTTCTTCTTGTATTCATTTTTCTGTACTCTTCCTTCTTTAAGGTTAAACAGTTGTAAATAATGTTTAAAGTTTATTGTTTCCTTGATTTATATTTCTTATCCCTTTAGCTTCTTATCACACCTTTCAATGTTATTATTATCAATATACGTAAAAGCATAAGACTTTTGATCTCAATTCTATAAATTCACTCATGACCTTCCCACCCAATTCATCTTTAAACTTACCAATAACCTTTTTATTCTTTGATGAAAACAACACATCACCTGACTTATAATTACTTGTATCATATATATCAATATTATCAATCTTGTCCTCATATACATCACTTGTCTTAATTTCTAATATAAAACTATCTGTATCCATAAATAACAATGACACTTATCCGTATACTTTGATTTTAATTATATATAGTAATAGTCATACATTAATGACTTTGACAAGTCAAGAATGATGTTCCTATATAAATAGGTTTATCCATTTCAATACTCTCTTTTTTCAAATGAATAGCACAAAAGTTCTCTGAAAACACCTCCATTCGTTCAAAACTTGGTCTATTAATTAACTCTGAAGCCTGTTTCCAAGATGTAGCAAGTCTTTATGTTTGTCGATTCCTAACATTTTCCAGTCTTTCCAAATACAGCATTATTCATTAATTTATCAAAGTCCTTCTCAAATCTGTTTTTGCTTCTGTTCTTCCTTTTTGATTAAAATCAATATACTTCTTTAACCAATGACAATTTTAAATTTCAAAATCCGATGAATTTCCCTCACTTCTAACCCAGCAGATAAATATTGTCTCAAGTTCCTTTGATTGCAAAACATACTTTTATCATTTAATGTTAGTAAGTAGTTTTCTAGACATTTACCCTTTTATATTAAATTGACTGTTTGGGTAATCACTTAACCATTGTTTCTTTGACTTTCTTTATCAGGGGCAAAAGTGTAGGGCTTTGTGTTGTGATGAAGTTCTTCTGGATATTTTAAATCAACCTCAAAATAATATCCAACTTCAGCTTCATCCAATTCTTTTTGGAGAGGAGACAACTATGCTTGTATAAAAAATTTCATAATAATGTTTTTCTTTAACCCATTTAAGTTTTCCAAAGGTAAAAGATTTGAGTACATAGCCCACCCATACAAATGTTAGGGCATCAATAATTACATCAGGTAAGAGTTGGCCTCATTCTTATATAACCAGCGAAGATATTTTGTTATTTGCTTTAG
>CM068953.1:66023686-66037914 GCA_035128595.1 Eptatretus atami
ATTTTGAGGTTGATTTAAAATATCCAGAAGAACTTCATCACAAACACAAAGCCCTACCTTTTGCCCCTGATAAAGAAAGTCAAAGAAAACAATGGTTAAGTGATTACCAACAGTCATTTAATATAAAAGGTAAATGTCTAGAAAAACTACTTACTACATTAAATGATAAAGAAAGTTATGTTTTGCATCAAAGGAACTTGAGACAATATGGTCAGAGCCAAGTCTCACATCTTAGAGCAAGACTGGAAGCACCAAGGACCTGAATACTCGGACTTTCGTCCTCTGCAGGTTCTGACAGCAAGTCACCCCATGATCCAGTGAATCCATGACTCCCAAGCCCGACCCAGATGTTTATTGACTCTGGCTGCCGCCACTGAGAGCAGCTCACCCCTGAGTTAATGCAGTCCAGGCGATACCCCCTTCCCTTTCCAGAGAACAACAAGGCCCCTCTTCCAGTCAGTTGGAGGATGCCTGTGTTCCAGGCAGAGCACAGAACTGCATTAAACAACATGTATCAGCATTTCCACCAGCCTTGAGAAGTTCAGCGTGGATGCCACAGATTCCAGGAGCTTTATCCCATTTCAACCGGTTCACAGGAGCCTGTGTTTCCACAATGATGAGTGGATCACATTGATTGGAGGTGGGCAGCAATAGATAGTAACACCAAACATCCAACTCAAACAGCTGGTGGATCAGTCAGATACAGCGCTCAAAAGTAACCGCCAGCGGGCCTTCACTCATACTCCTCTGTCAAGAGCCCCACCCCTCCGCTCTACTGTAGTACACCGAGGATGGGCTTGGGAATGCAATGCGTAAATCCCCTGTAAGCAGGATGAGAATCACTTGACTACAGGTGATGCTCTACCCCTCACAGATTCCTCGCACATCAGCCTCCTTTGCATCCTCAGCGCACATACAGTTTTACACCTCAACTCCCTGAACGCTATGCTCTGCCATTAAGCCTGCCCTGCGATCTGTTCAATGGTATCCAGCACTCTCTGAGACACAAAAATTTTCTTCGCCCGATGGTGAGTCCCACAGCATCAATGTTAACATTAAGGATGGTGGTCTTCAAGGCACTCACAACTCTCTAAGGATTCCCCAAGCACCCAATCCCCCCAAATCTCCACTCATGCCTGTTTGCAAACTCTTCAGCTACCTCCTTCATCTTGAGCTTGCCAACATCCAGCCTAAACTGGGATGTACCATTCTCCCAGATTTAAGCTGCAACTTCAGAGTTGCAACCACAAGCCTGTGTTCGGTGTTGAGGAACTGAGCACATCCGGGAGACCCTGCAGTTCTGGATAATTCCTCCAGCACCATCAACAGCACATGGCCAATCTCCTTGCACCTCCCCCAGCATTGGAATACCAAGTCCGACGATGAGCCTGTGGGTGCTAACCATGAACCAGCCACCCTAAGTCCATGACTTCTTGCAGTCAAGGAACTTAATGCTATTCTGGTTCACAGTTCCAGACCCATGGGACCAACACATGTCTCATAACCATTCTATCAGTTCCAGTCGATGTATTGAATCCCCCAAGACTAGAAGAGTATCCGCTTGGGGCACTGATCAACCACAGACTTGAGCATGGCATAGAATGCATCCTTCACGGTGAGATCACTCGCCTCCGTCTGAGCTTATACAGAGACCAGGGAAACGACATCCAAGGTGACAAATCCTTCATTTCATAATATGCTTGTTGCCGGTGTTACCTCAATTATCATTGGAGTCAGCTTATTGGACACAGCTACAGCAAACCTTGGCGTGGTAACCATCAGAGCGACCAGACCAATAGTAGGTGTCACCTCCCACCATGATCTCGCCACTATCCAGTCTCGAACCTCAGAGAGTGCTGCAATACCAATGTTCAAAACGCTTGAGCTCAGACGATTACAGAGACAGGTGATCATCCTCTCTTTGGGATAGGACATTCCGGGCATCCACCAAGGGACCACCTAAGGTTACCCTTCATTGGTGACGATCATGCACCACCCTGACACACAATATTGCAATCTGACCTGGGAATATTTACCCTTGTTTTCCTTTCAAAGTGTGGAGGTCCGAAAGCTTTGCCCCAATCCCATCATCCAGTGGGCGCTCACTTGGTGGAATAACGATACTGAGGAGGAAGTCAACTTGGGATGGAATCAGCAAAATGTACCAACAAACCATGTTAAAGAAATACCTATTTGGTTCCACCCTCCATCAATCTTCTTAGACCAGATTTTAAAAAAATAGCTTGAAAACAACTTTGGTAGATCACGGGTGATGAAGGTTGTCATCAAGTTTCATCAAAATTGTGTGTGTCGTTTCAGAGATGTAAAGGAAATACTTTTGGAGGGGGGGAGGCGGGACCCCCTCACCGGGTAGAAGATGTTCAGTCCCTGTGTTAAAATTGCATTCAGAGAAAACCAATCCATATAAAGGGAGGGGCACTTTGCATCCCTTGATTACTGCAGGAGTGTCTGTTTCTAACAACCACGCATTGCATACTTGTACCTTGAAAGAACAAATCTCAAGCTAATAATAATAATGAGCAAAAACTAGCAAAAAAGCAGAAACTATGGCACTTACATGGAATTTATTTGGAAAGCCATTAATTAGACGTACAGTATTGGCCGATGTATATATCAGGTTTTCAGGTCGTTTCAATGTATAGCCTTTGAGATATGAACACCAATTTCGGGCGGACGGATGGAGAGACTGACAGACACCAACGTTTATTTAGAGGGTTTTCATTAAAAACTCAAGAACACAGAAAATGGACGTTCTGAAATTTGGAACATATCACCTCGATGGACAAAGAGTTACTTCTGAAAATTGCAGCCGATTTCGTTCAGGAGAAGCCAATAAACTAATTTTCAGTTCTGTGTTGAAGTTGCATGCAGAGAAACCGTTCCATATGAAGTGAGGGTGCTTACACCTCCTTGATGGATGATAGTGAAGCTCTATAGTTGTTTATCAGTAACTGATGTGGATTATGCTGAGAGAAAGGGGTATAATGAAGCCTCACACCAAACAAGAAGCTACAGTGAGAACAAAGTATGGAGAGAGAGCGAATGTTTTGGAATTGGAAAAGGAGTTAGACAGGGATGCATTATCTCCCCTTACTTGTTCAATCTTATACAGTGAGTACATCATGAAGAAATCAAACTTGGATGACATTGGCTGAGTCAGATTGGGGAGATGTATCAACAATTTAAGGTGTACTGATGATACCACTCTGTTTGCAGAAAGTACAGAGGCCTTAATGAAACTGTTGCAGACTGTGAAGAGAAAATGAAAAAGCTAGTCTTTATATAAACCTAAAAAATACTAAAATCTTGTCAACTGAAAGATTGACGTGTTAAATGTGAGACCATCACGTGGAAAAATGGAAAGTTTCACCTTCCTGGGTTTTAAGATTGAAGTAAGTTGAGAATGTGGAGGAGAAATTAAATGACGGTTGCATGGGGAGAACAGCAATGTCAGGATTGACAAAGATGTGACAATACAACCAAAGGAGGGTGGTGAGTGATCTGAATTTCCAGTTGCAATGTAAGGATATGATTCATAAACAGTGAAAAAGAAAGGAAGGAAGAAAATTGACAGTTTTGCAATGTGGTGTTGAAGACGAATATTAAAAATTCCACGACTGACTGGAAGAAGATCAAAAACTCAGTGCTGGAATAAATTACACACCTATGAACATTATAAGCGTGATTGTCTAACCAGAAACTGTCATACTTGGACACATCATTGATGCAGAAAACGATAAGCTGGAGAAATCAACCTGCTGGGTTGGAGGAAGACGTAGACCTGTATATGCTGGATGGATGGGATAAAGGGTGCAACCAAGCTGTCTTGCCATAGCTCAGAATAACAGTGCAGGATAGGGATGTTTGGAGAAATCTGATCATGAATGTCATCAGAAGTCGGCCATGATTTGAGGGAACTAGATGACTCGATAACCACACTGATGTCTCCAATATCTTGCATTGCATGTGATACATATATGTACCACATTGCATATATGGCAAGCTAATCTGTGAGCCTTTATTTTACACCATGTTAAAAGTTCTTATTGCCACCAGTCTGGAACATCAAATGACAAAAGACAAAATCAGCGAAAGGAACAGGGGAAGGATTATGGTTGATTTGTGAGATATGTGAGAAAGATAGAGGAGTGTTCGTCAGGAAAAATAAAAAGAAATAAATAAATATGTATATATATAAACATACACAGACATAATATATATATACATATAAACACACAAAAAATATATATATACATATACATAAATATATATGCATATACATATATACATATATATATACAGTATTATATATATATATATATATATATATATATATATATATATATATATATATATATATATAATATACAGCATAATATATTATATATGCATACATATAAACACACAC
Source organism: Eptatretus atami (assembly GCA_035128595.1). NCBI lineage: Eukaryota > Metazoa > Chordata > Myxini > Myxiniformes > Myxinidae > Eptatretus > Eptatretus atami. The sequence continues at coordinate 66,028,116 of CM068953.1, forward strand.
ATATATATATATATATTGTATACATACATATACATTTGTACATATACATATAAACACATATACATATATATATATATATGTATACATACAAACACACGTGTTATATATATATATATATATATACATATACATATATACATATAAGCACACGCATATATATATATAATATATTATATATATATATATATATATATATATATAATATATATATACCACACCACACACATATATATAGTACGATCTCTGGATCTTAGCACACTTCTCTCTGCTTTGGTGAAACTCCATCTTGCATCCCTGCAGTGGCAACAGGAGTTTAATCGGAAAAGTTATGATTACTGAGGGGAGCATTTGTTGTTGGAAGATGATTGCAGTGATACATTGGTGCATCCTAATTGCATCGATACATCCTAACCCAAAACCCCTCAATTGTGCAGTTTTAAGTGTATTTTGAGGAATCTTGAACATCTGTTCCTTCCAGGAGTGGTTGGGAGGGCGGGGAAGGAGGAGGTTTGGAAGGGTTAGGTGAAACAAATCATTTTGTGCTGGTGCTTAGTAATACCCCTTCCTTCTGGCAGGGGTCAATAAACAACATTCACTGTGCCATGTGCACAGACAAAAAATGCAAGTCATCAAACCACCCTCACAGGAGCAGGAATGGGTAATTTGTGCCATGACCTGACCTTGGATACCTCCAGGGCAGATATAAAATTTGGTGGAGATCAGCTGTTTTTTCTTGTTTCTGTTTCCAGCTTACAAGCGGAATAGACAAACAGACGCAATGTATTTTATATGAAATCAAGCATGAAAGGTTGTGATTACAACCGGAGTTGTGATTGTTGGGGTAAACTTTCCATTCACAAACTCTTCTATGCCTCTTCTGTCCCTCTTGGCTCCTCTGACTGGGTGCTTCTGAAAGACCATACATCTCTGACTATTGTGTGAGAGAAACCTCAATGGCACAGAATAGGGCTGTTACACAAGCCAACTAACAAGGCCTTCAATCTACCCTGTTACAAAATTATTGGGTTGCATCTTCAGAGAGATACCATCAAATGCAGAACTTTCCAAACAGTCTCTTTCCTCAAAGTTATCGGTCACCTTGTCAAATCCATTTCGTGGTGACGATTTCCCTATATTCCTCACCACCTAAAATGGCATCTCTGCACACTCTGCTCAAACTCAGTATTTGCCTCTATAACCTCGTATTCCTAACACATCACTCTCCATCCCATCTTCTCATCCCCACTGTCTACAGGACTTTGTCGTCACTTGAGAAAATAAAGAAAGCCCTGTCCAGCCTCGACCCTGCTTCGGCGATAGCCAGATTGTATCAGCACTTACATTCTCAAATCATGGTATGCTGCTCTTGATTCATCTTGATTGCACTTTTCAACTTGTCTTTCTTTAGCCACCTCCCGTATGCCTGGAGTCAGCAAAATATCAGTCCAGTCCACAAGAAGGGTGCAAAAGCAGATGCTCTCAATAATCGACCAGTGAGCTGACTTGCAATTATAAGCAAAGTAATGCTATCTTTCATTGCTGCAGAAGTCAAGACTTTCCTCATTTCAAACAATCTGAAATCCAATCATTAGTTTGGATTCTGTCCCAGTCACTTATCTCTGAACACGTGCTGCTCTTCTCTCAGAAACGGTTGGAAGCCCTAAATCTCAATAAGAGGTCAGGACCAACTCCCTGGATATATCTCGGGACTTGACAGTCTGGTATCCTGCTCTGCTTGTAGTATGCAGCATAGCAAACCAATTGTTCAAATTTGCATAAAAGCACCAAAATTGGTACATATGTAGAATAATGTATTCCGAACAATTCTAGATATGGAGCCACCCGAGATTGTGCCTTGGTAAATTTGAACAATTGTCTGAAATATCAGACTACGCTGCTGGACTATTGCATAGTGTAGCTACTTGCAGCATACAAGCCACATTCATAATTGGCTTTATAATTCCTCCACTTCTGCAATCAATGCATTTCCATCATACAGCCCTTAATGCTCTTCTACCATTTGAAGCTGAAGTGCCTATGGCAATGTCTTACTTTTTTTCTCTCTTGAAAATACCTTTCTGATGCTCTGGAAAATCCTCTCGAATAGCTTTTTGCAGATACCTCCACATTGGGGACAGAACATCCCACTGAAAATCCATCTGTGGACAGTGATACAGTACAGTACCAAATCCTAATGACCAACAGACTCTCTGCCCATCTGGAATCATGAAATGCTGGTCTAATAAATGCAATGTTTTCAATCCTGAGAAATCTCCCAATGTCACCCTCTCGCTCTGGAAGAATCATCAAATGACCTCAGATATGACATTCTTGTACGGTGACATTGACCTGAGATATCTCCGAGATCCATGAGTGGCTCCAATGGAGGAAACACAGTCAGTATGGGAGGTTCTCCCTCAGACCATGGGTCCATTGTCAGTTCATCCAACGATAAGGAGTCTGGAACCAATTATGTTGTGAAAGTGAAGATCAGTCAGAGTTTTGGTGACTCGTTCCTTCAATACAAAGCTCTTCCACGAGCCTTGACTTTGTACAAAATAAAAACACGAACGCACCTATCTATTTCTTTGGTCAGCTACCAGAAGCAGTTCAGCTCTTGAAATTTCAAGCGCTCATCAGCCAGGACTTATTTAAGGCAAACCAGATTGCAAAAACTGGCCTCCACATCCAGTTGCAGGCTGAGAATCCTCCTCGTTCAATGTGTTTCCTTGAAAAAGCAGAACCTTTTCCAACCAAGTATTCAGGTCAAGGAAGATTGTCTTCTGTCATTGTTCTTTTGACGTTTTTTTGTTCTGAAATTTAAATTTGAATTCATTCCCAAAACTGATTTGGGAAAACTGATTTTACTTCATTCAATAATTAATAATCAACAGATGTCTTGAGTTGTATGCATGCTACAATGATAAAATAAATACCACTGCCATGCTTTAAGACAACAATTAAAAAACTATATCACAAATAATGGATCAAGAAGTTTAACTGAAATCAAATAAACTTTAATAATAATATGCATCCAAATTTAAAAAAAAATAATACTGTACAGTAATTGAGAAAACCTATTAGTACTAGTCATGTATTGTAATCAAGTAATGTTGACAGCAAAGTTTGCTTCATAGTGGTTAAAAGTGACAAGACCAGAAGTGAAGTGAACCTAAGAAATTATTGATCCAATAATTGGTGTAACATGATTGCATACAACAACAATGACACTTTCTCATCATATCATAATTGTTCTAATTATGGTAACCACCATTGTTGCTTTTCCTGCTCTAAGAACTTGCACATTTTAATTCCTTATCTTTTGAAAAAAAAATAAAAGAAAATTGAAAAAGGTGTTTGAAACACCTACCTTTTCCCATGATTCCATACTCCAGTGTTAAGTTCGAGATATAATTATCTGGAGCAATGCAAAAATCACTCATGCCCTGGGAATGAAAGAGATTGATTATTTTTAAATTACTGCGTTAACAGTTGAAAAAAAAAACAACAACACATTTTACAAAGTTCATCATCCCCCATCCAAAAGAATGACCTTTTTCTACCACCATTAACCCCCCCCCCAAGCACACTCTCTTCCAAATTTCCAATCTTCCTTCCTGAGAGTTTGCTTCTGCATCCATCTTGTCTATCCCTTGCATCCTCCCCTACCTCTCATTCTCCCCCACATCCTTAGTTGTCCAAGTCTTCCTATTTTGTCCCATAACTGTGCTGTTCGTGTGGTTTCCCCCCTCTCTCTTTCAGCTTCCTTTTGTTCTGTTACATCCTGATCCATTATATGTTCTCGCTCCTCCATGAGCCTCGACTTTGTGTACAAACATAAAAATAAAAACTACCAACACCATTACGAGTTGGGAAAAACACACACAACAAAGTAGGGAACAAAGCAGATAGAGTAATATGGGATCTCCCCTCTCAAATTTATACACATACGTAATCCTCATTGGTCTTTTTGTACAGTATATTGAACATTCATTTTTTTTGAATTGTCTGTTATACCAGTCATGGAATTCTCGGGTGCCATATTAAAAAAAGGACCACTGGACCTGCAGCTTATCTGGACCCTGGCCTATGCTGTAACCCAAATTTGGTAGAATTCTGACTGGTGGGTCTGTGTGAGGAAGATTTTGAAGGAATTGCATTTTGACACACTTTCTGGTCATGTGTGATTAGCATTGCCTCTGCAATTTAACATTAGGACTGTGTCCTAATGTTGTGACTCAAATTTGGTAGGATTCTGACTGGTGGTCGGAGAAGAAAAATTTTTGAAGGAGTTAATACAATTTTCATAAAAATGAGAACAAGTCGGCCATTTTGACACACTTCCAGTCAAGTGAATGGCATGACCTTCAAAATTTAACATCCCTACCCTGGCTATGTTGTAACGCAAATTTGGAAGCATTCTGACTGATGGGTCTGGAGAAGAGATTTTGGAAGAAATAATTGCACTTTCGGCTAACGAGCTAAGTCGGCCATTTTACCTACTTAAAGTCATGTGAACATAACGAGCTTTGCAATCCTGTTACCAGTCAGGAGAGGAAATTTGCTGCAAAATTTCAGCCAGATCAGCCCAGCGGTTTGGCCGAGAAGTCAAAATGGAGAGCGGTCAGATAGACAGACAGAAGACAGACAGATGTATGGACGGATGGACAGAGCACAATGACAATACCTTATCAGAATTGCAATTCCAGATAAGCTAAATGAAATCTCAAAGGATAAGGAGGCAATATTTACAATCACTGTCACTTCCACCTGTCAGAAACCTTCACGTTCTCCACCTCAAAGTCTCGGCTCGGTTTCCCACATGCATTTATATTTGTTCCCTTATGCTCCTGACTGTGGAATAGTCTCCGGTGTCTCATTGTCTCGCCTTCAATTCGGTCTTTTAAATGCACTGCCCTTCACTACTTTTTAGCTTATCTGGAATGGAATTCCATATAAGGTATCGTCATCGTGCACCGTCCGTCCGGCCATCTGTCCGTCCGTCTGTCCATCTCCTATTGGACTTCTCCCTCCCAAACCGTTGTGGCCGACTCGGCTGAAATTTGCAGCAAGGTTCCGCTCCTGACTGCTAACGGAATGCCAAGCTCGCTCCTGTGACGTGACCTTCAGTAGGTCAAAATAGTGGATTAGTAAATTCTTCAAAAATCTTCTTCTCCAGATCCAGCAGTCAGAATGCTACAAATTTGGGTTCCAATATTAGGCCAGGGTGGGATGTTAAATTATTGCGGAGTCATGCTGATCACATGACTGCAAGTGTGTCAAAATGGCCGGTTTAGTCAATTTTTGGAAAATTGCATAAATTCAGTCAAAACTCTACTTCTCCAGAGCCACCAGGCCACCAATAGAACGCTACTAAATTTGGGTTTCAACAATTAGGACAGGGTCCTGATGTTAAATTGTGGGAGGTTCATGCCGAATCAATTGACCAGAAGTGTGTCAAAATGGCAGACTTTCGTTAATTTTTTGGAAAATCGTGTTAAATTGCTTCAAAATATTCTCCCAGACCACCAGTCAGAATGCTACCAAATTTGGGTTACAACATTAGGCCAGGCCCAGATAAGCTAAAGGTCCAGTGGTTCTATTTTTCCTTTTAAGATTTTTTAGCCAGCTATGATAGAACTTGGAGCACAAATTGAAATCAATCACAGATTCATTTATATACCTTCACACATGTTTTATGTTGGTTTTCATTTTTTTTGATTTTATTTCCATGCACTTGAAGCAGAATAAAATGATTTCAGAGTATGTAAACAATTAATTGCATTACTTATCGGATTACTCTACAGATCATGTAATGGATTACCAAAATATAAGGTATCAGTAATGTGAGGGTTACTTATTTGAAAGTTAACCATCAAAGTATTCTCGAAAAGTAAACACATTACATCAATCTGTTTGAAATTTGTGAATGTTTTAATGGCAAGGAAAAGCATTCAAAACATCACTGACAACAGATCATGTATTATGCGCACAAGTTTTTTTTTACACAAAGCCTGGCTCATTGAAGAGCAGGAAAGTAGCATAACAAAGCCAAGAAACAAACATACAGACAATTGGACAGCAAGTGAATGTAATAAGCAAGGTAATGAATGAGAATAAGTAGGAGAGAGAGGAGAGGGGATACATAGCAACCTGTGTAAAAGAGTGAATGTGGAGGTTAATGGTGGTAGAAAAGATCATAGATAGAGATAGGTGATGACATCATTGCATTACCATCCATTAAAACGATCAATAGAACAGTGGGATTGAATGATCAACTCAGGAATTCAGTTCCACAAGTGGAAGAAAAGGGAGCAAATGAGTGTAGGTGAGCAGTAAGTCTGGATTTTGGGAGGTAAACAAGAGTCAGTTGCTGGTAAAACAATGCATACCTCGAGGAACTGGCAGGATCAATTCCATTAAAAGAACAGAGGAGCAGGACTAGAAAGATGGGGGGGGGGGTTGAAAAGAGAGAGGCCCCAAAATTGTCTGTCATGGAGAACAGCAAGCTTTGTGCTTCGGATTCTTTATGGAGATGCCATTGACATTTATAGCTAACTTAAACATTTGGCTATCACACGGCATTATACAAAGAGTGCAAATAACACAAAGGTCAAATAAGCTGCCAATTACCAGTCACACATCATTTCAGACAGAATGAAACACTTGGTCCAGAACTGCACTCGTGACAAGACAGCACTAACCTTATCTCCTTCATCCAAGAAACTCCTGAGTAGTGAATAACTGTGTAATGTTAATCATAAGCTCAGTTCCCTCATCAATTGGCATTATACAAAATAAAGAAAAGATTTATTAAAATTAATGGGAAAGTATCAGAAAGACAGATCGATACCAGTAGAAATCAAAGGTACTGGTGGGTTTCGGTTATCACACATGCATCTTGACTGCCTTAAACCTGTGATCATATTCTCAGATTCATACCTGCACCTGCAGGTATGAGAGGTATGAATCCAGAAGAGATTTTTTTTTTCAAATTTTACAATTATATGCTTTTACTTTCTATTACATCAGACAGAATATTGATGCATTATGTTTCCAAAGCGTTTTATTTTTTTGTTGTTTAGAAATATTATGGCTCAGAGTGGAAAAAAAAATGGATGCTCGAAAAGTGCAATCATTATTTGCTGACAAGGGTTTCTGGGCCTTGCCCTACAGTGTCCATTACAGTGTGTGGATGAGGAAAAACAATTTCTTAATTACCGCACTTCTAAACCACTGCCGCGTGGAATAGCAGCAATTAATCTCACAATGCTTTGCTGACAGAAATGGATGGCAAACACATGCACCATGCATACACACCAATAAAAAGAAAAAACCCACAATCATTAATATGAACAACTTTTACCATATGCTACAAACTGCAATAACAAGTGAGAAGCTGATGATACAACAACAATCGAATTATTGCCGTTTCTTCCATTATATGAATTGGTGCCATTTGGCTATATATGGTAGCCCTTAAATAAGCTGTGATGCAAAGTAAACACGGACCAGGATTTAACAGTCCATAAAAATCTCTCACGGTGACTCTTTTGGTTTGACCCTTTTGGAGGATATTGGTTCCCTCATAACATTACATCTACATGATAAGAAATCCAAGACTCAAGGGAATGTACAATCCAAACGAGCATTATATAAAATTCCACGCACATCTGAATAGGATTTACCATAGAAGTATGAAAATATTTGAACCAGACAAGCTTATCAATAATGTATGCAGTGATAAAGGGATCACAAATACAAACTAGGAAGCATATTAAAATGCAATGCCTACCATGTCAGTAGAGGATAAATGGGGCTTCTGAGGCAGCCATTCAAATGAATGGGGGGAAGGGAAACTTTCTAACTTAACCCCAAAAGCCCAAAATAGGAGACTGATTTCCTCCCCCTCCCATACAAGCAAATGTAAAATTGAGACTGATTCCCTTCCCTCCATACAAGCAAATGTAAACTAGGAGACTGATTTCCTCCCTCCCATAGAAGCAAATGTAAATGAGACTGATTTCCTCCCCTCCCATACAAGCAAATGTAAAATTGAGACCGATCCCTTCCCTCCCACACAAGCAAATGTTAAAATAGGAGACTCATTCCTTCCCCTCCCATACAAGCAAATGTAAATAGGAGACTCATTTCCTCCCCCTCCATACAAACAAATGTAAAATTGGAGACTCATTTCCTCCCTCCCCACACAAGCAAATGTAAAATAGGAGACTCATTTCCTCCCCTCCCATACAAGCAAATGTAAAATGGAGATCGACTCAAGCCCCAAAGCCTAAAATAGGAGATTGATTTCTCCCCCTCCCATACAAACAAATGTAAAATTGGAACTTACTGATTAAAGCACTTCTTTCCTTTCATATTTTCATTCCATTCAAAGAGCGAACCAATAAATATTTGTCCATGTTCTACTTTGGGAATAACTTAATTTCCTTTTACATTCATCACCATCGAGTATATTCACAAAGATTACTTTGGAACTTGTTCTTGTTTATGTGTCTTTTGAGCAGAGAGAAATGATAAACTTCTCTTAATGCTCTTGTTTGATCACCTCCTGAGCCACATATCATATTTGAGATTGTAGTAAATTGTCCATTGTTCAATGATAACCATCAAAGTTTTCAGTCCATTCAAGGATATTAATCTTTACATCCTCCAACTTATTTGTAATTAAATTTATCCGCTTATTTGTTTTATCTACTTTTACCCTGGTTATTTCTTCATAAGACTTATTTGATATTCCATCAATTCTTTATGTTTCCCATTTAATACCAAGGCTGATTACATCTCCACTCTTTGGTTTGGTTATTGCTTTGATTCTATCATTTATAAATCATAAAAGACGCGGTAGCCTGTTAAAATTCCCAACCCAATATTCTTAACACATACTTATAACCATAAGGAGACTATTGAATTCCATTCACTAGATTATATCTTTTATCATCAAAGCTCAAATGCTTTCTGATTATTATCTTCTGTATATAATTGATGTTTATAACTCTTTCTTGTATTCATTTTTCTGTACTCTCCTTCTTTAAGGTTAAACAGTTGTAATAATGTTTAAAGTTTATTGTTTCCTTGATTATATTTTTTCTTTACCCTTTAGCTTCTATCACACCTTTCAATGTTATTATTATCAATATACGTAAAAGCATAAGACTTATCTCAATTCTATAAATTCACTCATGACCTTCCCACCCAATTCATCTTTAAACTTACCAATAAACCTTTTTATTCTTTGATGAAACAAACATCACTGCACATTATAATTACTTGTTATATTAATATCAATATTATCAATCTGTCCTCATATACATCACTTGTCTTAATTCTAATATAAAACTATCTGTATCCATAAATAACAATGCACATTATCCGTATACTTTGATTTTAAATTATTATGATAATAGTCATACATTAATGACTTTGACAAGTCAAGAATTGATGTTCCTATATAAATAGGTTTATCCATTTCAATACCTCTTTTTTCAAATGAATGCACAAAAGTTCTCTGAAAACACCTCCATTCGTTCAAATTTGTCTATTAATTAACTCTGAGCCTGTTTCCAAAGAGTAGCAAGTCTTTATGTTTTGTCGATTCCTAACTTTTCCAGTCTTTCAAATACAGCATTATTCATATAATTTATCAAATGCCTTCTCAAAATCTGTTTTTGCTTCTGTTCTCCTTTTTGTATTAAATCAATTATACTTCTTTAACCAATGACCAATTTTAAATTTCAAAATCCGATGAACTTTCCTCACTCTCAACCCAGCAGATAAA
>CM068953.1:66077583-66080083 GCA_035128595.1 Eptatretus atami
CACAATAAATTAACTAAAATAAATTCACTAATTAATTAATAAAACGCACACACACTCACACAAACACACATACCCAAACACAAAGAAAAACAAATAGCCTTTGTAAAGCAAACCCGATAACCAAATGCTTCAGAAACATTCACGAGGACAAATGAAAACCTGATAAAACCTCCATAAGATACGGGATAAAACTTTGCCACCACGGCACCTGTGACAAGCATGGCATGTCCACACACCTGCGGAGAGTCCCTACAGATCCAAATCTACCCATATGTACCACGTCCGTGTGTGCTGTATACGTACCTCTACCTTGTAGTAACTGTCAAATGTACATCCCAATCGGGACACGAACTGTACCGCTATTAATTGTGGGGTGCTCAGTAAGTGGCTTCAGCACTCGAGCACACTCCAACGGAACATCTGGCTTGGCAAGCAATTACCAATTTCCGTCGATAAAACTATGCACCCGGAAATGCTAAAGCAATGTCCAAATGGGAAAATGAACACTTTTTTTTAGCATCGGAACTGCTGCTGAGTTCAAATCTGGAGCTTAAATTTTGTCTCTTCCTAATTTAAGAGATTCTCGAGGGTATGACATTGGCGGAAATGAAATAAAGCCACGAACGCTGGTGTCTCCTGGCATTTATGAGCATTGCAATGTGCCCAGTGATTTGTAGGTATGATGAACAGGCATTCAATAATATAAGCGAGGAAAGTGGGGAAAAAAAACAAAAATAAACTTTATCGTTAAGAAATCGTTGCGGCCTGTTCCAAGTCAAGGCATGGTTGAGCAGGCCATAAAACATTAGGGCTTCAGACCCCAAAGAGGTAACCAAGGAAATGCCTTAAGACCCCATATAGAGAAAGGTGGCTGAGGATCACCTGATAAAGAATATAATTAAATAAGACCGTTAATTATCTTCAAAAGGGGTGTTTTAATTCACCCAAACACCCAATTTTCACTCATGCATTCCCTTGCAGTTCCCGTCGTATGCTTGCAAAGTTTCAGGCTGCTAGGTTTTATGGTTTTGGAGTTATGGAGGACACACACACACACACACACACACACTGACACACACGCACTGATACACCTACACACTGACACACACGTGCTGACACTTATTAGTATAGATGAACCAAAGTACATGTTTATGTGTGAAAGAGTGGTTTCATTTCAGGACTAAATGTATTTGATATTGAATTTTAAAATCTTGGTTCTTTTAACTAATATGACTGCAACATGCCATATGTAACACCAGATAATCTTTGAGTTTTGTCTTTTCTTAATATGTGTTGTTAATGACTAGTGACTGTGCTTAGGACTACGTTGGTGCCATGCACGGGCTGTGCTGGGAGGGAACAGTGGGCATGCTGTTTCTTACCCTCTTCTCTCTTGCCTCGACCATCCTTCTCAACATAGTCATCTGCATCACACCCAAAACATGGTGTGACTTCTACCGACGGTGCGAGTCGCACCACGTCTGCACATCACACGTGCCTCAACCTGCCACTTCCATTTCCGTTCGGCAAAAACAAAGTAATTTTTTTTTTTATTCTTTTGTTGGCAATTTCTTTTTCTTTCACGCTTTTATTAATACTGTTTCACGCTATTGCCTTTTACTATTCTTTATTTTGTAAACAAAATCGAGGCTCAGAAAAGAGCAAGATGATAGAAAGGGAACATACTGATGGTGGGGTGATGGAGAAACAACCAGACACAAGCAAGCAGGTGAATGATTCAACAGGAGAAAAGAGAAGAGAAGCAAATAGAGGAGAGAAGAGAGAGCGGAAAGGATAGCAGAGTGAGGGGATTGTACTGCATTCTGGGAGAGTCAAAGATGCCTTGCAGGCACATTATGTAGTTGGGTAGCGGCGGAAGTTTTTGGCTGAGGAAACTAGACCTGCACACCAAAGGTTGTGGGTTCATAATTCAGCTGAAGGAAGTAGTTCCGTGGGACTTGGATTCTAAGCTTTAGAAAGTCCAGTTAGTTTCAGGACAATTTCCTTGTCGTTATTGGATCATCAGTAAAAAAAAACCCAGCTGGCTCATTCACAAAACTTCAGGATTGAATCATCTGCTGGCCTTATTTGGTCTGCTCTACTGTACATGCTTGTGAAGTGAGGCCACCTATTGCGCTTGATTTTTATGCCATTGCCTTGTTTACAGGAGACCATTCTTAATGACTGTGGGTCTGACGCTTCTAAACTATCGACTTGGCCAAAAAAAAAAATCCCCACAGCACACGAGAAAGCAATATGGTTGGAGAAAAACTGCCACCAACCCAAAACTTCACAGGCTGCCATAAACGTGACATTTGGAGAGTGCAAAGCTTGTTCATGAGTTTGTTCACCATCACTTCTGGAGAGCCCACATTTTACTTTTTGGTGACTTCATTATAACATGCAGTACTGGAAACACATGCAATGCTGTTAAATTTATTTCTCAAAAAAGGTTATTTTAATCACACTTTATTCCATTCAAACGTTTTCGAAAAGATAA
>CM068953.1:66085083-66114564 GCA_035128595.1 Eptatretus atami
CCTCCGAAAGGATGACAGGCAGAGTCAACCCCACGTAGTATTAATTCAACAGCCAAGTGGGATTTGAAGTCTTTTCGGTGACAGTCATACATGTCTCAGGCTTTGGATGGTCCACTTGTCCAACTGTGTCCAGCTCTAGTGAAGTGAAGCTGCACCATGCCATTGCTGAATACCAGACTGCCCCAACAATGATTGTCCTTATTTATCGGAAAATCAGCAAATTGGAGATACCAGCATAGCCAGAACCTTCTAGATATTTTTGTCACCATTCCCTCACCTGTCCCTCGACTAAGTATGCAATAATCTCATACAGCAATCGCATCATACTAAAGTATGCAATTTGGTGTCGGTCTGTCTGTCTGTCTCACCACGATACATTCAGTCGTTATTTATCAAATGTCAACCAAACTTGACAGAAGGACTAAAGGTCACACAATAGAGGTTGGCACCACTTCATTTTCCACGTTGGGTGAAATCCGTGTTCAGGTGTTTGTCTGTGTTAGGATTGCTTATCGTGGCATTTTTCCAAGGCCGCTTCTAATAACGAAAGTAATAACAACACCAATGATCATAGCATAATATTAATGTTATTACAAAACATATCAATACCCGTCATCAGTCAGGAGTGGAACCTTGCTGCCAAATTTCAGCCAGATCGGCCCAGTGGTTTGGCCGGAGAAGTTGAAATAGGAGACAGACGGACGGTGCACAATGAGAATACCTTATCTGGAATTTCAATTCCAGATAAGCTATGCGATCATTGTTGTGGAATTTTCTGATTTGTTCTATTAACCGACCTGGTGTAAATCCTGTTACTCAATTCTTTAAGAAACAATTAATTCACTGTCCACAACGAAAAGTACATTTGATCAGAGAACATTTATTCGCGGTACCACGGAGTCCAAAACACTGAGATGGTAAACATCCACAATGATTGCACTAAATAAGCTCATTTCCTGATATATATATTATATATATATATATTATATATATATATATATATATATATATAATACATGCTGTGGAGGAGTGGAGACAAGTGGTGGGGGAACAAAGAGAGAGCATGATGACCTTCAGCTGGCCTTGGTGAGAGAGGATAAAACATTAGGTTATAGGTCTTACAAATAAATGAATATAATGGAATTTGGTATATAAAAGGCAGTGAGTACATGGTCTGAGAAGCATTAGGCAAGATAACTCAACACTGCAATACGTGTCCACTGGTGAAAGAGAGAATGATATAATCATGGCAAAAGTTGCAGTGCCTATCAACCAGGCCACGCTGTAGCACAGCAAGACATCCCCCCCCCATCAACACCCAGACAAAAGGGAAACACAATTGACAGCCAATTCGACTATAGCATAAAAGTTAAATTTATAAGCACCGCAACAATTATTATATATTGATAGTACATGAATATAATTATTTTTTTCTTCCACATTCCCCAAGGGTTTTCCTCTTTGGACAAACGCCATGTGTGTTAATTGTGCTATATTATAGCTTATCATGGCGTTTCATGGGGCACCCCCACCAGAAGTGAAAAATATTATAAACCACAAACACATATGATTATCTTTTTAAACAGTCACTGCTGCTGTTTAACGCTAAACTGAAAGGGAGGAAACCCAGCGTTCTTGTGGCAATATCTGCTTATCGAACCTGAGCCGAGATATTCTGCAATCTGTATACGCCGGAGAGGATGATAGCATGACCCTTCCTGCCACTTCCGTAGGGAGTGGGTGTCTTATTACTTAAAATCATATTACGTAAACTACCTCTTATTCATACATCTTTTTATTTTGTATGCAGCACAAGGCTGTGGGTTCGCATCATTGATTGAGAGTGCGGCTGTGCCCTCTGTAGGTTACGGGAAGAATTTTGGATTTGGCCAGGGTGCCAGCGATAGCTCGCCTACTCTTTGCGATGAACACCGTGGGATCTTTAACATCCACCATTTAATACCGGCAGACGGGATGCCCAGTTTAACGTCCTCCTGAACGACAGCACACACACATTGATGAATTACCCTGCCTGTGAAACACTGCGATGACATTTTATAGCTGGGTCAACATTAAAACCCAGGCTATACAGCTTAGAGTTGAGAGTGCTTACCTCAAGGCCATCCTGCCAGCCCTATTTGCGACATAACAGAATCGATCTAATTGCCTTGTGCTGAACCCTCTCCATGGATGACATTTGGATGACATAGGAATGTCATTCCTATGTCATTCCTGAGCTGTTGGGACCAAAACTGCACACAATATTCTAGAAGGAGCCTCATGTATATACAGGATGATTTTTTATTTTATTTTATTACATAACCCTAAATACCGGGCGTAGTGGCGTGCGCCTGTAATCCGGCTACTCGGAGGCTTAGGTTGGAGGATCGCTTGAGGACGGGAGCTCTGCACTGGGCCGCGTTATGAGAGGGTGTAGGGCAGCCCGGAATCATGGCGAAACCCAATCCTTATCCCTGTGTCATAAGAGGCGACCAGGGTTGCGTCAGGAAGGGCATCCGGCGTAAAACCTGTGCCAAATCAGTATGCGGATCATAACGGATGATCCGCTGTGGCGACCCCTAACGGGAGCAGCCAAAAGACGAACAACAACCCTAAATAATTCCCATACACGGAAAACGATCTGTTATGAACCTAATATTTTGTGTAAATGTAGCCTAATGTTACAGAAAGATGTAACATGATCCTGAGAGTTATCAGTTATCACATGACCCGACAGTGACGTTTAACGGTTTTCACTCAGTCATGCCATGACACTCACTGTGGAAGAATGCGTGTTTCTCATCGAACATTACAACAAGAATGCATCATTCCATCGGGACCATACTTTGTGCAGAGCGTTGGTGCTGCCAAAGCAGTCTTCTGGGCTATTGGGCACAATCCTGGATGGGTCGCCACTCTGACACAGGATACTCAAATGGCTCAATCATCCAGCAAGCTCGTACTCATTTTTCCGACCTCAGAAGGATGACAGGCTCAGTCAACCCCACCTGGTATTAATTCAATGGCCAAGCGGGATTTGAAATCAGGATCCTTTGATCCCGAGCCCACCACCCTCACCATTAAGCCAACACCAGTCAATCCTTACCCTAACCCAGCTGTGCAACAGCTACAAGCAAGACACACAAGTGCACTTGTTGAACATAGCAGAGCACAATAAAGCAACCTGCTAGAGGCTAAGCAAGTAGGAATGTAAGTACATCTCAAAAGTCATACCAAAGAGACCTGTTCAATTTCCATTTAATGTGAATGAGTTATGACAATTGCTGGAGCCGTAGCTATTCGTGTTTGCAAGCATAAGAGAGAAATAATGCAAGCATCAATCACAACATTATTCATGATTATACCTTCTCCAACCAACAAATAATTATTCATCACAAGTCCTCATGCTTGTGAAAAAAAGCACACAGCAGAGTCGTACAAATTAATAGGGTTGTACAATTCCACAATGTTTGGCCTCTGCTCAATTTTCATCCCAGCACTGCTTGCTCATTCTCCCGACCCCAGGCGGTGCAGAGGTGAGCAAGAATGCACCCTTTAGGGAATGTCAAATTGCGTTTAAAAGTTGCTTTGGTGGTCGTACGAAACCTTCAAAAATCAGTGATTTGGAAACTGGTGAAGCAGTTCAGAGAAACAGGCTGCATGAAAGTTAAAAAGCACAGGCGCCAGCCAAGTGTTACACCAGAGAAAGTGGATGAAGTGCGGGGAAAAATGGAAGCAAGCAAGAAGAAATCTCTGAGACATTTAGCACAATGAGCTCACTGTTCATATTCCAGTGCAAAGAAGGCGGTCAAGACACTCAAACTTTATCCCTATAAAATTCATGCAGTGCATTAGTGACTGGTGACAGATAAAGATAATTATGTAGCCTACTGTGAGTGGCTCCAGAAGATGGTAAGAGAATGAATTTGAACCTGCAACATGGTGGTGGACATCTTCAGCACTTCATTTAAGGTAATCAATTGTGTGGATCCATGTTCCGTCTTCCTGTACCATTAGGCGACATTTACGCTAAGCTAAATATTAGGTTCCTAACTGATACAGTTTTCAGTGTGTGGAAATTATTGAGGGTTCTCGAATTCAATTTTTTTTTAAAAAATCACCCTGTACTTCAATTTTAATAAAATAATGATACTAAAGATCGATACAAAATCCTGAAGTGGCCTCGTACTTACATAGCCATATTGGTAGTCTTCTTCACCCCGATACTATACCTCTCACATGTGATGTGGATTTTTAACCCACCTTGTTGTGATCGTTGAAGGATTCTACCTGGCTGATTGTGGAATCCGATTTGACTTCAGGCAGAGTTTAACGTTTGTCCGATTTGTTTATAAAATCCTGCATAAAACCCACAGACCCTGATAAAACCGATGTCCACACAAGTCCTTCCTGTGAAACAATTTATTTTCTAATTATCCACCATACACTTTTCACCCTCGTACAATAACTTAAGAATCCCCATTGATTGCAATATTATTTGGTTCTATTTCATTTGTTCTTACTTTAGTTAACAGTTAGACCAACCCGATTCAATTCACTTCCACATTACCTCAGAGAGTTTTATTCTAACTTGGTACTTGTCAGTTCCAAGGAGTACAAGCCACTGAGATTCTAATACTTCCTCAGGTGCTTGCACTGAAACAATTTTACATTTCAAAGCATTTTATACTTTCATGAGAGAGAGGTTGGGGCTATCAACCCAGACTGCAGACGTGTCCTTTAGACGAGAAGCCACTTCGTACATTTCGACGCAAAGGTTCGCTGTAATCAGCTCAGGTCACTCCGCTCCAGACCAAGACATTTATCATCATTTAGGGCAAAAGTCTCTTGGCCAGAAAGGACAGCCAATTCAACTTGTAGCACAAAAGTTACATTTCTAAAACTCCATTTGTTACAATTTAGAATACATTAATATAAATGTTTCCCCCACACATGCCATGCCCTCCATATATATATATATATATATATATATATATATATATATATATATATATCGATTTATATCTTGGTTCTTGGAAGTATTATGAAGGTGATTTGTGTTCTCCAGTGTGCAAGTATATAATTCAATTTAAATAAAGGTTTAAAAAGGCTTAAACACGTATAAATAAATAAATTCTGGGTTTTACCGCCGTTTTACCCAGTGTATATTACATCACCGTACGTGACATGTTACACGTTATTTGTGCCTGTTGTTTGTGTCCTTTATAATATCCTTAAAAACCAAGTTTTGCTGTTTGGAATTATTTTCAATTTTGTTTAACAGCCAGGAAGGCAGAACAGAGTAAAAAATATTATCTCGCTCTCTCTGTGCATGCGCGATCAGGGCAAAATTCAATGCCAAAGTATGGTAAAACGGAAAACTTGTCTTCCTATTTATGTTCCCATTCATGTTCAAAATATAACATTCGATTTAAATAAGTTATTCCTCTATCATAAACTGACAATCATAAACTGATCAGACGGATGGACGGACGGAGAGACGGATGGACGTGGACCAATAATTGCTTAACCCCACTTTTTACTTCATGTGTGCAGGGTAATAAGTTTATACTAATGACATTTACACCATGGCTAGATGAGTACATATTACTATGAATATATATTATGCTATATTCATCTTCAGGCACCATGCTCTATCGTCTATAATCTATACAAAGCGTCTGTTCTGTCGAAGCAATTTCTTGGCTTGGGTTGCAATCCTGGATTACTCGTCACTCCAATGCAGGATACTCGACTGAGAGTGCACGAATTTGGACTTTGGCCAGGGTGCCAGCAATAGCTCGCCTACTCTTTACGAAAGACATCATGGTATGTTTAATGTCCACCAACGAATGCCGGAAGATTGACACCCAGTTTAACGTCCAACCGAGAGAGTGCACACACATTGATGAATTACCCTGCGTGTGAAACACCAGGATGACAGTTTATAGCTGTGCCGAGATTCAAACCCAGGCTAGAGAGCTCAGAAGGGAGTGTGTGTACCTTTACGTTATCCTTCCAGCCCTATATATTATATTATGAACATTAAATACTTTTTAAGGTAATTAAAAAATGTTTTAAGTCTAGTTTCAAATGCATTTGTTGATGGGCATTATGTATATGCATAGATTGAAAGATTGTTCCAGAGATTTGTGGCAGGAACAGACAAAGCTCGGTCACCTGCATCGTGAGTTGGGGGTCCGGGAGTCATTTGCAGATGTTCTGTGGATGATAAACAGAGTTTGATGGAAAATGTGAACACTTTCGGAATGAGGAATTCTTTCGGTATGTAATGGAGGAGGCCAATGGGCCGACCACGTGCCTCGTGGTTGCAGCAGGTTCATCAGCATCTCAAGGAGATGGGGATGGGCCAGGCATCTGCCTGGGGGATGGCCAGACGGAGGCCCTTGGAGTACCGGCAGAAAGTGGACGCAGCGACTTGCTGCTCTGGCGCATGCTCCCATACCTGGCCTGACCTGAATTCTGTAATGTATGAAGGTGCATGTCCGTTTTGAGCCTTGTAAGTGAGAAGCAAGATCTTGAATGAGACGCATTGTGGGATTGGGAGTCAATGCAGTGAATGAATAACAGGGGAGATGTGTTCTCAACTTCTGGTGCATGTGATGAGGTGTACTACCATATTCTGGATATGTTGAAGTGGAGTCGTGTCAAAGCTGGGTAAGTTGATGAACAAACTATTGCAGTGATCAAGATGAGATGTTACAAATGTGTGGACCAGGCATTTGTTGGAACATTGATCGAGATTGTTCCAGATCTTTCCATTTTTGGAGATACAAAATGCTGCTGCTAGACAGATGTTCCAGATTTGTTACTTCATGTTGGGCACGTTGTCAGCTACCACACCAAGGTTTCTAGCAGAATTGAAACAACTAATTTCTTCACCACCGATATGTCGATCTGGCAATTTACTGGAGTTCCGAAAATGTGACATGATGTGCAGACCTCCGTCTCAGCACTATGGAGCATTACACTGTTATCACTGGCCCAGGACTTCACATCTGCGATGCACTTCTCCAGTTTCTCGACCCCACTGGATAGTTCACTTCGTTTAATTATAACGTACAATTTTGTGTTGTCAGCATACATCATATGATGAACACCTTTATATGCATGGATGATGTCACTCAGAGGACCAGTGTGCAGGATAAAGTCAAGAGATCCCATAATGGATCCCTGTGAAAAGCCTGGTGTTGGCTTAGTGGTTAGGGTGGCTGACTTGGAATCTTATGGTCTTGAGTTTCAGCCCCGTTGGCTGCTGAATTAACACCAGGTGGGGTTGACTCAGCTTGTCATCCTTCCGAGGTCGATGAAATGAGTATCAGTGTACTGGTGGAGGGGCACAGCATCAGCGGCGTTGCCGTGCCTCAACAAAATTAAAGCAACTGACAGCCAAAGCTGCCATATGCAAGAAGAATAAGAAGATCCCTGTAGTACATCCTCGGCAGATGAAATCACTCCGAGAGAAGACCGATAATGACTGGCATCTGCTTACGATCCTCTGGGTTGGAGTCATGACACTTCAAGGCCACTCCACTGATGCTATAGTTGTGATGGAAGTGTTGAATAATCATAATGATGTGATCTATAATGTATAGCCAAGGAGACTGCTGAAGCAGCACCAACACTGAACAGAGTATGGTCCCAATCTCCTCTCCTATAATGTCAAATGCCATTGAATAGTTCAACAAGATTGACGACCACAACTTCAACACCCTTATCCACAGCCAGGAGATCATTCTGAATCCTCAGCAGTAAGGTTTCAGTCAAATTATACTGTTGATATGTGGATTGTGTCTCAGGGAACAGACCATTATCTTGAAGGTAAGTCCACAGTTGAATCATCTCCAACATCTTGGTGATGAACATCTGGTTGGCAATGGCTCTATAATTTGGGTCAATACAGTCCAACTGTGGTTTATTCACAAGGCACTATTTGCGGTCTTGTGTGCATCAGGTACAATACCATATGTCAGGGAAAGATTCACGAGTTCAGTGATGACCAAAACAAACTCATCAAGGCACTCTTTCATTGGCCTTACGGGTACTGGGTCCAATCAGAATGATGATGCTGATGCACTTTCTCGGAGCATCTTTCAGACTGCATATTCAATGATGGGTTCAAAGTTAGTAAATTTGCTACTTCAAGACATGGGTAGATTTACACAGCTCTGTGTATGATAGGAAGATTGCAAAAAAAAATTCCCTTTGCTTCTCAAACCTCCTCCACTATTTACCAAGGAGTGTTTGGTCTGAATAAGACAACTGTTGATTTCTCTGGGGCATGTTTGTCCAACAGCTCTCGTAGTACATTGTTATACTGTATAGAAACATCTGAAGCATCTGTGGCTGTAGACAAGATGAACAATGTGTTTTATAAAATAAATTTGATAAGATGAGGTTCACTGTTCTGGGAAATGAGTTGCAGCTGACTTTGAGCATTAGCCTGTTGTCAGAGAAACCAAGACTGATGAAGGACTAACCTGGGAAACACAGGCCCCACCTTTTTTCTCACAGCAAAAAACATGATCTTTTCAACTTTTACTTTATAAAAACCTATTGTTCATCCTGTCCACTGACACAGAATGACACTAGCTTCACACAGACAGGTAATCATTGTATATTCACAACCAATCAGGATGCCATCAGATTAGACTTTGGCCCGATTTTAGTGTGAGGTTTAAAATGGGGGACAGTTATTTGCTCATATTAAACATGTAGCAAATAAGCTTAACTTTTCACCCTTTATTATGAATGGCGATCATAGATACTGCAGCCACAAATTGCAGGTGTAACAGATTGGATGTTGATTTGATATGGTGGTAGGCCGATTAAGTTGGCATATCTTTCCGAAAATCAGTCGAGCTTCCTAAGTTTTGTTTTGGATGCTCCCATCCAGGCGAGCAGTGAGTATTCCATCACATACCTGAGCTGAGCCTTGTAGGTGGTGGAGAGGTCTTGAGGGATCAGGAGGTGAGCCATTCATCACAGATTACCCAGTGTCTGTCTGCCCTGCTCTTGTAGTCACATTGTTGATTTGTTTCACTCGGTTGAACTTTTGTTCATTGGTGCCCTTAGGATGTTGACAATGGAGAAGTCTGGAATTGTGATGCCATTAAAAGTCAGGGGCATCTGGTTGGGATTTCTCTTGTTTTAAAGTCATTATATCTGACAGTGTTCAAACACATATGTTGTCAGGTTCTTGCTTATAACAGCTTGCAATATCATAGGATTGCCTGATATTATCTTGCACTTCCATATAATTGAACAGGTTAGGCTCACGTAGATTGAAAACTTATCCAAGCATTATATTTTGGAGTTGTGATTTAGTGGGTCCTTATCAACTAAGTCCATGTCTGAAAGCAATGGCTATGTTTGTCTTCCTGTTTGAACAGAAGTATACTTTACAATGCATTTTGAAAAGTAGTTACATTGAAAAGCAACTCGCTTTAACAAAGGAATTACATTTTGGCAGAAATAATGTGGAAAACATGGATGATCTTGATATTTTAGAAATGTTCTACACCCTTAGCATATGAGGGGTTAACATCTTCAGGATATTATTCCCATTTTGGAAATGTTGGATTCAATAAGAACAAGTTATTATGTTCTGTATAATGGCAGCTTTCCCTTGTCTTGTTTTCTTCCTCTTTTCAGTACACACCGAGCATGAGAACAATAATCCACGGCACAGATGACATGCAGCTTCGGGCCTTGTGTGTTGAACCATAAGTACTCACTCTTCTTGTCTTCTGAGAGTAACCCATTACACATGTTTCTAAATCTCCTGCATGTTCTTAATGCGAGCAAGCATGCCCCAGGTTATGGATGTTCCGCGGATTAAAACAACAATAAAAGTGTATATCGATAGTCTCCACAAGCACAAAGCCTACACGCTCTTCCACGCACTTCCTGATGAAAGCATTCCTGGAGTCAATACCATGCGATGGAGTAAAATGAAAAGTTTGTTCCAGTATGTGCTCCACATGTGCAAACATTATATTGTGAGGGTAAGGAGAAGAAACCATGGTAATAACCGGGTTCATTATCGACACTGCATTCCATTTTTAACATGTCAATTGCCAGTTTTTATCAAGACGCAGTTTTAAAGGGAATGTTGTCATTTTTGAATCACACAACTTAGCAACATTAATCAATCACTTTACCTAAATCCTTTTTTTACAGCTGCATGAACATATGTTTGTGAGATTTTGTTATAAATGATCATTCTAACTATTTAACTTGACTACTACTTCACAACAAGTTTAAATGTGCTTTCAACTTTGGAGATTTCCCGTTAAATGTTACTGACGAAAAATAACAATTAAAAATTGAAGTAATGTATTTGGATTAAAAAAAACCCAATACATTTGCAGATTTTCAAATGTCAGTTTACACTGTGAACGTGCCACTGTGACTACTAAAGTACAGTAGCACAATGCTCTTAATTTGTACAAATACAAGGATAACTATTTAAGTTGTAGCTTCCTGCCTGCCACTGCATTCCACTCAATGTCCACAGCAATCGTATGAGCAACTTAAATATCTTTCTTTCCATTTGTGTATGAACCGATGTGTTGCATTTCGGGACCTCTTACTCCATGTGCTGATGTGAAAGTATATATATTCTTGTGCTATCGCTCCGCTGAATGTCGATTACCCGGCTGATGTCCTTTGCAATGTATGGTTACATGGAGGGAGTGCTGGCTGTAGTTTCTGCCTTCATTTTGCTTCATTACTTTTCTCTTCTGTTCTGTGATTTATTAATACTACTACTGCTTGAAAGTTTGAAAACAATTTTTAAACCATAAGGTAGAATTTATTTTAAAAACGATTAAGGTAGAATAGTTAATGGTGTTAATTATACTCCTGCTAATAAACATTATTATGTTGAATTTCATTGTTTGAATAATTAGGGTTAACTTGGATGAAGAAGTTTTTATATTTGTTTTATATTTATTTAGTTCACACCATCAAAGTTAGCAGTGGGCTTCTGCCATCTAGTGGACAAAGTGTGTGTGTATATACATACAGTATTTATATATATATATAATATATATATATATATATATATTATACCATATATATACATATTATATAATATCACATATATAGTATGTATATACATTCCCATTTTCTCTACATTCGTCACAGTATCAAACCATACAAGGACTGTTATTTCAACTGGCAAGGTGATTGTAATCTCTGGCCTGGCTCTGGGTTCAGTAACTCAGTCATTTTAATCTGTGATGGTAAAACTGACAAATTATTTTTTAGTACGTGCAAGCTATATTGTACAAGGTAGTTGCCTTCAAGTTAAACTGAAAATCCTTTTTTAATGCATTCACATTACCATCCAAATTATATATATATATATATATATATATATATATATATATATATATATATATATATATATATATTCCAGCAGTTTGATGTACAGTATTCATTGCAAAAAAAATTGAAGTTCATGGAGTGCACGCAAATTGAAATTTATGAAATAACAGGTTTAGGAGTATAAATATCACCTCTGGAAATAAGAGTTGACATGAAAGTGAGAGTATGTTATCAATTTGAAAACTTGGAGAAATTAGAGGGAATTTGAGAGTCGTTCCGGAAAGAATAGAAAAATAAAGAACCAAAAGAGTTGGTGGAAACAATTGTCTTTGACTTAGGGAAGTAGAAAATGAACATGTTGGGTAATCAACACATTACTCTGTGGGACTAGTGGGGGATAGAAAATGGCAGAAAATAATACAACAATTCAAAATGAAAGACTGAAGAAGCTGTGGAAATTGTAAAACAGGAGAGGCCTTGTGTCTTGTCATGCTGAGAAAGGTTGACAGTACTCTAGGATTTAGAATCCGACAATTTGAAGCGGGCTAAGGTGTGATGCAGTAACATAACCCACACAGTGAAGAGAACAATGTGACATGGAACTTTAGATGACTATCTAATATACTTTTAAGAGCTACGATGCAACAAAAAGATCTGGTGGTACTTGCACATATAGTATATGACTTTAAATGCTAGCTTTGCAACGTGATATACAGGCTATGACACGTTGTGGTTTTGGAGAAGTGGTCAGATTAGTCAGATGTTGTTACAAGGCATTTAATCGTTCCACAGATGAAAGCACCTCATACATATTG
Organism: Eptatretus atami; assembly: GCA_035128595.1. Lineage (NCBI taxonomy): Eukaryota > Metazoa > Chordata > Myxini > Myxiniformes > Myxinidae > Eptatretus > Eptatretus atami. The sequence goes on from CM068953.1 coordinate 66,097,254, forward strand.
GCAAGGACGAGCTGAGAAGCTAAAATATTTTGCTGTTTTGGTTAATGTCAGAGCTCTTCCGCCACCGATGCCAATCGATTGAGGAAGGATGTAAAAACACTCACCTGAGATGGACAGTTGTGGCAGCGACTCATTGTTGCAGATTTGTCACCTCTGTGATATGCCATTCATGCACTTAGTAAAGTGACTGAGATCACCATACTTTTAAAAAAAAAAAGTTCTTCCTAAAATTAGAGATACGAGTTATGTATAAAGTTGTATTGTTGTTCGTACAATACCATGTTACAGGAAAAATAAATGTTTTCTAAGGAACCTAAACTAGTTACAGTATGTTTGTATAACTGTGCACAGATGATGTGCTCTAACTTTTAAATGAAGAATGTGGGAAAAGTCAAAGATATTCATTGTCTGCAGAAATATGTGCATTCAGGCATTTTTAATCATGGTGCCGATTAAACTTTAAAAGGAGGAGTGTCAAGATGGCCTGAAAATAACAGCCCCATTTCTCAAATTTTGGAACATCACTGAAAGGTACCACAGATATATGTTACTTAATATCAAAATTGAAAATGAGTTGGATTGCTTTTGTGCACACACACACACACACACACACACACACACACACACACACACACACACACACACACACCTGACAATTCTATTTATGAATTGTACAGTATCGGCTATTCCTAAAATATAATGTAATTGAAAGGATTGCTGTAAATGATGATAATTTCACAGCATCCGATATTCAACTGTACTTGCATTGTAAACCTCAAAACATAGTTCCTCAACCTAAAATAAGAATTGTAACCTGTAAGTAATTGATTGGTTTCCCGACCACCCGGATCATCAGCTGGGCACCTTTCTTCGTTGAGGTTTTGATCCTTTCATCTCAGAACCTGTCCAAACGGCGGTTGGGAGAGTGGGGTGGATAACGATGAGAGCAGCAGATAGTGATGGGCTGGAAGAGGAAGGAGAACGGCAGAATGATTGAGGATGAAGTGCAACATGAACTGGAGGAAGAGCTGGCCAACAAAATAAAGGAGATGAGATGTGTACCACTCAAGAAAAGACCACAACTCTATAAAATAGAAAATAAAAATACAGGTGATGACCAACAGAGCACTCAGAAAAATCATATCATGGTCAGCAGTTTTGAAGGAAATCAACACTGAGCTTTGCAGCAGCATTGTTCATTCACGAAAAAGTGACAGGCAAACATCGCCGCAAGAACAATAAACCAGGCCCCACAGACAAAGACAAAGTACCACCATGGAAATGGAGACAAATGAAACAGAGAATAATTGAGATGGGAAAGGGAGAAATGCTGCAGTTTATAAGAGGAAACAGAAGTCAAAAGCTTATACAGAGGCTCTAAAAAAAAATAAAAATGCCAAGGATAAAGACCGAGTGGAAACAGTTGCTGAGAACAAACTAGAAATAGAAATGATAGGAAGAGAGATTTTTTAAAAGATGACAGTCAACAATGGGAGAAAACAAAAACAGATGTTTGAAACCAACACAAATATTCTACCGTGAATTAGGTAAACAAAAATAAGATGTATCAAGTCCCCACGAGAGGATAGACTTGAAATTTTTTGGAAAGGAATGTATGAAGACCCAAAAGAACATCATGAGGTGGAGTGTATTCAAAACATGGAAAAGAAAAAGCAACATGGAAAGGAAATGCCCCAAGTGCTAATTGATGAAGGGGGGGGGGAGCCAAAATGCCAAACTTTCAAGCCCTGGCCTGGATGGCATTCCATATTTCTAGCTAAAGCAATAAGATACTCGATACAATCATGACACTCGAGCATTCAACAAATTTATCAATGGCAAGGCCGTAGTGGATGAATGACTCACAGAAAGTAACACCTTCCTCGTCCCAAAATCTGAAGAAACACAACTACCTCACAATTATAAACCAATAATATGTCGACCAACAACAAAAAAACTTCTGACAGGAATCATCACAGAGATCATGTGCCATCACCTATCCCAACAAGGAAGCTGAGAGGCAGAACAGAAGGCATGTAAAAGAGGATGCTAAGGAACGATAGACAACCAACTACGAAACAAGGCCATACTCGAAAACTGTAAAACGAGAAGAACCAAGCTGTCCACAGCATGGGTAGACCACAAAAAAGCTTTTGATAGTCTTCTACATTCATGGATGATAAAATGCATTTGATTGTACAAGATCAACCCCCAAATAATCAAACTGGTTGAAAAGGCAATGTCGCTTTGGAATACCACTTTGATATTACAGTACTCGGAAGGAAAGATCAAAATACCAGGAATGAAGATACGATGCAGGATCTTCCAGGGTGACTGCATCACATTGAATGTAATCGATTTGCTACTGGACTCGGATGTCACAAACAGGGTCACCAAATCGGATGAGGGCCACCAAATGTCACAAACAAATGCAGAAAACAATTACCAAAGTATACGTACATAGAATGAGACTGATCCTAAAAACATACCTCTCCCCAAGGAACAAAATCAAAGCCATTAACCAACTAGTAATTCCAGTACAGCTGCGGAATAATAAACTGACTACAAGCAGAAATCAATAGACCGGATGTCAAAACCATGAAACTCTTCACCATCCACAAAATGTTCAACAAAAATCAATGCATCCCTACAATGTACCTGTCAAGACAAGAAAGAGGCAGCGGCTGAATGAAATTCAACCAAGTGCACAGAATGACAACTATGATTGGCTGAGTACGTGAAAAGTTCAACAGACGACCAAACTCAATTTGTATGCAAAAATGGAAACAGCAAGCCAGAGAAGGTACCCCATACCCCACCTCGCAAAACATTTCCAAAGACAGGTGCGACTGGAAGATGTCGCAGATGAAACTGAAAAAGCAACGAATACAGCCCCAAACAATTGCAAAAACGTCAAAAGAAAAATATATAGCAAAATATCAACAGATATACACCGACAACTGGGAAAACGACAAAAGAGCAGGGAGGTATTTAAAAAAAAAAAGAGTTCAACAGAATGAGCATAGACAGAGGGCTCATTGGAATGAAATGGAAGACCAAGAGGGAACTCGAAGAAGTAAAGAGCAAAGATGGAGTCATTAGGAGGAACCTGAATAGGATTCGGGTTTCAGCTGCTACTCCACAACCCTCAAACCCATCCAGGTGTGTGTGTGTGTGTGTGTGTGTGTGTGTGTGTGTGTGTGTGTGTGTGTGTGTGTGTTTGCCGGAAAAGTTGTACATTTATCAGTGGTTTATTGAGTGTTTGTATTCACTGAAAAAAAAAAAAGTAGTGATGAAGTTGTTGCTGAAAATTTGGAAAATTAGGCATTTATTAATTGTATGCTAAGTTTCATTCAAATCCTCAGAAATACATTTCAGTAATAACAAAATGGTTGTTTTCAAGTCCTGATGACACTCCTCTTTTGTCATAAACATACTGTGGATTTTTATACTGGCATAATAAATAACCTCTTCTGTCAATTCATAAGGTGAATCCGTGAGTTTGTTGTTCATCATTTTGCTGAGATCACACAATCTCCATTGTGCTGACATGCTAATCTGTGACCTCAAAGTTACAAGTGTTTTGATTCACTGATGATACTAATAGTTTTCATTAAAAATAGATGTTTGTCCAGAGAGAGCTATTAAATGCACATGATTGAACAGTTTTTTTTTATTTCAATTTCAAATGTGTAGTTTGAATTTTCAAATGGTTATTGGAAATTGAGTACGTATATGAAATAAATGTCATAAATGAATATTTATTCAGAGTTTCTATAATGTTCATTGAATGCACATATGACTAGTACTACAACTACTACTACTACTACTACTACTACTACTACTACTACTACTACCACCTCTTTAACAGCCCCATTTATTTCACGTCCTTCTGGGGTCATTCAGGGAATCGTCAATAGTAGATGAGGTACCCAGATTAATGTCGACCCAAGAGATGCGGCACTTTGTGATGCAATTCCCTTTTTCTGAAGCACTAATCCGACAGTTTATAGTTGGGTGGAGAATCAAACTCAGACTAGATAGTTCAAAGGTAAGTGTGATACTGCTGTACCATCCTGTCAAACTGAGTGCAGACACAATTATGCAATCTCACTTCTACATAATTTTATCATTCTGCATTTGTTGTAAAAGTGATGTGAAAATTTTAATTACAAGTTGACAAATTCTCCTCAATGATTGCCTTCACAAAATATTAATATAAATTACCAGCACAGAGACAGACACAGAGAGAGACGGAGACGGAGACGTTTATACACATAGATTTCCAATAGTGCTTATTTGCTTAATTGCTGTGATTCAACAGGATGACTTTGCCACTTTTTGAGTAGTTACAGTGCCTTCACAAAGTATTCAAATCCCTCGACTTTTGTCACATTTTGTTGAGTTACAGCCTGAATTTAAAATGGATGAATTTAAAGAAAATTGTCACCGAGCTACATAAAATACCCCAGAATGAAAAACTGAAAACGTTTTTAGAAACTTTTACAAATGAATTAAGAATGAAAACCTGAAATGTTTTGCATCAATAAGTATTCAACCCCCTGAATCAATACTTTGTGGAAGCGCCTTTGGCAGCGATTACAGCTTCGAGTCTTCTTGGGTATGTCTGTATCAGGTTTGCACATCTGGGTTTGGGGACTTTTCTCCCATTCTTCCTTGCAGATTTGCTCAAGCTATCAAGTTGGATGGGGAGTGTCGGTGAACAACAATCTTGAAGTCTTTCCACAGATTCTCAATGGGATTCAAGTCTGGCCTTTGGATGGGTCACTCAAGGACTTTCATGTTCTTGTTCTGAAGCCATTCCATTGTTGCTTTGGCTGTATGATTGGGGTCATTGTCCTGTTGGAATGTAAATCTTCACTGCAGTCCAAAGTCTTCTGCACTCTGAGGCAGGTTCTCCTCAAGGATTTGCTTGTATTTGGCTTCATTCATTATTCTCTCTATCCTTACAAATCTCCCAGTACCTGCTGCTGAAAATCATCCCCATATCATGATGCTGCCACCACCATGCTTCCCGGTAGGGATGGTGATGTATGGGTGATCAGCTGTGCTCGGTTTCCTCCAGACAGCGCATTCAGGGCAAACGGTTGAATTTTCATCTCATCAGACCACAGAATATTTTGCATCATGCTCTCAGAGTCTTTCAGGTGCCTTTTTGCGAACGCCAGGCACACTGTCATGTGCCTTTATCTCAGGAGTGGCTTCTGTCTGGTCACACTCCCATAAAGCCTAGATTTGTGAAGTGCTGCAGAGAGACTGCTGTCCTTATGACAGGTTCTCCCATCTCAGCCAAGCAACTCTGCAGTTCTGTCAGAGTGGTCATTTGGTTCTTGGTCACCTCCATGGCAAAGGTCCTTCTTGCCCATTTTCTCAATTTGGTCCCACGGCAAGCTCTAGGAAGAGTTTGGGTCATTCCATATTCTTTCCATTTCCTAATGATGGATCTTACTGTGCTCTTGGAAACTTTAAACACTATAGAAATTGTTTTATACCCTTCCCCAGATCTATACTTCCTCACAATTCTATCTCAGAGTTCTCTGGACAGTTCCTTGGCTTTCATGGAAGAGTTTCTGCTCTGACATGCACTGTCAACTGTGAGACCTTGTATAGAAAGGGGTGTTTCTTTATAAATAATGTCCAATCAATTGAATTGGCCACAGGTGGACTCCAATCAAGTTGTCGAGACATCTCAAGGATGATAAAAGGAAATTGGATGCACCTGAGCTCAACATGGAGTGTCACAACAAAGGGGTTGAATAATTATTGACACAAGACATTTCAGATTTTCATTTTGAATTAATTTGTAAAAATTTCTTTAAAAAAAGAAAAAATTCCACTTTTTCACTGTGGGGTATTTTGTGTAAATCGGCTACAATTTTTTAAAATAATTCAATAAATGTAAATAAATGCTTTTGGCATGTACTCTATAAACCAATGTAAATTTTCATTGTCCACCAATTTGCCATGGTATTGTTTTTAACATCATTCATTTCGACAGTGTTTTATCACTCAATCATGAAGGTAGTTGTGGCCAATAACTCTCACTTATGGATCACAGCTGCAGTTTGTGAGTGGGAGCTCAGATATAATGTTTCCTTTGTAGTTTGGAGGAAAGTTAAAGCATGACATAAAGATTTCAGAGTAATCTCAGGGCTGCACTACCAGAGGTAATTTTCTCAGCCATTAAAAAGGATTGTACAACGCACCATCGAGTTTATGAAACAAACACACACACACACACACACACACACACACACACACACACACACACACACACACCACAAACAATTCACTAAAATGTGGGCACTGGCTTTCAGGATGCATGCATGCCACAGAACAACGACACAGGTGCAATAACAACTGGACAAAAATCTGGATTACCAAGATAGTGGCGTTCAGCATCTGAAAGAGGCACATTTTGCCTTTATTTAAAAACAAGTCAGAGGAATTTCATAATAATCTATTGCAAAAAAGAAAATCGTCATGAAGTCTATGTGATGACAGAAAGGAGCGTAAACGGCAGTGCTATGAAGGAGATGGGTGCATAAAGTCGACCCCTTGGTGCATTATGATGAAGATGCTAATCATCTTGGATAAGAAAAGATGAAAATAACAAAAGAAGATAACATGAAATCACATTGCACAAAGAATAAGCAAATTAATGTTTGTTTTGTGTAAGGTTGAAGACACATCATTAATACTCTGAGGTTTTGGCAATTACACCATTGATATAAGAAAGAGACCATGAGCTTTTATACCACATACTTCTTCCAGCCAGCAGTATAAACAGCTGTTGCAACGTGTGTGTGTGTGTGTGTGTGTGTGTGTGTGTGTGTGTGTGTGTGTGTCCACGCGCGCCATTACCTGCTCACTGCTCAGTAGGTTTCACAGAAAAACTTGTGAACAGGGAGGACCAAACTGTCTAGTCTGGGTTTGAATCCCGACCCAGCTATAAACTGTTATCCTGGTGATTCACTGGCAGAGTGATTAATCAATGTGTGTGCTGTCCCTCAGATAGACATTAAACTGACGTCCCTTCTGCCAGTATTAGTTGATGGATGTTAAAGATCCCACGTTGTCCTTCACAAAGAGTAGGTGAGCTATCACCGTCACCATTAACAAATTCCAAGTTCCTACCCCAAACCAGCAAAGGGCATTGCATCAGCTTTATGTCCGTGTCCACAGCCAATGATGCTACCCCCACACCCTTGTGCTGCATACGAACGAAAAAGATACAAAGTTGTAGCATTATGAGAATGAATTATTTATCATTTTTCATGAATCTGGACTTTAGTCCGGTGAGCTTACATGATCGAGCAGTGTCTGTCGGTAAGTCAGTCAGTCAGTCAGTAAACACTTCAGTCATTATCTCTTGAACCAAACACGATTTTGATGAAACTTGGCCACGAGCTTCATATCTGATGCTGAACGAAGGTGTATTGACTGCATCAAAATCTGCGCTCATTATAGGTTTTAAATCATGCCAAAAACGCAAAAAGAAATTCTGCCTTAACCTTCAGGGGGGCATTACATCAGCAGCACAGCTATGCCCTCAGCCAAAATCATGACCTGTAACCTGTACAAACATGACCTGTAAAAATGTATCACTGTAATCAGCATCGAGAGGGCTTCCATTCAACCAATCAGGTGACCAAATTCTGTGCATGAACAAAATTTAAATATTTTATGATGTCATTGACTGTTGCTCCTGATTCAGGTGAGCTTCAGGACCTGTGGTCCTTTTTTTATATATTTTTTTCTCATATGGAAGGTGTCCTATTTACACTGTTCATGCATGGGTTCCCAAAATATGAGTTATCCTGAAAGCATATCAAAGTATCGTGCACCTTTGATGCAATGTTTATTTCAAAGGATATGCTTCTCCATTAAAGAAACAAACAAAATAAAAATTCCTCTGCTGAAAAAACATTCTGGAGGAACCCCTGGTCTGTTCTTCAGGGATAATTTACTGAACCTGGTCTTGTGGAAAAGTTTGAAACAAAGTTTTAATCTTTGAAAAAAAGTTCCATACCCTTTAGGTGGAAAATGCATCTACATTCTTGATGGAAAACAATGGTATTCCTACAAATACCTTAACTTCATTGCAATATATAAATACGTATAAAATATATCCATTAAAAACAGGATATTAAAACAAATTATTCTGCGTTCACAAATGTCAACTATTGATCAAAAAGGATGTGATGTCACTCACAAAAAAGACTGCTTCTTCACTCACAATAGGGAAACATTGAGTTATTTGATCCACCTTTGAAAATAATGCATAATGCCAGATATCAAAATATTGCTAATAATTTATTGCTTTGGATAAAACCAGTGAGCTTACTTCCACTTATAAGCAAACACGTGGAATGCATCATTGCTGCTGATGTCAAGTATTACCTGTTTTCAAACAGCCTGATCCTGAGCAATCAGTTTGGATTCCGTCCCGTTCACTAAACTCTGGACATGCTGCTGCTCGCTCAGAAATGGTTGGAGGCCCTACATCTCAATCAAATGGTCAGGACCGTCTTCTTGGACATATCTCGGGCATTTGACATCGTCTGGCATCCTGCTTTGCTTGCCAAGCTCTCTGTCTGTGGCATTCAAAACTGTAAGATTTCTGACTTCCTCCAATCATGCAGGCAATGTGTTACTACCAAGGGAACCCTCTCCATCCTTCGGACGTGGAGGCTGGACATCTCCAAGGCAGCGTGTTGGGCCCAGTCTTATTACTAGTCTCCATTAATGACCTATCTGATGCTCTGGAAACCCTCTCTTCCATTTTGCAGGTGACTCCACATTGTGTCATACAGTATCACCATCCCACTGCTAGAAAGACTACAGCTGTATCACTCTCTGCTGAGCGGGAATTTATAAAATGCTGATCTGAATAAATGGAACGTGTCCTTCAATCTTGGAAAATCTCACAGTATCACCTTGTTTCTCCCCAAGGATCGTCAAACGAACCCACCTATCTATTTCTATGGTCATTCACTGGAATAGGTTCAGTCTCTCGAACATCCAGACCTCAACATCAGCCATGACCTCTCCTGAGCCGATCACAAGCAGTGTGGTGCTGCCTAAGCAGTCCCCTTGGCTATTGGGCACAATCCTGGATTGGTCACCACTCCGACACAGGATGCCAGCATGCTGGCACTCATTTTGCCGACCTCGGAAGGATGACAGGCAGAGTCAACCCCACCTGGTGTTAATTCAACAGCCAGGTGGGATTTGAACTCAGGACCCTAGATCCCAAGCCCACCATCCTAACAGTCGATATATTTAAACTGTAATTAGGTACCATGTTTAGAAGCAGGAGTAGAGTGGCACATGGACATTGGCCGTACTGGTAGCTCTTGTGTATGTGTGTACTGATTGTGACGTCTGCATTAGTCTCGTGTAAAAGCAAATATGCTGTCTGAACTTGTTTATTAGTCCCTTACCGGTTTCACCAGAGGGGACTATACTGTTGGTTTGCTCTCCATCTGTCCATCATCCATCAGTCTGTTCGTCCGTCCTACATGTGGTTTTTCAGACTCCCCCCCCCCCATATCCTTTAACATATTCATCTGAAACTTGGTATACGACTTTATTATGATAAGTTACAGAACAAGTTCGAGTTTCAGGGCATTTCGTCAATTTTTCACAGAGTTATGTAACTTTACTTGGAAAATATCACATCGGTATAGGACATATATCACAAAGCAATTCTCGCTCTTCTCGCTCCTGTTGTTCATTACTCACCATACAACTCCCTTCACCACCCCTCTCCCTCCATCCCTCCCCCACTCCCCCCATCCTCCCCCCATCCCTCCCAAAAAGATGCCCTCCCAAAAAAGATGCCTTGTTGGTTTTTCCTGACAAACTCTCTTCCCTTCCACTCCCAGTGCAATTAAGTGGATAAACTGAAGATTGAATCAATGGGGGTATTGCAAGAATGCAGGTATGATGGGTGAACTGACCTCTTCCTGTGTCCAAGTTCCTTGTACCTCCTTGCAATAGGTATACATGTAAAAAAGAAAAAAAAATTGTAAAACTGGATGGTTCTGAGGTCGCTCTTCTCAGAATGTCCCTGATGTGAGTTTAAACTTACATGGGTTGTTGCTTTTTTGTATGCAACCGGTGGCTGCTGGTTACATCATTGCTGGGAGCACAGCTGTGCCACTGATGTAGTGCCCCCTGTTTCCAGTAAGCTGGTACTCATTTCACTGACATCAGAAGGATGACAGACTCAATCAACCCACCTGGTGTTATTTTAAACTCAAGACCCTGAGATCTCAAACCAGCCACCTTGACCATTAAGCCAACACCAGGCCCTTACAAAGGGTAAATTAACGGTCACAATTGCAAGGGTTGTATCGATCAGCTGATCCTTGCGATGGACCACAGCAAAAATGTTTTTTTGGACCATCGAAGTGTCGGCGCATCATTCCCGAGGAAAGGAAATTGGACTTTGGAACCGTGCGTTCCTGAACCTCAGTTTGGGCCCAGGCAGTTTATGAAAGTGGTCCCTGCTATGCCTAGAATATTCCCTGCATGTGTAACAAATGGAGTGTATAAGTTAATCATAATTATATGAGTTATCTTACAAGTAGCTTCAATGAAGGAGGAGGCAATTTGGCAATTGAAGCTTGCGCAATGGTTGCTTACCTGTGGTTGTTTTCCCCGTGATCTATCCCTTTTGAATGCTGAGCATTAACAGTGTAGCTGCAGCAGATAAAGCCCAAATGCAGGTGTAATCGTTCAAATTGTGATAGAAGCATGAAATTAATCATGAGTAGTCCTTAGAAGGAACATTTTTCAAAAAACCCATTGGACATGAAAAAAACATCAATATGGCTGCCAATTTCAAGATGGCGGCCATCTGGATCACCAAATCAAGTGATGAGATATTACCAATGCAAATTGAATTGCAAATTTTGTTTTAATAATCGAGATTTGTCATGCATTTGCCTTCGAGGTTGCATTTATCAAGTTAAGACTCTCTCCCCAATATTGGGAGGGCTTCCCCCGAATAATGGAATATGCTCTCTTGCCCTGATTTAGAGTCCTCTTTTTGTGTCAATGCAAGATTGATGAGACATTAAGCCGTTAAATATCCATCCATTGGGACCATACTCTGTGCAGAGCGTTGGTGCCGCCGAAGCAGTCTCCTGGGCTATTGGGCACAATCCTGGATGGATCGCCACTCCGACGCAGGATACCAGCAAGCTGGCACTCATTCTGCCAACCTCGGAAGGATGACAGGCTGAGTCAACCCCACCTGGTGTTAACTCAACAGCCGAGTGGGATTTGAACTCAGGATCATAGGATCCCAAGCCCACCAGTCACCACCCTAACTATTAAGCCAACACCAGGCACACTAACAACAGATGGACAAATTATTATTGCTGTGCTTTATAAGTTAAACTCTCACCAACCGCCTGGACTGTCCTCTCTCGACCAACTCCCCGATTAGCTCCTCCCTTTCCTTCCTCTTCGGCAACACCCCGCCCCTTTTGGAGGTATCTATCACTCCACCCACCCTCTCGAGGCAACGCTCTGCCTCTCAGGAGGCATTCATAGCTTCGCCCCCACCTCTTTCGTGCCAAGTCTCCCGGCACTCCCCGGTGGAGGTTTACTTCAAGGTTTTACACACAATTTCCTTCACCATAATCCCTAACTACTTATTACCACGCACCACCCTCTGTGTGACACACATGCAGACAAGACAATTCTTAAGCTGACGTTTCCCTACTTATACATCGAGATGGCTACCTACTTGCACACGGACCATGCTATACTATACGTTCTTATCTTTTCTATGGGAATATCTAACCCCTCCTCCACAAACGTAACAATACTATCGACATCAACCTATCAAGATGATATATGTAGTCCTAGTTTCATAAAATTAATGTTTTCTATAGAAAAGGCAAATTGACAAACAGTTTCTTGGTGCCGTAAGGGTTATACTAAATGGTTTACTGTTACCCTTCCAGCAGTAGTTAGGGCAGGGATTTGTAATTTGTTCAGGGTGCCGGCGATAGCTCGTCTATTCTTCACGAAGGACAACGTGGGATCTTTAACGTTGTAAACCAACTAAACAGACGGGACGCCCAGTTTAAAGGCCCTGTCACACCTTGACGATTTAGCCAGCGTATGCCGATTTATGAAAAATTAACGGACTTTGTGACCACCCTGCACAGTACGGTACGGTACGGTACATTTCGCGATTGCGAAGTTGATTGTCGATCTCTTGGTTTCGAGTCTCCCTGTCATGGTCACAAACAGTTGCAATCCACAGGATTTGCGGCAGATACAACAGGATTGTGAGTTGACAGGCACCGACCCCTGTGGGGCCATTTAAAATCTCTCTGTAGTAACTCGTCTTGTAGCTTTGTGAAAGTAATACTGAAAGATCCCCACCCCATTCCTTAGTGGGTGGAAGTGTTTGCGGCCCCCACAGAAATTTTTTTTTTTAATTCCGGGTAACGCCGGCTACCCCTGCTCGTGATCGATAAACAAGAGTGAAGATGACCAACCTTGTACATGTCATTGGTTCACGAGCACCAGCCAGTGACCACTATATTCGTTATAGTCTGTCTGGTGTCTGTCTGTCCAGAGGCATATCTCTGTGGACTTTGATCCGATCTTGATGAAAATGGTTATGTGTTTGATATCAAGTCTATTGTGTTTTCCTGGATGAGAGAGTGGCTACGCCCATTGTGGGCAGAGCCACGCCCAAAAAACATTTTTAGGGTAGTCGGATTAAAATCTATCTTCTCCGAGAGAATTGACTGAATGGAACGGGTTCTTCGGTATTTTAATAGCAAAATGAATTATCTAAAACTGTCGTTGTCTGATTTTTCATTTCATCCCAAGTCAAGGTGCACAAGGTCAAAAACTTAGAAAATTGCAAATTTGACAGTAAAAAATCATACGACCGCCCAAACTTTGAGAGCTCGGATGACAATATTTTTTATGCATAATCTTGAGGTCATTCCCACTAAAGTCTTGAAACTATTTTGGCTCTATCTCGAACACCTTGCCCGTGGCGCCCCCTTCAAGTTGTTTTTACGCCGATTTCATCAAAAGTATGATAATCCGAGGAGTGCGAAATGCCTTATAACCTATAGACGTTATATTGTTCCTGGAATGTTGCGGAGGAAGTTTGCACCGAAGGTCATAATCCTTGACCTTGACCTTTAAAGGCCACAAAGGTCAAATTTTCAAAGTCGTGGAATCGAACTGGGTTTTCGACCTCTTCGAAGAACTCCAATGAGCTATAGCACGTATCCTGTTTCCAATTTAATGTCCACAACATTTGTTTGTGACCTTTAAAGGTAGGCAAAGGTCAAATATTGAAATTGTTGAACGAAACCGGGTTTTCGATTTTACAGCTAATAACCTGTCACTCGTACCACATCATATTGTCATTACATTTATAACTTGGTCAAACATTATCACATTGTCTCATCCTTGACTTCTGAAACAATCTACATCGTCAAATACCGCTCGTGAACCATCGTCGTCTTCAGAATTGTCTTACATTATATTCTATCAAAATGGAAGGCATCGCAGAAGCAATTTTTTAAAAACAAACAAACAAGATCTTGACTAATTAACGATTAAAATGTAATACATTTGATACTTGTGGTTTAATTACTGAGCTTTATGAAGTCCAAACATTGTGCATACGTCATAAATACATGGTCACAATGGAAGCGGAATAATAATAATAATAATAAAAAACCTCACAGACAGGTAAATGTGGATAACGATGAGCGTCGGGTGATTTGTAAACGGTCATCTCGATTGTAACACCCGGTCACCTGTGCAGTGTGGTCCACCTTGACCTTGGTGATGCGCCAGTAGCACGGCTCATCGTAAAGCATGAGCCAGGTTTTCCTGGTGACGAGGCGACCGATACCAAACATCCTGACTCCTCCGAGGATCTGGAAGAGGCGCCGCTCGTGCGCACTCGTCGTGAGCTCGCACGGGGAGCCGTTTCCGCTCATCGGACGCACCATCGTCTGGTAATTGAGTGCGAACCGTTGGCTGTCCGTTACTGGGTTCTGCTGAGCCACATCTCTCGCACCTTCTTGGCGAGCTCGGCAATGGGTCGCGGCTCTTTCTCCCCATCTCGTGCTCCTCAGCACTCTCGAGATCACGCCTTGTGAGACTGATGACACACTCGAACTCGTGTTCTTCAATTTACAGAGAGAAAAATCATTCAGATATGTCTCTGGTGACATTTAAATAACCCTGTAGCCGTTTTTTAAATTTATTTATAACCCATTACATGATAAAGTAATCAGGGAATAACAGCACTGTAAACAAACTACAACGACATGGCACCAGGTAGCGTTCAAAATGGTAAATAGCAAATCCATATTGATTCATCACACCAGCTACTTGTTTCGGGCTGGAAAGGAGGTAAGATAGGGGGGGGGTTTACCGCTCCTCCACATGTGAGAATACCATATGTTGCCCCCAGCCCGCACACTTTTCAACAAACCCTAATTGCAAAACACTAGTGCGTGCCCGTACGTGCAAAAAAAAAAAAAAAACACACAAAAAAAAACTTTTTTGTGACGTCATATTGTAACGTTATAGCACCTGTCTGTCATTGATATTGATAAATCAATGGCCATAACTTGGGGAACAGCTTAAACGGATGAAGAAGAACGATATCACAACAAAGGCACATACTCAGGTCCCCAGCGTCAATTGTGACGTCATATCAAACGAAGAAGAAGAAGAAGAATTGTGACGTCAATTGTGATGTCATAGCATCGGTCCTGTCATTGGTTTGGTAAATAAATAGCGATAACTTTGGAACCACTTGTCCGATTAATATCAAACCTTGAAAAGGCACATCCAACGGCCCCAGCAATATACCTGGCAAGTTTCAATTAGATCGGACCAGTGTTGTCGAGAAACGCTTGGTCGCAGACAGACAGACAGATTATTCTTCCATGTTGTCTCTGAGAAAACATGGAAGAATAAATAATTTATAACATCCATTTACAATTATAAATAATTGATAGTAACTGAAGTATAGGCTAACTGTGTCGTGAAAACCGTTGAATTGAGAAAACAGAGTTGCGCCCCTTAAGTTTAGACATGTGACAACTCGGCACCATTATGGGGACATGCTCCAGCAATCCTCCCAGACATCCTTTGGCCTGGCACATGTAGTCGTCATAGTAACCGTTTTACAACTTGGGCCCCACACTTTTGATGACGTCCCTTCTCCCAACTCTAGCCTGGGTTCGAATCCCGACCCAGCTTTAAACTGTCATGCCGGTGTTTCATAGGCTGGTGATTCATCAATGTGTGTGCCGTCTCTCGGATGGTCGTTAGGCCTGTCACACCTTGACGTTTTAGCCAGGAATGGCAACGTATAAAAATGCACGTAAAACGTTGGCGTACGCTGAAGTTTGAGGTTTTTTTTTAAGTTTTGGTCGTATTCATAACGTGTTGGTCGTATGCATAACGTATTAGTAACGGGCACAGAACGTTTCGTTGTGTTAAAGATAACTTATACCAACGAATGCTTAGCTGTTGTCGGCGTTCACAACCTATGCCCAACGATAGTTTAACTTAGTCATAGCGCGCTGCACGTATCGCCGACGAACGTGGCGTTCTCTGTTAAAAACTGCCGCACGCCGATTTAAATCATAACCGCCTGAAAATTGAAGTGTCAACATCGCAGTCACCACCTTGACGATTTAGCCAGCGTATGCCGACCTATGAAAAATGTGTCTAAAACGCTGGGACACGTCGAATACGGTATGGGTAAGTGTGTATACGTTAGGAGCACGCTGAAAAACAATGAAGTACGCTGGCATATTACGTGGTACGTCTAGTACGTCGTGAAATTTCAAGCATGCTGAAAATTTACGACTACTCGACGTATGGCTCACAGTTCCGCATACGCTGGCATAAGTTCTCGGCACGCTCAGCGATCGTTTGCACACGTCGGCCACACGTTACTTGGAAGTTACTCATAAGTCGAAACACGTCGAGGTAATGTTTAGCATACCCGAACCTTAATTTTTTACTACGAGTAATGCTTTGAACCTATTAGTAGCGTGCTTTGAACCTATGTGTAACGTATCTCAAACGCACATTGCATATGTAGACGAATTTGATTGATGTCTCCGGACGACCACAGAACTTACTGAACGTGTTTCTAACTTACATCTACCGTATAATGGCGTATTGGCAGCGTTTAGGGAATTGGTATATTACAAATGGGCTTCACAAGAGGAACCCGTCAGTGTTCCAGACTCCATGTTGAGTAGATGTCAATGTCCGTAGCAGTAGCAGTAGCAGTAGCAGTAGTATAGTAGTAGTTCGAGAGAATTTAGTGTTGTCGATGTTATTAGTAGTGTAGTAGTTCGAGAGAATTTAGTGATGTCAATGTTTAGTAGTAGTAGTAGCAGTAGTAGTAGTTCGAGAGAATTTAGTGATGTCGATGTTGTAGTAGTAGTAGTTCGAGAGAATTTAGTGATGTCAATGTTAGTAGTAGTAGTAGTAGTAGTTCGAGAGAATTTAGTGATGTCAATGTAGTAGTAGTAGTAGCAGTCGTAGTAGTTCGAGAGAATTTAGTGATGTCGATGTTGGTAGTAGTAGTAGTTCGAGAGAATTTAGTGATGTCAATGTTAGTAGTAGTAGTAGTAGTAGTAGCAGTAGTTCGAGAGAATTTAGTGATGTCGATGTTAGTAGTAGTAGTAGTTCGAGAGAATTTAGTGATGTCGATGTTAGTAGTAGTAGTATTAGTAGTAGTAGTAGCAGTAGTAGTAGTAATTCGAGAGAATTTAGTGATGTCGATGTTAGTAGTAGTAGTAGCAGTAGTAGTAGTTCGAGAGATTTAGTGATGTCGATGTTGGTAGTAGTAGTAGTAGTAGTAGTAGTACTTTCAAGTAACGTGTTGCAAATTGTGAACAACGTTCGTGTAGCGTGCTTACAAAACGTTACTCATAGGTTAGAAATAAGTTTCGGGTACGCAAAACATACCTCGACGTGTTTCGACTTATGAGTAACTTACAAGTAACGTGTTTCGACGTGTGTCAACGATCGCATAACGTGCCTACAACTTATGGCCAGCGTAGCGGAACGTGTGAGTCATTCGCCGGCATACGTCATAAAATTTCAAGCATGAAAAAATTTGAGGAAAACCCAAAAGTACAATGTTTAAAGCCAGCGTACTACGACGTATGGCAGTGTTTTTCAGCGTGCTCTTAACGTATACAAAACGTACCCATAACGTATTCGACGTGTACCACGTTTAGAAAAT
>CM068953.1:66121605-66139166 GCA_035128595.1 Eptatretus atami
TGTTTTTAAAAAATTGCCTTCTGCGATGCTTCCATTTTGATAGAATATAATGTAAGACAATTCTGAAGACGACGATGGTTCACGAGCGGTATTTGACGATGTAGATTGTTTCAGAAAGTCAAGGATGAGACAATGTGATAATTTTGACCAAGTTATAAAATGATCAATATGATGTGGTACGAGTGGACAGGTTATTAGCTGTAAAATGTCGAAAACCCGGTTTCGTTCAACAACTTTCAAATTTGACCTTTGCTAACCTTTAAAGGTCACAAAACAATGTTGTGGACATTAAAATATGAAACAGGATACGTGCTATAGCTCATTGGAGTTCTTCGAAGAAGGTCGAAAACCCAGTTCGATTCCCACGACTTTGAAATTTGACCTTTGTGCCTTTAAAGGTCAAAGGTCAAGGATTATGACCTTCGGTGCAAAACTTCCTCCGCAACATTCCAGGAACATATAACGTCATATAGGTTATATGGCATTTCGCACTCCTCGATTATCCATACTTTGATGAAATCGGCGTAAAAACAACTTGAAGGGGGGCGCCGTTTCATACACACATTGATGTTAATATTTTGGTTTTTATGACAATGAAAGTTTTGTGTTCATAGTTTACATTGATACCTCTTATATGGTCATTAATATTCATTTATCAGGTTCTGTGGAGGGGGTAACGGGACTTTGTAAACACCATGTAGATTATTGGCTAAGAGGCATTATAGAAGTGTTTCCTTCAAATTGGAATTCGATGTTATTCATTGAACGGATGATCTTGAATGTGCCATTGATGTTTCTGGGTTAAGTTTGCTCCATTCTATAAATGTGGTGCCAAAGATGAAGATTATGATGGTACGACCACTTCCAGAAGAGGTTTATTTGAATGTCTGGTAATTGTTTTATATTTATTTATACGTATGTGTACTTGAGTATAACTGTCGTTGATCAAAAAGGCTTCGTGTGTGTGTGTGTGATATATATATATATTCGTCATGCGCCGCTTAACGACGGGGTTACATTCTGAGAAATGCGTCATTAAGCGATTTTGTCATTGTGCAAACATCATAGAGTGTTCTTACACAAACCTAGATAGTATAGCCGACCTCACATCTCGGCTATATGGTGTCGCCTATTGCTCCTAACATGTTACTGTACTGAATACTGTCGGCAATTGTAACACAATGGTATGTATTTGTGTATCTAAACACAAAAAATGTACAGTAAAAATACGGTATAAAAGATAAAAATGGTACACCTGTATAAGGCACTTACCCATGAATGGAGCTTGCAGGACTGGAAGTTGCTCTGGGTGTCAGTGAGTGAGTGGTGAGTGAATGTGAAGGCCTCGCTTTAGAGCGGCTCGTGGTCCAAGCAGGCCTCGCTGACGGTCAATCTCTCGGTAACTACCGCGCGATAATTAGTGTAAATCAATTATTTGCGCGATCGGACCCTGTAGCGCGCGGATGGTAGGGCGGACAAGGTTGTGGTGTGCTTGAGCACACCCGTGACTGGTTTTAGCGTTGTTCCGGAAAGTCGCGACCTGAATTTCCGTCCGTGGGCCGTACGGCGCGATTTCGGCTAAAAGCGGCATGTCCGGCACGCCGGCGGGCGAGAAGATCGTAACACTGGTGTCAGAAGTGGATTCAAATCCATCCCGCCTCGCAAACCAAATTATGGGAATCGGCACCAGGGGTGTGTTAGAGCAAACCTCCGTGTTCCCCAATTCGAGGTGGTTAAATTGTTCCGAGAAGCAAGAATGGCGGTTCAGGCTAACGGGTGCAGCTTGTTTATAATGGATGTTGATAGAATCCGTGCCCGGTGGGAGATCGCCGTGCAGGACACGCCCAGGTGCGCAGCTATTGTCAATGTTCTGGCGGAGGTGAGGGCATTACGACACATGAAATGAAAGGAGGAATTTAAAGAAAATGCAAGAAATGAAGGAAGAAATAAAAAAAACAACATGGATGCGACGCACAAAGCACAGGGACATCTGCAGACAAACGTTGTGAGGGTGCAGCGTATCGGGCAAGTGCCTGCAGACGGCATATGGCGGGGTTGCGCGCGACGAGACCGGACAACGCTGTGCAAAATGGCGACGCACGTGCGAGATTCCGAACCAACGAAGTGAGTGAACGGGCTGTCCGGCCCACAGATGACGACGCGAGGTATAATTAATGCGGTGACTGAGACGTTACGAGACACAGTAGAGACGATGGAATAATAAGAAGACGGAATAAAACACCAGAACGCGGGAGATAGACCGAGGCCGAGAATTAATCAAAGGACGAGGAGGAAACAGACGAAGAGCCAGGGGAAAACTAATGAATCTTTTACGAAGAACGACGGAAAAAAATAGAAGACGGAAAGCAGGAGGTAGAGGAAATGATAATAAGAGACGCCGGCAGAATAATAATGGACGATAAGAACAAAAGAGGAAACAGCAGGAGACAAGCGAGGAAGAAACGGGGTAATGGACGACGTGACCGGGATTAACGGGCGCAGGAATTAAAAGAAATAACAGAACACGGGAGATAGAGGTGTTGACGGGTGAAGACGAGCACACACTAGGAGTAGTGGAGACAATGAAGGGGGCGAGTGTGGTTGGACGATGTGTCGTGACCCGGTGCAAGCAGCCAGATAGCTCCTTAATGAACGAGGGAGCGGAATATTCCCCCTTGAGCGTGATCTCGAACCAGGCTGGTCGGTCGAGCTTTGCGGTTAGCAGGGGCGAGTGCTGTTGACGGGTGCACACGAGTTATGGGGTTTGGAGGACCCGGGACCAACCCCCACCAATAGTGCACACGAATCCCAGCGTTGGTCGTCCCGGTGTGTGTGTGTGTAGAGTGAGCCGAAATGCGATCGCGGGAAGCAACGCATACTGGTGTGTATGGCGTATGTGCGAGTGAACCCGTGTGTGAGATGAACCACGTGTGCGAGTGAAATGGCCGATGCGTGAGTAACGTCCGATATGTTGAGAGGAACAGCGGGTGTGAGGAGCGCTGTATGTGAGGAGATGACAGGGTTGGCATGCGGGAACACGCAACTGCACGTCGGTGTGAAATGTCATCGTGGTGTAGTGAGCGTCGTGGCACGCGGTAATTTTGCCGGAGAGATGCGACGACGTACGGTGCCCTGACGCTGCGACAAAGTGCCGAGTGGCGGCCGTAGCTGTATTTGGGAGCGCCGCCGGGTTACACGGCAGGCGCGCGTGGGGTCCTGCTGTGTACGCCACGGTCCACCACGGTGCTGCGCCTGCGGGAGTGAATCCGGTCTGGAACCCCCGGTGTATGTAGCGTTTCCGCAGACGGACAGAAGATAGCGGGATACGGATTGGACCGTATGGTTCTCCACGCGAGCGTGTTTGTTAAAGCTCCGACGAAGACAGAGCACATGTGTTTGCGTGGGCGAACCCTCGAAACATGAGGCTTGCTTGATGCGCAGGGTGACGTCGTGCTGCATGCGTTGGAACATCCGGCAGAAAGAGAAAATCCCTGCCGGATCGTACCATCCAGAGGAGGGACGAGTGTGCTGCGAAGCAGCGAGCAGCTGCCTACGTTTCAGCAGGGAGAAAGCGCAGGTTGCGATTTGCTGCGCTGGTGTCGTAGCACTTATGTCTTGCTTGCGTCTCTTGTCCCTCCGCCAATTCCCTTGTATAATTGCATGTGTGCTTTTCCAATACCTGCGATGACTGTATACATGTACATTGTGACATAAATGTGCTTGTTTAACTGTCAACCTTGTTCGTCGCGTCATTTTCCCTTAATGGCCTGCCGTATTGCATTTCGATAATAGCGGCTTTTTGATACCCGATAATAGAATCGGGGTCCAGAGGCCTCGCCGATAATACCGCTCGAGTTATCCAAAACGGAGCGAGCTGCTTAGCGGTCGCTGTTCAAGCAGCCTCGCTAATCTCTACCTGCTAGCGAATAATTAGGCTAAATCGATTATTGGACGATCGGACCCTGTAGCGCGGTAAGAGTCGACAAGGTTGTGGTGTGCTGTGGAGCACACCCGTGACTGGTTCGGCGTGTGTTCCGAAGTTCGCGACGAATTGTCCTCCGGTGGGCGTACGCGCGATTCGGCTAAAGCGGCTGTGCCGCACGCCGAGCGGGCGAGAATTCAACAATATAAATAGTTTAATTTCGAATTGTGTTGTTTAGAAGAATTACATTTTTATGAGAAATTTTTTTTGGGATGTTCCATGGAATAGACAAGGGAGTGGGGAAATTAAATTAAATCCCGGAACCAGAAGGATCTAAGAAAACATGAAGATGGAAAACATTCAATTGCAGAGCCATGGGTACTATCGTCTGGATGTGAAAAAAATAAAGAAGGATTAAAACTTTTTTTACAATATAGTCTGCATGTTTCTCTTATAGAAACCTTTGGATCATCAAACCAAATGAAACAATGTGAAAATTATGGTCCACTTGTAGATGTGTGCCGTGCGCACCAGTTGCATAGTTGCTTGATATGATTTTTAAACAGCGTCTTCTACTAGGAGTTCACACGCCTCTAAAACGGTCAATCAGAGCCATAACCAGCTCTCCTACTTTTCAGTGGTAATCTGATGCATACCAATACTCCATCCCCGAGACATCAAAGGCTGAATTTCTGGTCCTGAAGGCTGAATATCAGCATTCTCGCAGGAAACTTTGACGTACTTGCACCAAAATCTTTCATACGAAAGCGTGTACAACTTTCGCCATGCGAAAACAAAATCGAACGATCCGAGAGTAGCCTGCGAATCATCCTGCTGCTGCACTGAATTGACTGCAATCGTTCACCAGAATATTCGTCGTCAAGATGTTGCGTGGTTAACATCACCAATACATACACTCATTGTATACGCGACATACTTCTTAACAATCACTCGCCCCAGAAACCACAGTCAATCTGAACCCACGCTGGCCATGCTCAGCGCCATGCGAGACGACTGCGCAGTTCTACTGCGCAAGTTTGGTTAAGGGGGATCGGCATTTTGTTGCCGCCGTCACCAAATTATATTTTGAAATAAATGCGACGTTTACATTTCGGCGTTTTGAACTTTATGCACTTCGGCGAAATTATGAATATAAAGGCTAAAAATGTGTTTTATATTTATATTTCATTTCGGCACATATTAACCGATCGCGGATATCCGTAAACCAAGTTATAAAAAAACTAAAGGCCTAACGAAGTTTTGAAGTGTCAAGGACCTTTAAGTTCCCTTTGGTGAGGAAAGAGGGCATTTTCGGGTAGTGAAGAGGAGAATGGGAGAATCGAGAAGAGGATTAGATTGGGAATAACACGGAACGATGGAGGCGAAATGGTAACGTAGAGCTTACTCACAGCCAAACAAGTGTTGCAATTAAAAGGTAATATTTGGGAAAAAAAAACACAGAGTTTTCTCCTCATCATTCTGCCAATTATACAAAACCTGATGTTATAGGATGATAGGCTAGAGGCATGCACGCTCCCCTTAAGCGGTCTAGCCTGGGCTTTGAATCTCGGGCAGCTATAAACTATACATCTGGTGTTTCACCATATGTGTGCGTGGTTGTCGCTCGGAAGACTTTAAAATGTCCTGTCCTGCCGGCATTACGTTGATGGCATGTTAAAGATCCAAACATAGCTCACCTCTCTTCACGGAAGGACTATCGCCAGCACCATGGAGACGAAATCCAAATTCCTCCCTAACCTACAGGGGGATTGCATCAAGGAGCACAGCTGAACTACCAGCAGCTGCTTGAATAAAGAATGATTCAAAATTTTAAAAGTCTCAACAAGCAAAGTAATGAAAAGACTTTATATCGACACCTTACCACGGAAAGTGAGGTGTCCCCAAGCCTTGCCTGATCCAAGCTCTCCACAGATACACAGGAGCAAAGGTACCACAGACCTTGTACTTCTGCGCCGATTGAAATGATGTCACTGCTTAATGATGTACTTCACTCGTTGACATCTATTCTTTGCATTACAAAATCTACTACCATCTGACATATAAAACACTCAAACAGTTTAGGCGAGTTGATCAGTTGCTCCATATTCAAGAGAAATAAACATCACCTTGAAACCTAGATGCCTTCCACAAAATAAATAAATAAATAATAATAATAAAAAAATAGGCAACTGTCATGAACGCTCACCTGGATCAGAAAGCAAAGTCACTCAAACCCACGCAGGGCCACATAATCCTGGTTATTTTTAATGCCTTGACAACTTTAGACATCACGAGCGTGATGAGCTTGTGGTCAGATGAATTGAAAATCTTGTGTGCAATCTAAAAGAGAGCAAAACCTATTGGAGAGGGGGGTCAACTCCACCCCACCACCCAGTTTCCCCCTTATTGAGTGCAGATTTTGTGGGGTCAATACACCTTAGTTGGCAATCAGATGGCCAAGTTTCATCAAAATTGTCTTCTTGTGTTGGTTCATCGATAATTGACTGATGTTTACGGACTCACTTACCTACGTACATTGCTAATCGCATAAGTCACTGGACTAAAGTCCAGGCATGACTAAAATGAAGGAAACAATACTTGTTTTAACAAGTATCATTCAAAGGCTGAAAGAGCCATAACCAACACTCCATGTGAAAATACTTAATATGCCTTCTGATCATCAGCTGGGTCCCTTTCAATTTTACCTCCATCACGGAGGTGAAGGAGTTATGTCCTCACCCCTTTTCAGTCCGTTTTGTACAGGATTATCTCAAAGAAGTATGTGGCAGAGATTCAGATGCAAACTTGGTGGACACACCGTTGGTGTTGCAAGGAAGAATTGATTATTTGGTGAGATGGAATTAAGGCCAAAAACGAGTAGTCCTGTGAAGCATGATATTAACCTCCGCCATCGAAGACGGGGTTACTTTTTCACCCCTTCTGTTTGTTTGTTGTTGTGAACAGTTTTACGAAAACTCGACGGATTTCGACAAACTTGTGGGGGGGTTAGGTCTGGTCCACAGGATCCTGCCATAGAATTTTGTGGACTTGGTCCTCCCCCCCCCAATTTTTTTTTTGCATCTTCTACATGTTTTAAGTGATTTCCAGACCCCCCCCCCCCCCCAAAAAAAGTAGAGAAAAGAATTTTATTTTTGCTTGCTACATGTTTTGTGATTTCCAAAACCCCCCCCAAAAAATTTCGTTAGAGAAACAAACCCAGAAATTTGCAACTTTTTCTTAAAAAAATTTCGATTTTTTCTTTTGCATTTCTACATGCCGTCTCGATTCTAGTTTTTAGTTCTATCAATCGTTCGGTTCCAGTAGAGTCTGGATTCCTTTTGACCTTCCATCCATGAATAGCAGTATCAGTTCACTTAAGTGACCCCAGCAGTATTCGGCGGCGGAGGTTTTCACTTACGAGTGCTCCCCTCTAGTTCAAAAATGTATTGGCCCCGATTTTCTCAAGGTAAGCTTACGTGCGAAGTTAATCGCTCTACCGAGTGCCCTTCCAGTATTTATCATAAATGATCTTTAAACAATAATTCTACAAAAAAAATCTAATAAATTCAAGATACAAAAAAGTGTAAAATGGTGAGTCTTTCTCACGTTTGAACAACAATTCAAGAGCATTGTCAGAAACTGTCTTATTGATCAGTTATAGACCACCACACCACCACAAACCACAAAACCTCTTGAGTATGTCATGTAAAAATGTGAAAGTTCCAGGGACCATTTATCATACTGCAGTTCGAGAAGTTACTCTGCGTATTCATTGACTTGCTATGCATGACACTGCAGGATGGAATGAGTTTTTTTACAGGTGTGGTATGCATAGTTAGTGGTTTTAAAAAAAAAAATATGTTCCACGGGGATCAGGGTCGGGTTACGCCAATTCTCTCAAAATGTAATGTGCTATTGCATAAGGCGGTCACCTGTGGAAACCAGTAATACAAATCAAAAACCAGAACAGCACTCACAGGTAACAGTTTAAATCCTGTATCCACCGATAGGCAGCGATCTGGATCCGGAACTCCAAAATCCAACTCGAATTGATTCTTGTAACCTAACCATCTCAATCAACAAAGATTTCGCCCAATCTGTCCACAACTTTTGAGATTGTGCTATACAGCCCTATCTCTCAAGGTGAAAACACAAACAAAAAACAGAAAAAAAAGATAAGCTCCAGATCTTCACCAAAATCGGATAATTTCGTCGCTTGTCACACACCCCACAACCTTGTCCACAAAGATTTCGCCGAATCGTCCAACAACTCTTTTGAGATATCCTGTTCACAGCCGCAGACAGATAGATGGGGAAAAATACTCCCACCCACCTAATGTGGTAGAGGTACTAAAATATGCCATAGAACATCATAGAAGTGTGGGAAATTGCACAGACGAGTTCCTGTCCTTGATCAAAGCTTCACTTAATATCCCTACATCATCTGTCATATACCAAAAACGAGTCAGAACAGACAAAGGTAATTTTCGTGAAGCGTTTTCTTCTTCGTCTTCAAACCATCATCAAAGACGCTGCTCTCCGGGAGGTTATTTCTCCCACTTCAACGAATCTATATGACGTATTTTGAGACATTGTTAATACCATTTCCACCATTGTGGCGCGATACGATACTATTTACAAAGCGACATTTGCGTCTTCTCGCACCCAAACCCAGGGGACTCGATTTTTTAAACCATCTATAAACCAGCACACCAAGTACAACCTTTACTTTATAAACTTCCAATCCAGTGGTTACAGGGTGATAAAAAAAAAATACACAAACACCAAATGATAGTATAGTTATGAAGTACCGATTAGTGTGGATCGGGAGATAAAAAGTGGATGTTAACCAGATTCAAATGAAAATCCCCAGATATTTTAAACAAGGTACCAAGGCTCCATAACTGAAGTGCCACTACATACCGACGAGAAAAACACAAGCCATTGACTCTGGGAGGAAGTCTCGTCATTCCCAGGGTTCACTCTGCGGCAACAGGAGACGTCACAGCAATGGCACCACTTTTCTCACCTCACTCAGCAGGGAATTTCCCAAGGAATTCCTCCTCACCGATGGATGGCCACCCGTGGGGGAATGTCCATTCTTCTCATCCTTTTTTAAATGCTGAATGCCAAGCAAGGAAGGCAGCATAACATATTTTAAAGTCTTTTGTGGACGGCAAGATTTGAACTGCCGACCTCCAGACTGGACGGCCCGCTCTACCATTACGCGAGTTTTTGAGGTATATGAATGAAGCATTGCTGATCTAGAAGACAATGATTGAGACGATTACTATCTTATGTGAGCAGTGAGCAGTGTACCAGAATTCAAGATACCATTTTCTTATGTACTGGCTAATTAGAGGCAATGATGTAGACCTCTGTCACAATGTGGAGGAGGAATCACGTTACAACTGCTTTGCTAACCGATCCTGCATCAACAGGATGTGTCTGCCATACATCATCACTGTCTGTCGCCCACACAAGTGATCTTGAATAGTGACCGAAAGACGTGGGAAGCAACCAAGCTCCTCTGGCTTTGATAAGCAGGACCAAAGCGTAGGGCAGCAGGATCTGCTTCACGTCAACTAGTTTTTAAGCCCCTGTCCACCTGACGATTTAGCCAATGTATGGCAACGTATTCAAATGATGCTATACGTGGGTACGCTGAATATTCGAGTGTTTTTTCAGTTTGGGTGTATATTAACGGTTGGACGTAATACATAATGTATTAGTAACTACAACAGAACGTTGTGATACTTATAGATACTAATATACCAACGATGCTTAGCATGTTGTCGGCCGTTCACAAACTTGCCCACGACTTAGTCTAACTTATGCATAGCGCGCAGAGTATCGCCGACAATCACGTGGTAGCTGATTATAGCTGCCGGCTCACGATTTAAATCTAACCACCACAAATCGAAGTTCAAATCACTCATGCGAAGGAAAATAATAAAAAAAACAACCATGCAGTCCTGGACACTGACGGCGTTTGCCTCCTGTGAAGCCCTTTTATACCAATTCCATTATCGACTGTAGTTAGAACACGTTCAGTAAGTTCTTTGTCGCGGAAGCGTAATCAAATCGTCGACATACGTCAATGATGCGTTTGGAGTACATACACATAGGTTAAAATAAGTTTCAGGTTACGCTAGAGATTACCTCGACGTATTTCGACTTACGGTAACGTTACAAGTAACGTGTGTCAACGATCGCTAACGTGCTACAATTGATGCCAGCGTCTCGGAACGTGTGGTCATACGCTGCCATACGTCGGGAAAATTTTGGCATGCACAAAATTTTCGACGAGCTCGGCGTACTACGAGTACAAAAAAACTGTACCATAACGTAGTCCGCAAATTTTTATCGTCGGATACGCCAGCTAAACGTCAGTGTACGACAGCCCTTTAGAAGAGGTTGGCATGTCAGTGGTATTCACCTGCTGAACCAAGATCTCATGATGCTGAAACCAGATTCAAACCCCACTATACCGGTACGACATGCATTTGTCGATACCAATCAATGACTATAAATCATATAAAAGTACATTGAATGTCTATGAATATCTTATGATACTGTATAATTTATCAGTGAAATATTTAATGACTCCATGGGCCAAGACAGGTTTGGACGTACGTGTTAGGGGTAGCGGTTGGGGATCCAAAGGTTCCTAGTTAAGCCCCGTTGGCCGCTTGACTTAATACACCAGAGGTTGACTCAGCCTGTCATCCTTCGAGGTCGGCGAAGTGAAGGTACCAGTGTATGGGCCGGTGTATGCCCCGGTGGGTTAGAATAGTCTGTACCATATCCCTGTGTCGTAAGACGACCAGGTTGCGTCAGGGAGGCATCCGGCGTAAAGACCTAGTGCCAATCTTATCGGATGATACGTATCCCTGTGGCGACCCCTAACGGAGCAGCCGGAAGAAGAAGAACGGATGGTTGGTAAGACAGGCAACCTCACCAACACAATCATCAAGTAGGTTGGGATGTCATTTTTGACGACTGAGTGTCTGTTAATCATGGAACGGCTTGCTGCGTGGTGTTGAATCTGACCATATTAAAAAGCAAGACAAATTGTTGCAAGAGCAGAACGCCCTAAAGGTTTTGCGGCTAAAAAAAAAAAAACTTTTTTTTTTTTTTAACAACAATAAACAATTTCTGAATTTCTCACGTCCTTCATTAAGCCAATACGCGAAACCCGTCATAATGTTTTAGTATTCATTATATTGTGTTATTTTATGAAATAAATTAATGATTACGAATTACAATACGATTAAATGGAATAATCTTTAATAGTAACTGTGACTTTTCGAAACTTTAAGCAAATGCGAATATATATTAAAAGTTCATGAAGACGCTCTCCAAGCACCGTCTATTGAGGTGTGTAGTATGTGCTCAGTATTTAGCGATCGGATCTTGTATATACAGAGCTAGTCTAGGAAGATTAAGTTTTGTCTTCACAAGAAAAACAAGAGAAGAACAAGAACAAGCAACAAGAAGAACAGAAGAGACAACAAGAAGAAGAAAGAAGAAAACGCCGAGCTCTCAAGGAGCAGCGTTCGAGCGCTGCTAAAAAATTTACATACAAGTCCATTACTTGTGGCTAAGAAGCAGTACCAACAGACAATACAACCAGCAGAGAGAGACAGAAACACATGACCAGTCGGCGGTAGGGACAAACATAAGACATATTGAAGCATATGGCATGCGAAGGAAGAATGAGGATGAGTGGAGGGACAAAGTGGAAATGGGATAAAGCAAGCAACTCTCAGAGAGAAGAACAAAAACCAAACCCAAAAACAAACAGAAATTGGAAATTTGGAAAGTGGGTGGGTTGGAGACGTTAAACAGGGCGTAAAAAAGATCATAGCTTTAGATGGGGCGATGATATCCTGAGATGGTACTGAAACAGCTTTGTTATTGAAGATCCTGAGAGGAGGATGAGATTGAAGAGAATGCTGGAAGTTGATTCCACCAGGGGGGGGGGTGGGGAAGGAAGGAAATGCGTGCGAGGTGAGCATGCCTAGCATGCCATTATCCTGGATTTAGTAATTTCACCAGAACAGATGCTCCGCGTTAGTTTCGCATCGCTGGATTTAGGTAATTTCACCGAAGCGGGTTGATCCTGAGATTTAGGTTAATATCACCAGAAGCGGATTGATGGGCGAGCACGTGTGCTCCTTTCATTAACTGCGTGGGGCGGTCATGGGGTCGGCGTCGAGACAAGACAGAAAAGGCAGGTTGTGAAGAGAGCAGGAAACCACGACTGTCTGAGATGGAGTAACAATAGACCCATGGACTTCAGCTTCATCACAGAGTCCAATGATTCTTGAAGCCTTGTGTTTCCACCAGCATCAAGCCCTGCAGCAAGCATCCCAGGGAAGCGATCAATCAGAACCATCCCAGGAGTGAGTAGCAGTACTCAAACTGCAGACTGAAGGCTTGTCGGTGGATATGAGTTAGGTATGTGCCAAGGAAGGTTTTGCATGATGCAGTGATGCCCATCTATACTGTATAGTTCCATATGATATGTGTGTGTGTGGTGTCACCATTTTTCTCGCAGATGGCTGAACGATCTTCGTAAACCTTCAGCAGGTTCGTCAGTGGTTCCAAGGAGGGTTTTTTGGAAATCATTTATAGATACTAATCTATTATATATCACAGTCATGCGCTGCATTACGACGTTTCACGTGAACGACGGACCGCCATATCACGATGGTGTCCCATAAGAATATAATGCAGCTGAACATCCTATCGCTAGTGATGTTCGTAGCCATTGTACGCTGCCAGTCGTATAAAAGACAGATTAGCACATAATCTATCTATAATTCCAGCATCTCTGTGTTGTGTCTGTTTGTCTGTATGCGACGGCGATCCGAATCTCATTGAAACTTGCAGGAATATTGCCGGGCCCGCGGGCGGATGCTGCCTTTTTTCGAGGTTCTTATATCGAGGTCGGACGAGCGCGCTTCCAACTTACGGCATTTATTGCTTTTTCAGTGTTTGAAAGGTGTAGTATATGCAGCTGAAGGTGTCGCTTCCACCTTCTCACCTTATCATGCCATTTTTTCCAAATGTATTAAAACCAGACGACCAGCCGGCGATCGGATTGAGAACTTGCCAGGAATATTGCCGGGCCCGCGGATGTCCTTTTTCAAGGTATTTGATATCAATCGGCGACGGCTCCCAAGTTACGGCCATGATATCTGTGAACGCAATGACAGGACATGGTTGCATATGACATTACGAAATACTCACAATTAATGTTTAATTTAATAAAAAAATTCTTTTTGAGGAATTGACGTCGACAATTCTTCTTCGTTGGTATCTATGACGTCACAATCGACACTGGGGACCTGAGTATGCTGCCTTTTCAAGCTTTGATATCTTCTTCCTCACCCATTTTGCAGCTGTTTCCCAGAGTGTCTCCCAAGGTTTGGAGAAGCTGTTCTTTCCCAAGTTTGAATTGAATTAATTAATCCAGGTTTGGATATTATTTAATATTAAATTATTTAATTATTACTACCAAGGTTGATTATTATTGCAAATTATTAATTAATCCCAAGTTTGATTTTTCCCGAGGGAAACAGCTGTTTCAAGGGTTTGAAGCTGTTTTTTCCCAAGTTTGAAAGTCTATCGTTGTGCCTTGGTCAGACATTTGTGATACATTTTACGGAGAGGGCGTGAGAGGAAGGGGAGGAGAGGAGTGGGGGAGGAAGGGGCGAGTGAGTAAGGGCGAGAGAGGGCGTGAGAGAGGGAGGAGAGGCGGAGGGGAACAGGGTAGGGGGACAGAGGAGGGGGGAGGGGGGGTGGTAGAAGCGAGAGAGGAGGGGGGAGAGAGGGTGGAAGAGGAGGGACAGAGGAGGGGTGAGAGAGGAGTGGGGGTTGAGAGGGTGAGAGGGGGGGCAAAGAGAGTGGAGGGAGAGAAAGGGCGAAGAGAGGGGGGCTGAGAGGGCAAAGAGAGGCTGAGAGAGGGGTGAGAGGGGGGGGCAAGGAGGGAGAGGAGGGGAGAGAGAGGTGTGGAGAGAGGGTGACGAGGGGGGGCAAAGAGAGGAGGGGGACAGAGGAGGGGGATAGAAGGGCAAGAGAGGGGGGCAAGAAAAGGGAGAGAAAGAGGGAGAGAGAAAGGGCGAGAGAGGGGGTGAGTGGGGGCGCGAAGAGGAGGGTGAGAGAAGGAGGGAAGTGGGGGGCGGAGAGAGGGGGCGAAGAGAGGGGCGAGAGAGGGCTGCACATACTGCCCTACCTACGGGCACGCACCTCGGGCCCGTACTATCTATCTAAATTCCAGCAATCTCTGTGTGGTGTGTGTCTGTCTGTCTGGTTCTGCGACCGCCTTTCTGACTACCGCCGGTCCGATCGCCCCCCCTACTTTTATTTCCCCCCCCCCCTTTTCCCCCCCGATTCGAAAACTTGCCAGGAATATTGCCGGGGGCCCACGATGTGCCTTTTCACAGGTTTGATATCAATCGACGAGCGGCTTCCAAGTTACGGCCATTGTATCTGTCGCCCAATGGACAGACAAGTGCTATGACGTCACAATGTTATTTTTATTATTTTTTTGCACGATTCTGGTCCGCATTGAACTTGCCAGCATATGCTGGGACCGCGGATGTGCCTTTTCAAGCGTTGATATTAACGAATAAGCGGTTCCAAGTTCGGCCATTTATCTGTCCAACAATACAAGACACGGGGCTATGACGTCACAATTAATGTTTTTTTTTGTTTTTTTTTATGCACATTGACGGTCTCGATCTGATTGAAACTTGCCAGGAATACTTTCTGGGGACCCGCGAGATACTGTGCCTTTTTAAGTTGAGAGTGGGGGCGAGAGAGGGGCGGAGAGGGGGCGAGAAGGCGAAGAGAGGGGGAGAGAGGAGAGTGGGCGAGACGAGGGGGCGAGAGAGGGGGGCGAGAGAGGGGGCGAGAGAGGGGCGAGAGAGGGGGGCGAGAGAGGGGCGAGAGAGGGGGCGAGAGAGGGCGGGAGGGGGCGAGAGAGGGGGGCGGAGAGGGGGCGAGAGAGGTGGCGAGAAGAAGGGGGCGAGAGAGGGGCGAGAGAGTCGGGGTTCCGATAGAGGGGGCGAGAGAGTGGGGGCGAGATGAGGGGGGCGAGAGAGGGGCGAGAGAGGGGGGCGAGAGGGGGGAGAGAGGGGGGCGAGAGAGGGTGGGCGAGAGCAGGGGCGAGAGAGGGTGCGGCGAGAGTAGGGGCGACGAGAGGGGTGGCGAGAAGTGGGGCGAGAGAGGGGGCGCGAGAGGGGGCGAAGAGGAGGGGCGAGAGAGGGGGGCGAGAGAGCGGGCGAGAGACAGGAGGTGGCGAGGGGGGGCGAGAGAGGGGCGAGAGACGAGAGGGGGCGAGAGAGGGCGAGAGAGGGGGGCGAGAGAGGGCGAGAGAGGGGCGCAGAGAGGGGGGCGATGAGAGGGGGGCGAGAGAGGGGGGCGAGAGAGGGGGAAGAGGGGGCGCGAGAGACGGGGGCGAGAGAGGGGGGCGAGAGAGGGCGAGAGAGAGGGGCGGAGGGGGGCGAGAGAGAAGGGGGCGAGAGAGGGGGCGAAAGAGGGGGGCGAGAGAGGAGAGCAGAGAGAGGGGGGAGAGAGCTGAGGGGGGAGGATGGGGGCGAGAGGGGGCAGGAGGGGGAGGGGGGACGAAGGAGGGGAGGAGAGGAGGCGAGGAGAGGAGGAGAGGGGAGGAGGGGCTGAGAGAAGAGAGGGGAGAGAGGGAGGGAGGGAGGAGAGGGAGAAGGGGGAGGGAGGAGGGGACGAGAGGGGGGAGAGAGGGGGGGAAGGGAGGGTGGGGAAGAGGAGGAGGGGGTGAGAGAGAGGAGAGCGAGAGATGAGAGGGGAGGAGAGAGGGGCAAATTCGAATGGGGCGAGATTGAGAGAGGGGAGCGAGAGGATGGGGGGAGAGGAGGGCGGAGACTAGGGGAGCGAGAAGAGGGGCGTCACGAATTTCCTTTCTTCGTATTGAGTTATGAGCGTCACAATTGACGCTGGGACCTGAGTATGTTTGCCAGTATGTCCCAGTCTATGCCATTTCACGCTTGATCCGATCTAATTGAAAAATGCCCAATCAGTCGTCGTTTACGAGAGGCGAGGACGAAGCTGACATACTCGGCACTGCCTCACCACGATGAGAGAGTTACTGGCAAGGGAGAGAGGAGGGCGAGGACGGTGGAGGGGGTTGGAGAAGGGGGAGTTGAAAAAATGCCCTCATCCAGTCGTCGGTTCACCACCTACGTGCCGCCCCAGCCCACTAGTACTTGCATACTGATAATCAACTACAAGTGTGGCCCGTTATAACCAGATTGTTTGAGGTTCCATAAATGTCATGCGAAAAAAGGCGGGGTCACTCTAAATCGTGGATTCAAGAAATTCAATCGATTCAAACTAACCCAATGTTGACCTCACATCCGTAAAACCCATCCCCTATTTGACCCGTTTTTTTACCGTTACCTATTCTAGCAAGGGAACATTACCTTGAATTAAAGAATTCCGAGAATAAATCTCGTTTTACAGTCAATTAAAACACAAATTAATTTTTAGCTCGCCTTGTCGAAAGAACAGGAGAGCTATAGCGATACTCCCGGCTGAGCGTGGTGTTTAGTTTTGGTCATATGTTCTTTCCTTTCAATGTTTTTAATCTATCACCACTATTTTATAACCACCATATATCATATCATATATATATATCGGGGCTATTATGTATTACCGGGTCGTCCGTCCGATCTGTTGTTTCCTCATCCGTTCCTGTCCGCACTCTAACCCTCCAAATGTTTTAACTTTCACTCATATTTGGTACATAGGTACAGACTTGTGAGACGGTGTGTGTCGTACATCGTTGTCATCTAAAGTGGTTGCCATGGCAACCAGGATGCTGTATTCTCCATGTACGTAGCACAATATCTGTATATACCTACTTCTCGGGCGAAATTGTGCTCACTTGCCTTCTTGTACCTGAATAACCAATATATTGTTAAAATTATTTGGACAACTTACTGCAATGCTTTATAAAAAAACTATTAATATTAGACTAGTCTTTTAAAAACGATAAATGTATTAAACCAGCGAGCTTGGTGGCTTTGACACAACTCTAGTTAGTAAAAGCTTTTTATGTGTAGAAAACATTCGCACTGTTCTCGAAAATATATCACAATATAACATCATGCTAATTGATTACGTATAATTTATAAAATCAACGCTCATTTATTCACCTTATCGTAATCGATGAGCGAGGAAGATTGAAAGCAGCCACTAACAGACACACATACCTGACCATCTGAACAGCACAAAGGTAAACTAACGCATCTTCCGTCTATCTTGGATGTGGGACAGTGGGACAAGAGTGGAGGTGGAAGAGATATTATTGATGATCTGACCTGTATAGCCGAGGCTAATGTGTGTTTGTGTCTTAGTTTTAACAAAAAAAAGTTGAAAAATTAAAAAATATTTTTGTACAGCTGTACAATGTGTTGTGTTTTAGGTTAGGGTTTATTCAAAAGTTAAAAGTAAAAAAAAAAAAAATCAAAAAGTTTATAAGTAAAAAGTCACAGAAGCCAAGGTAAATTTATTATTGAAGAAGAAAAAATATTTATTTAGTGTAGCCTAAGTGTACATTGTTTATAAATCTACATAGTGTACAATAATGTTC
>CM068953.1:66140166-66157662 GCA_035128595.1 Eptatretus atami
TGTTGATTTAACATACCTGAAAAGGGAGCGAAACCCACATTCTTGAGGCATTATATGCTTATCGCGTCTCCACAGACGAACGGGCGCAGCCCGACTCGACTTGCTAGCCTCTAGGTAAGGTTGCAATGATTTAGCTGACAAAAGATCTTTTCAAGTTATGATGAGGCAATACCCCCCTCCCCACCCCTCAACACCCTTGCGAGCCTTTATCGATGCATAGAGGTAATGCCTTCAAAAAAGTCAATCACACCCCTCATGTTTGTCCCATTCTTGTTGTTTCCAGTTGAATTAAAATGCGATTAAATTTAAATTTTTTTCCACTGCGTCCCACACATAATACACCATAATGTCAAGTTTAATTTGTTTTTTTTCAGAAATTGTTACCAAATCAATCAAAAATGAAAGCTGAAATGATCCTGAGTCAATAAGTTAGTCAATGCCCATTTGCCTGCGGATACTCAAAATTTAGCTCAGGTGCATCCAATTTCCTTTAAATTTTCATCCTTGAGGATGTCTCACAACTGAGTGGATCCACCTTATGGCCAATTCAATTGATCGGACATGATTTAGAGAGAAACACCTTTCTTTATAAGGCTCCCACAGTTGACAGTGCCATTCAGAGCTGAAACTCCACCCCAATAGAGTCCAAGGAAAACTGTCGTAAACCCCGCCCGATAGCATAGAATTGGAAGAGGCATGATCGGGTAAGGGTATAAAACAATTTCAAGAGTGATTGAAAGTTCCCAAGAGCACAGTGAGCTCCACATTAAAAATGAAAGAATATGGAATGATGCACACTCTGCCCCTAGACTGCTGTTGACCAAACTAAGCCAAACGGCAAGAAGGGAACCTGATTAGGAGTGTGACCAAAACCCATGCAACTCTGAGCAGAACTAGAGACCTTGCCTGAGATGTGAGAACTTGCCGCAAGGGACAACAGCCGATGCACACCATAAATCTAAGCTATGGGAGACTGGCCGACGAAGCCACTCCGCCCCCCATGAGAAAAGGCAACATGACAGCATCCTAAGTTTGCAAAAAGCATGTGAAAGACTCTGAGAAAATGAGCCAAAAAGATCTGGGTCTGATGAGAGGAAAATTGAACTCTCTTTGGCAATGAATGCAAACGCTACATCTGGCAGAAACCAGCACAGCTCATCACCCATAACACCATCCCTACCATGAAGCATCTGGTGCAGCATTCATGCTATGGGATGCTTTTTCAGCAACAGCGACAAAGGAACTGGGGAAGGATGAGGAACAATGAATGAGGCCAATACAAGCAAGTCGTGAGGAGAACCTCTTCAGAGTGCCCAAAAGACCTAACGCTGTGGCGAAGATTTACCTATCCAACAGGAACAATGACCCCTAAGCATACAGCAAATGCACACTGGAATGGACTTCAGGACAAGAACGTAAAAGTCCTTTCGTGGCCTACCAAAGCCCAGACGTGAACCCATGAGAATCTTGGAAAGACTTGAAGATGCCTGTTCACCGATGCTCCCCATCCAACTTGATAGAGCTTGAGCAAATCTGCCAAGGAAGAATGGAAGAAATCCCCAAATCCAGATGTGCCCCAAAGCTAGGTACATACATATAAAATTCGAAGCTGCTAATCATGCTAAAAGGCGCTTCTACGATAAGCTATCAACTCAGGTGCCTGCAATACTTCTAATTGGGAATTCTCGCATTTAATTTTCAAAAGCATTGTAAAAATTTCTAAAACACTGTTTTCACTTTGTCATTATGGGTATTTGTGCTAATTGTGACCAAAAATATTTAAATTAATGCATTTTAAATTCAGCATGCAAACACAACAAAATGTGAAGAAGAAAAAACATCAAGGGGTATGAATACTTCTGACAGCACTGTAACCCTTTCTGACTGAATTTTCTCTCTCTAGATTGAGACACCAAAATTCACCTCGAGAAGAACATAATGTTTCTTGATCCACAATCAAGTGCGAAAAAGTGGCTCGAAGGGAACCATGGGGGGGGGGGGCGGTGGGGTGTGCGACGAGTTTATGAAAATAGGTTAACTGTGCGACAACAAACACTCAATTAACCTATGCTTCACCGGTGGGGCTAAAGTTACCAGCCTCATCAATTGCGATAGAAACGGCTACTTGCTTCAACGTGCTTCCGGGATCTTGCTCCAAGCAGATGGTACACAAATGATTTTCCAAAAAAACCACCGAGACATTGGTCTAACCTCATTTGGGAACGAGTACAAGAGATTTCACCAACCCAGTGTACGGCTCACGGTGGTAATTAAAAAGGGACGACATTGCCATTAAAAGAAAAAGTGTACAAACATTTTCCTTATCAGCCAAAGTAAGATTAAAACTCAAAATACTGAACTACGAAAACCACATAAAGCGTCTTTCACCCAAAGAAAGTGAAGCAATAACATTGAGCTTGGCATAGTTCGTTCAGGTGACCTCACCCTGCAGCGGAATAATTTTATACAAATTTCCAAATACAAGAACCACATTTCATCTTTTAATTATTCATCAGCAAACCATATAACCTTGTGTACCCTTACAAATCTAAAACTCGTTTGCCCACCCTCTTGAAAAACGGGAAAAAGGGCCCACTTTCCCCTTTGGTCAGGTTTTTCCAAGTTTTTTTTTTTTTTCTTCACGTTAACCACTCCCTCCACCTATTTAAAAAATGGTGATTCACGCCATCGCACATTTCCCCTATTCCTATTATTTATTCTCATTGACCGCTAGTTGACGCCAAAAGGTTCTTGGAAGAAGAGAAACACATGAAACACCAATAATATCATTTTTCATTACACAAGTATACAGATGAATAAGATGCACCACGCACCACACAGATTGTTACTGCGACACGAGTGAGTAGCTGTTATCACCTGGATACATTCAAAAAAAAAAATCTACCCCGTCCCCCTCACCATTCTCCTAGTAACCGCACTCATTCTTCCTATTTTGTCCCATTCTCAGCTTCTCAGCTGCGTACAAGTCCCTTGTTTACTTACCGCGAAGCCACTATACTGCCTACTTGTGCTTGCACGTCTGTCTCTACTTATTTTGCCTTATGCTCGTTCTTTGCGTCTCTTGTCTGCGAGTTCCCATCATCGTTCATGCTCGATCAACAGACTCCATCATGATTGCAAAATGATTCACCTCTGTATGCTTCAGCTCTTACATAATCTCGAGCTATGACATCAAAAAAACCAAAATAATCCACACTGACTCTTTCATAATCCAGCTACGGCGAAGCTTAACGAAACATTATTAAACGAGAGGGCACTCGTTAGAGCGCATACCTGCCCCGCCAAGTAAATGCCTCATCAGGAGAACATATCGGGCCCATAACTTTTTGAAAATTATGCATATATCGTTTTTAGCACAATCTTCTCAATGGTAATGAAGAATCCACTTTAAAATTAATAATTATTGGTATCCAAATTCGGAATCGATCTTCACCAAAATTGGCCATCTCCCGCAATGAGGTGAGTCTTTGCGGCCTCTCACTCAATCACCGCACAGTGGTCGGTGGTCTTTCTAGTCTTCTACCCTTCTTCCGCTCCCAGCCTCGCCCCCCCTGCTCTCTCTGCCGATTTTCCCCACCACAGATTCCGCAGGGTGCTCAAGGTCCGCCAACAACCCTCCCTTCTGGTAAAAATACCAAAATCACCGAATCCACTGCTCACCTTCACTCTTCATCCTCTTTTCCCCACCTTTGAATAAACTCCCTCACTCTATTAATTCCCATTCTTCCCTCCAGCCTTCCAAACAGCTGTTCACCACAACCTCTTATCATCCCCATCCAAATCCTCGATCTTTCTAACCCCCGATAATCCACCCCCCACCCTTCAAATTTCCCTGGCTTTCCTTCCTGAAAGTCCCCTATTGTATGTCCATCCTCTATTCCCCATTTCTCCCATGTTCCCCGTTCCATCCCTTCCTTCCACAGATCTCCAAATGTCTCTGCTTCCCCACCATCTTGTCGTCCCCTCCCTCACCTCCGTCTCATGCCCCCTGAGTGCGTTGTGTTAGCTCCATACGAGCCTCGCACAAG
The DNA here is from genome assembly GCA_035128595.1 of Eptatretus atami. Taxonomy (NCBI): domain Eukaryota; kingdom Metazoa; phylum Chordata; class Myxini; order Myxiniformes; family Myxinidae; genus Eptatretus; species Eptatretus atami. The sequence goes on from CM068953.1 coordinate 66,144,216, forward strand.
GTATACAAAAAATAAAAAAAAAATGAATCCCACTCGTCCTCGTCACACACCCCAACCTGTCGCACCAGAGTTTCATCCGAATCAATCCACAACTTTTTGATAATCGTGCCAATATTGTTACGAATCTGGCCAGCCATGAGCACACAACTTCAGGGTCCCCTAAGCTTTGTTATTCGATAAGTATGTTTATAGATAGCCCCCCCCCCTACCGGTCTAAGGGAACATTACATGGTGCGCCTGCGGAGTTTCTTTTACCAACAAATCTCCTTCACTTCACTTTCGCACACCGACCCATTGCCCCGTGCGTTTCGCCACGTACGGGCGCGGAGATTTCCACGCCCTTAGACCGGCTCCGCCCAGGTAAGGCAGGGGCGTGCAACTTGTCCATCACGCCACAGAGTGGCGACTTTCCCATGACACAACCGCCACATGAGGGTTGAAGATGGCCAGAGGCTACTTTCCTAAACACGCAGGCCAATGAGGGTTGAGATGGCACAGAGGCACTTTCCCACGACACACCGCCAAATGAGCGGTGACGATGCCACAAGGCGACTTCCCCAGCGACACGCCGGCCATGAGGTTGAAATGGCCACAGAGGCTACTTCCCCAAGACATAGCCAATGAGGGTTGAGATGGCCAAGAGGGACTTTCCCACGGACACGCCGGCCAACTGAGGTTGAAGATGGCCACAAGAGAGCGACTTCCCACGACGCCCCGTCCAATGAGGGTGGAGATCGCCTCAGACGCGTTTTCTCACCCGGAGAAAAAGAATATAAAGGAACGCCTGGCTGGGAGCGTAGGTCATCGTCGTCTCTGATCTTCTCCGTGTCATTGGTCAATTGTGCGTGTCGCGTGGAGAGCATGGTATCTGGTGCTTGAGCGGCATCTGTGCGCGTTCGCAGTCCCGCCGACCGAGCGTCGAAACCACAAGAGGTGCGACAGTCCAAGCACCAGGCTCTGTCTCCGGCGCACCTTTACTCGAGCTGGAAGCCTTCATAAAGACCGCCGGGGTCCATTTCTTTATGTTGTGTCTACGTGTGTGGGCCCGACTTCAAGTAAATTGGGTAAGTGCTTTCTTTTGCCTCATTGACATTACATTCTTATCGATAAGCTCTCTCTTTGTGTGCTTCCTCCCAATTATTATTATAAATAAATTTCTCCTATGTGAATGCCCAGCTCGTTACCCGCATTCTTTCCATGGCGCTTAGCACGCTGTGTATGAGAGATAGTGAGTAAATTGTTCATGTGTCTGGCAGCTCTGTTAACTCCGCTCGTTACGCCGGATCCGAGTCGTTACCATGCCGACTCGATCGGACAGTCTGCCGGGGTGTGGTGATTCCCCGGTAGTGAGACTCGTGTATTTAGGTATATTGAACATTAGGCAATTAACCCTATCCCACGCCGGTCAAAATTATTGGCGATTCACGGTCCTGTAAGGGACCCGGCCTTTCGGACTTATCCGAGGTAACGATCTGATCCGGGTGTCGGTGGAGCCGACATCTACTGCTCCATCTACGGTCTGCTCGCCACAAACTCGGCCCCACAACAATAATCGTTTAGCCCAATCTCGCAATGGTGAAGAATCATTAAAAAAAAAGAATTAATCGATTCCAATTCGGATCTTCACCAAATCGAATCACTTTCGTCCTTGTCACACAAGCCACCTTCCACCAAAGTTCTCATCCGAATCTCCAACAAATTTTTGAATATCCTGTCACACGACAGACAGACAGACCAAACAGCAGACAAACAGGGGTGAAAAACTATAAACCTCCCTTCCACCTTCGCGTGGCCAGAGGTAACAGGTGAGTTTAATCCAGTCTTTGAACCATACTTTCCCCTTAGAAAGCTGGATTTTGCTTGTTCGGTGTCTGCCAATTAGTCTCATTATGCTGGATCTCAGGTATTAAAAAAAATAAAATAAATAATCACCCAAATTCCATGTTCATATGTACACAGTCCATTAATATTTAATTGATGTAAAAAAACACTATGCGTGTCAAAATATCCCCCCATCCTCGTGCAATTTAGCCTCTGATGACAAACCATGAAATAAAAAACCTAAGATAACATGCTACCCTTATCTCAACATGTGGGACCAAGTACTTAAACATCAAAGTTAATCTGTGATACGTTTGGATGACATGCACTCATCACTCGAAATGCTATGCATTGTCACCGAAATATTACCCAAGAGCAGGAAGAAAACACGCGAAGTAACCCTCAATACCCGCCATGCTACCCCAAGATGGAAATGACCAAATAGAAATGGTTTTGAACAATGCACAACCAAATGAGAAAATGACCAAAATTCTCAAACTCAACAAATTTCTCCAGGTTTGATAATGGAAGGGCGAGGTCAGAAGCTACACATTAACAACATCGCAGAATTTACTGACACAGGTGTACACCTCATCATAGTAGCGCAGGGCCATTTTGGAGCCATTTCTAAGATTGTTTGTCACTAGCACGTCAAAAAAAAGATTACCCTGGAGAACTTAAGAGGATATTTGGAGAGTTGGTTTTCTACTCGATTGCTAATATTGTCAACAGGGGTAGTTTATGTATCCTCCTCAAGTGGTCTTCATACAGCTACTGATGAAACATGATTCAAGCGGCAATGTCCACATGAATCTGCCTTCGCGAGCTAAGACTTCAATTTCCGAGATCCTTGAAGAACCATAGTATTCATCACACCACAATATCACCGCCAATACTTTTCTCGTCCTTCCGCAGATGTCATACATTTGAATGTTACTATACAACTAATCACAATGAACTGTATCAACTGGCTGACTTTATGTGGAACCATGAAGTTCCATTTTGCACACAGTACAATTTTCGAGTGTTTCATTTGCATTTTAACCCAGTTTTTCCTCCGTTTCCATAATTTCTTCCAATACAGTCGTATTAAATACCTCAACATTATGAAGATTCCTTGACTGTTCACAACAAATGTAAAATGTTCCCTCCCCCTTTCATGCCAACGCCCCCCTACCACGGAGTCTCCACCCCTCGATGGCACTATGCTGCGCACACTGAGACTGCGACAAAGCCGAATTAAGCTCCCTCAAGACATGTTGATGGGCACTGGCCCAATGAAAAGCTCACTGTCACATGAGCGTCTTCAAAGCATTTATTCAAGTTTTGCGTTTCTTCTTTTTCTGTCAATAAAAAATTAAAAAGGTTACAACCTCTTTTTTTATTTTTAAAACAGTTGTTATATCGTCTCTTTCAAACGTTCATCTTTTCGATCTCCCAATTCTAAAAATACGCAACACCCTCAAAAAGGGATTTGCAATGTTCCTCGAGTCCAGCAAGTACACCAAACCTTCCTGTGAATGAAACCCTGACCCAAACCGTCAATTTTTTGTTCTTTTTTTTTTTTTTTTTTTTCCTTTTTTTTCTTTTTTTTTCTTTTCTTTTAACTTTCCTCTTTTTATTTTATCTTCTTTGTTTTTTTTTTTTTTTTTTTTTTTCTCATTTTTCTTGTCTTCCTCCTTTTTCTCTTTTCTTTCATTTTTTTTTTTTTTTTTTTTTTTTTTTTCTCTTTTCTGCCTTGTCTTCTTCTCTTTTTTCTTTTTTTCTTTTTTATTATCTTAACTTTTTCTTTTTCTTTTTCTTCCTTCTTCTTTCTTACTTGTTCCCACTTTTCTTTCTTATCCCTTCTCCTTCTTCTTGTCTTTCCAACCCCCTTCTTCTCATCGTTTCTCCTTCTTTTTTCCTTCCCCCTTTGTTCTCCTATCCTTCCTCCTCTCTTCTGCCCTCCTTCTTATTCTTCTCTCCCTCCCTCTTACTCTTCCCCTTCTTGCCTCCTCTCTTTTCCTTTTTTTTTCCTTTAGTTTTTATCTCTCTCTTTTTTCTTTTTTTTCCTTGTCTACTTTCTTTTTCTTTCTTTTTTCTTTTCTTTTTTTTCTTTCTATTCTTCTCTTTCTTTTTTCCTTTTTCTTTCTTTTTTTTTTTTTTTTTATCATTTTCTCTTTTCTTTTCTTTTTTTTATTTTCTTTTTTTTTTTTTTATTCTTCTTCTTCTTCTCTTTCTTCTCTTTTTCTTTTTTTCTTTCTTTCTTTTTTTTTTTTTTTTTTTTCTTCTCTGTCTTTTTTTTTTCTTTTTTTTTTATTCTTTTTCTTCATTTTTCATTTCTTTCTTTCTTTTTTCTTCCTTATTTTTTTTCTTTTTTTGTTTTTCTATTTTTTTTTTCTTTTTTTCTTTTCGTTTTTTTTTTTTTCTTTTTTTTTTTTTTTTTTTTTTTCTATTTTTTGTTCTTTGTTTCTTCGTAATTTCTTTTTTTTCTTCTTCTTATTTGTTTTCTTTTTTTTTTCTTTTTCTTTACTCTTATTCTTTCTTTTTCTCATTTTTTCTTTTTTTTTTTTTCTCTCTCTTCTTTCTTTTTTTATTCTACTTTTATTCACTTCTCTTTTTCTTTCTTTTTCTCTTTTTTGCCTTCTTTCTTCTTTTTTTCTCTTTTTTTTTTCTCTTTTTTTTATCTTTCTTCTTTCATTTTCTTTCTCTCTTCTCTACTTTATCTTTTATCTTCTTCTCTAATCTACATGTTTTTTTCTTTTTTTTCTCTCTCCTTTTTCTCTCTATTTTTTTTCTTTCTTCCCTTTCCTTCTTTTTTTCTCTCTTCTCCTTCTTCTTCCCCTCTCCTCTTTGTTCCCCTCCTTTCTCTGCTTCCCTCTCCTTTCCATTCCTTTCTCTCACTCTCTCCGTTCTCTTCACCATCCTCTTCTTTCTCCCCCTCTCCTCTCTCCCTTCGTCTTTGCTCCCCCTCTACCCTCCCTTCTTCTCTTTCTTTTTGTTTTCTCTTTTCTTTCTTCTTCTTTATTCTCCTTCTTTGCCTCCCCTTTTCATCACCCCCCTCTCCTCGCCTTCTTTTTTTCTCTATCTCTTCCCTTTTCTCCCTTCTCTCTTCTTTTCCCTTCTTCTTTCTCTTCTCCTCTTTTTTCTTCATCCCCTCTCTCTTCTTCTCCTTTATTACCTTTTCTTTTCTCTTTCTTTTTTTCTCTCTTCCTCTTTTTTATCCCTTCTTTATCTCTTTCCTTTCTCTTTCCTCTCTTTTCTCTTCCCTTTTTTTTTCTCTCTTCTTGTTGTTCTCCTTCTCTCCTCTTCCTCTTTCACCTGTCCCCTTTCTTCCCCCCTGTCCTCTCTCCTCTCTTCCACCCCCCTCCCCCCCCATTCCTTCTCTCCTCTCCGCCCTTTCCTCTTGTCCCCCTCTCCTCTGTCCCCCTCCTACTCTCCCTCCCCTCTTCTCACCCCCCTCTCTCGCCCTTCTCTTCTCGCCCTTCTCTCCCTCTCCCTCTCCCGCCCTCTCTCCTCTCCTTCGCCTCCTCTCTCGTAAATGTATTCACATAATGTCTACCAAAGCACAACGTATTATATTTCCACCTCTTGGCTAAAAACAGCTTCATTCCAAACCCTGGGCGAAACAGCTGGTTTCCCTCGGTGTAAAATTCAAACCTTGCGATTTAATATATAATTTGAATAATAATCAAAATCCTTGGAGTAAATAATTTATTAATAAATTATAATTTAGATTAATAATCAATACCTTGGGTATTAATTAATTATTTCAAACCTTGTGAAAAACGCTTTTCAATAATCCTTTGGAGGACACTTGAATACAGTTCTAAATGTTATGATGAACGAACGATATCAAACTTTGAAAATGTCCATCTACTCAGGTCTTCCCTCTAATTTGTCTGATGACTGTCATATTTCCAAACAAAAGTACTTGACGTCAAATTCTCATCAAAAAAGCAATTTTTTTTTTATTATATGAACATATTGGACGTCATTCGTAATGTCATACTACCATGTCCTGTCATTGGTTTCATCATATACATGTCTCGTACTACTTAGGAAGTGCGCTCTCCGATTTTGATAATCAAACTCTTGTAAAGCACATCCTCGGCCCCGGCAAATCCTGCAAGTTTCCCAATCCCGATCCGACCGTGATGTCGTTCTGTTATTTTAATAATTTGAGAAAAGATGGCATGATTATATGTGATAAGGTGGAACACACCTCAGCTGTTCCATATTATACACCTTTTCAATCACTTGTAAAAAGCTTAATAAAATGGCTCTTGTAACTTGGAACCTCGCTCGTCCGATTCGAATCATAACCTCGATATACGCACATCCTGCGTTCCCCTGCTAATATCCTGGCCTATGTTTCAATGAGATCGTGACCGCTTCTCATTTTCGCTATCAGGCTAAACTGACACTCCACACAAGATTGCTTGAAATTATAGATATATTTTTTTTATTTATGTGCTTATACTGTACTTTTTATACGACTTGGCAGCGCTATCTTATGCTCTACGACACATCACTATGCCGATAGTAATTTTCAGCCCTTATTATATTCTTATTTGGGACCACCATCGTTATTATGCGGTCCTGTCGTTCACTGAAACGTCTTTAATTGCAGCTGCTTTTTTATGACTGCTTATAATATGTATTATTATATAATGTAATTTTGCCATTAAAACCTCTCCTTGAACTCACTTGTACGAACCTCTGAAGGTTTACGAATGATCGTCACCATCTCTGGTTGAAAATTGTGACACACACACACACCTATACATTATGCATGAACAGTTATAGATGGTCATTCCTGTCATGCACTTCAAAATTTCCTTCCTTGTGCACTCCCTTTAATTCTCATTATCCACCGACAGCCTTCATCCTGCAGTTTGGTCAGTATTGCTCTCCACTCTGGGATGGCCTTTTCCTGATTGACTCTCTCTTGGGATCTTGCAGCATTGATGCTTGTGTGAAACTAAGGCTTCAGATCATTTTACTCTTTTTCTATAGAAATTCTCGAGTCCATGGTGTCTATTGTTACTCGCATCCTATGACATGTCGGTGTTTCTCTCTCTTCTATCCACCTCCTTTTTTCTGTTCCTTGTCTCGTACCCACCCCTATGACCCCCCCCTCCATATTCTTTTTGTAACTGATTAGTACATCACGTGCTCCACCATTTCAATCCTCTTCTGGTGATTTATCCAAATTCCAGGATCAATACCCGCTTTGGTTGAATATTATCTCATAATCCAAGATCACCCTGTCCTTCTGTGAAATTACCTATCCAGCATGTCAATCCTTGCTTCTGTTAATATTACCCTATTAATCCTTCAGGTATCATCTCACTTCTAGCATAATTACCTGAAATCTTAGGAGCACTGCTCACCTTCTCTACCCATTCCTTCCTCTCCCCCACTCTTTGTTATATTCAACTCCACTTTCTTTCTAACTCATTCCTCCTCCAGTCTCAAAACAGCTGTTCACCACCCCTATCTCAGATATCCCCATTCCAATTAAGGCTATGATCTTTCTACCCCCTGTTAATTCCCCAACCCCTACACTTTCCATATCCAAATTTTTCCTGTTTGTTTTTTGTTTTCTTTTTTTTTCTTCTTGAGAGGTTGCTTCTTTCCCATTTGTCCACCCATTTGCTCCTCCACTCTCTCATTCTTCCGCATCCATTATCTCCAAACGTCTACTTTGTCCCTTAACCCCACTGTCATGTGGTTTCTCTCCTCTCCTGCTGTTTGTATTGTTCTGTTGTTCACTGCTGTCCTCACAATTTCTATGACCTTTGTTATTATAATTTGTGTTTTAGCACCGTCGTCTTTTTCGAACGCTGCTATGATGAGCTCGGCGTTTCTTCTTCTTCTGTTTTTTTCTTCCTTTTTCTTCTCTGTCTCTTATGCTTCTTTTCTTCTCTGTTTCTTCTTCTTGTGAATACATCAAACCTTAATCTCTAGGACTCGCTCTGTTTATATACAAGTTATCCGGATCTGTCCTTAAATACTGAGCACATATTACATTCATCCTCACATAGACGGTGCCCTTTTTGAGAGCGTCTATTCTTAAGTTATATCTTATATTCGGACCATTGCTTTAATGGTTTCCGAATAGTTCACTGACTATTTAAAGTATTATGCCATTTATCGATTTAATTTCGTAAATACATTATTTATTTCATTAAATTAACCAATATATCCAATATACTGTATAATACATATTGTTAGTGGTTCGCTTATTTTGGCTAATCGAAGCGCAACGTGACGAAATATCAGAATTGTATTTGTTGTTTAAAAAAAAAATATAAGTTTTTTTTTTCTTTAGCCGGCAATATAACCATTTAGGCGCTGCTTCTTGGACACATTTGTCCTTGCTTTTTTAATCATGTCCGAGAGCATACTACCTACCAGCTACCGTCACTTCTATATGAATTAACAAATCACCCTCTCAGTCTCGTCAAAATTACATCTCCAACTTACTTATTGATTGTGCTTGGTTGATGTTGCCGTTCTTGTCACCATCTTTCTTCTTCTTTCCGGCTGCTCCTTCTTTAGGGGTCGCCACAGCCGATCATCCGTTTATATCCCGCATAATGATTTGGCACATTTTTTTACGCTCGGTATGCCCTTCCTGACTATACTCTCTTGTCGCCTCTTTACGGACATCTAGGATATGGTACACCTATTTCTAACCGGTTTCGATACATCCAGGGCGCCCAGTTATCACTTGGTACTCACTTCTTGCTCTTATCCTCGAATGATTATCAGGTCTGAGGTTCAATCCGTTGTCCTTGTGATTAATTCAGCGGCGGCCAACGGGCTTCGAACTCAGGACCTTTGGATCCAATGCCTTTACCCTAACCCTCTACGCCACAACCTGTTCTTTCATCCTATGATCAAAATAATTTTTCACTATAATAATACATATGTATCAAAAGAATATCATATTAGACATTCAATGTCTTTTAATATGATTACAAGTCCATGATTAGGTGATTCAGACAAAGCTATGCGTCCGGTATATGGGGTGGTTTGATCTGGTTTTCCAGATCATGATGATCTTGTTCAGCTGCTTTTTTTAATACTCATGCACTATGCCAACTCCTCCTTCAAGGTTGCACATCCTTGACTTTTTAGTCCGCGTATGCCACGTATGAAACAATTTGTGCGAATATCGTTTATGCGGTATATTTGTTATACTCAAGTAGCGCCGAGCTCGTCGTACAATTCTTTTTGTTGCATTTCTTTATTGCTCAAAATTTTCGATCGTATGCCATCTATTGACTCACACGTGTCTCGCACGTACGCTGGCCCCATAATGTTTCGTTATGGCACGTATGTCGATCGTTATCTATCACTTTACTTTTGTATAGTTTACTCGAAGTTCGAATTACGCTCGATCTTGTAATGTCTAGCTTACCCTAAACTATTTCTAATCTTTTGTAATTGTTATCTCCCCACTACGTCATATTTACGTTTTATGTCGACTTATTTATTATCTTCTTTTCTCGACTACCATCAGAAACTTATCTAACCGTGTTCCTTACACTTACATACCGTTTGTATAGATGGCGAATTGGTATATAAAAAATGGGCTTCACATGAGTGAACCTGTCAGGTGTTCTCTCACTCGCATGGTTGTTTTTTTTATGTATTTTCATTTTCTGGCATGAGTGATGTGTTTTACACTTCTGTGTCTGTAGTTTGGTTTATTGATTTAAATTGTGAGCGGCAGTCCTATTATAGGCTACGCCACGTGTTTATCTGCGCGAACTCTGTCGCCCGCTATGCATAATATTAGACTATCTTTGGGCATCTAATTCTGTTGTGAACGCTCGACAACATCTGTGTAAGCATCTGTTCGTTGTATAGAGTAATTCTTATAAGTTATCGAAACGTTCTGTGTACTTTACTAATACATTATTGTATACGTCCTAACTCGTTTTATATATATAGCCCAAAAACTGGAACAAAACATTCAATTAGTTCACGTACTCCCGTGTTTACATGTCAAGTTTTTTGAATACGTTTTGCCATAGTAGTCACTGCTAAATCTCAAGTTTTTGTGTTACAGTGGTCTAACTAGTGACGTGAAGCAGATCTGCTCTTGCTCTACTAGTGCATGCTTTGTCCTTGGCCCTTATCAAAGCGAGAGGCTTGTGCTTCCCACGCTTTCGGGTCACAGCTGGTATCTCACAATCTTACTGTATGTGTGGGCGATCAAGACATTTGTTATAGTATTTGGCAGACACATTCCTGTTGATCTGGATCGGCTTTTTACAGCATAGAGCAGTTGTGTACGTGATTCCTTTTCGTGCCTACTAATTGGGTGAAAGTCATGGTCGTCCACCACTCATGCCTGCCAAGTGTAGCCTAGTATACATTATGAAAATTGGTATTCTTTGGAATTTCTGCTATCATGCTTGCTCAGTCTTGCTCACAAATGATAGTAATCGCTCTCAATCTATTGTCTTCTAGCATCACCACATGCTCCTTTCATACCTCAACAAACTCGGCGTAATGGTTAGAGCGTCCGTTCCAAGTCTGGGAGGTCGGCAGTTCAAATCTTGGCCGAGTCCTACAAAAGACTTTAAAATATGTTATGTGCTGCTTCCTTGCTTGGCATTCAGCATTTAAAAGATGAGAGTAAGGACATTCCCCATGGGTTGGCATCCATGGCGAGGAGGACATTCCTTGGGAAATGCCCTGCTGAGTGAGGTGAGAAAAGTGGTGCCATTGCTGTGACGTCTCTGGTGCCCAGAGTACCCTGGGAAGTGACGAGACTTTCCCCAAGCTCAATGGCTGTGTTTTTCTCGTCGGTATGTTAGTAGCAGCTTCATTATGAGCCTTGGACCTTGTATTAAAAAATAGTCATGGGGGACTTTTTCATTTGAATTGGTCTTAACTTATCCACTTTTTATCTTCCCCGACTCCACACTATGCGGTACTTCATAACTATACTATCATACTCTGTGTTTGTTGTATGTTTTTATGCACTCCTGAACCACTGGATGGAATGATTTATAAAGTAAAGGTTGTACTTGGTGTGTTGGTTATAGATGGTTTTAAAAAATCAGTCCCCTGGGTTTGGGGTGCGAGAGGACGCAAATTCGCTTTGTAAATATGTATCGTATCGTGCCACATGGTGGAAATTGGTATTACATGTCTTCAAAAATACGTCATATAGATGTCGTTGAAGTGGGAGAAATAACCCATCCCGGAGAGCAGGTCTTTGATGATTGGTTTGAACGAAGAAGAAAGCGCTTTCACCAAAATGACTGGCTGTTCTTGAACCGTTTTTGTATATGACAATGATGTAGGGATATTAAGTGAGTTGTGGTCACGAGCAAAGAACTCGTCTGCAATTCCCACACTTCTATGATGTCTATGGTATATTTTAGTACCTCTACCACTTAAGGTGGGTGGGAGTTATGTTTTCACCCGTCTGTCTGTCTGTCTGGCTGTGAACAGGATATCTCAAAAAGTTGTTGACGGATTCGGACGAAACTTTGTGGACAGGTGGGGTGTGTGACAAGGACGAAATTATTCGATTTTGGTGAAGATCTGGATGCTATCTTTTTTTCTGTTTTTTTGTTTGTGTTTTCACCATTGAGAGATAGGGCTGTATAGCACAATATCTCAAAAAGTTGTGGACAGATTTGGGCGAAACTTTGTTGATGAGATGGTTAGGTTACAAGAACAATTGGATTTGGATTTTGGAGTTCCGGATCCAGATCCTGCCCTATCGGTGGGATACAGGATTTAAACTGTTCAGCCTGGTGGAGTGCTGTTCTGGTTTTGATTTGTATTACTGGTTTCCACCAGGTGACGCTATGCAATACACATTTACATTTTGAGAGAATTGGCGTAACCCACCCTGATCCCCCGTGGAACCATGATTTTTTTTTTAAACCACCTAACTATGCATACACACCCTGGGTACAACAACTCATTCCATCCTGCAGTAGTCATGCATAGAAGTCAATGAAAACGCAGAGACTTCTCGAACTGCAGTATGATAAAATGGTCTGGAGCTTTCACATTTTTACATGACATGACTCAAGAGGTTTGTGGTTTGTGGTGTGTGGTGGTCAATACTGGATCAATAAAACAGTTTTGACATGCTCATTTGATTGTTTGTTCAAAGTGAGAAAGACTCCTATTTTCACTTTTTTTGTATTCTTTGAATTTATTAGATTTTTTAAACGGATCATATTTATAAAATATAATACTGGAAGGGCACTCGGTAAGAACGCACGCAATACCTCAGCCACGTAATGCTTGATCTTAATGAGAATCATAATCGGGCCCAATACATTTTGAACTAGAGGGGGAGCACTCCGGTATAGAGTGCAAAACCTCCGCCGCCAATAACTGCTGGGTCACTTAAGTGACCTGATATCTCTATTCATTGTAGGTCAAAACGGATCCAGACTCTATACTGACCACGATTGAAATAAACTAAAAACTAAGATCGACGCGCATGTAGGAAATGCCAAAAAAAAAAATCGAAATTTTTTTTTAAAAAAAAGTTTGGCAAATTTCTGGGTTTTTTTTCTTCTAAAACATATTTTTTTGGGGGGGGTTGGTTGGAAATCACAAAACATGTAGAAATGCAAAAAAAAAAATTCTTTTTCTCTAACTTTTTTTTTTTGGGGGGGGTGGGGGGGGGGTTGAATCACTTAAAACATGTAGAAAATGCAAAAAAAATAATTTGGGGGGGGGGGAACCAAGTCCAAAATCTAATGGCATTATCCTTGGACCATACCTAACCCCCCCAACCAGTTTCGTCGAAATCCGTCGAGTTTTTCCGTAATACTGTTCACAAACAAACAAACAACACCCAGAAGGCGGTGAAAACAGTAACCTCCGATCTTCGATGGCGGAGGTTAAATATCATGCTTCACAGTACTACATCGTTTTTTGGCCTTATCTCTCAATCTTCACCAAAATTGAATCAATTCTTCCTTGTCACACACCCAACGTGTCCACCAAGTTTCATCTGAATCTCTCCACAACTTTTTGAGATATCCTGTACAAAAACGGACTGAAAGGGGTGAGGACATAACCTCCTTCACCTCCGGTGATGGAGGTAAAAATTGAAAGGTGACCCAGCTGATATCAGAAGGCATATTAAGTATTCAACATGGAGTGTCTGGTTTATGGCTCTTTCAGCCCTTTGAATGAATACTTGGTTAAAAATAAGTATTTGTTTCCTTCATTTTTAGCTCACCTGGACTTTAGTCCAGTGAGCTTATGCGATTGAGCAATGTACGTAGGTAAGTGAGTCCGTAAACACTTCAGTCATTATCGCATGAACCAAACACACAATTTTGATGAAACTTGGCCATCTGATGCCAAACAAAGGTGTATTGACCACATCAAAATCTGCACTCATTAAGGGGGACAACTGGGTGGTGGGGGGAGTTGACCCCCCCCCTCCAAATAGGTATTTGCTCTCTTTAAGATTGCACACAAGATTTCAATTCAACTTGACCACAAGCTTCATCACCCGTGATGTGCTAAAGTTTGTTCAAGGCATTAAAAATAACCAGGATATAAGTGGCCCTGCGTGGGGTTTGAGTGACTGTTGCTCCTGATCCAGGTGAGCTTCATGACACGTTGGCCTATTTTT
>CM068953.1:66160532-66170767 GCA_035128595.1 Eptatretus atami
CAAGGGGGAATATTCCCTCCCCTCGTTCCATAAGGAGGCTATCTGGCTGCTTGCACCGGGTCACGACACAGTCCACCAGCTCGCCCCCTTCATTGTACTCCACTACCTCCATATGTGTGTGCTCGTCTTTCACCCCGTCCAATTCACCCTCTATCTCCCGTGTCTCTGTTATTTCTTTTAATTAGCGGAACAAACGCTGTGCAAATGGCGACGCACGTGGCGGAAGTCCAACCATACGACGAGGGAGTGCAACGGCTTCCGGCCCACCCGAATGACGACGCGAAGGTCATAATTGAATGGGGTGCACTGAAGACTGTACGAGACACGTAGAGACGAGGGAGAAAATAAAGAAGACGGAAATAAAAACACCAGAGACCGGAGAGATAGACCGAGCGAGAATTAATCAAATGGGGACGAGGGAGGGAAACAGACGAAGAGCCAGGGAAACGAGAACTGAATGCGAGGAGAACGACGAAAAAAATAGAAGACGGGAACGCAGGAGTAGAGGAATGATAATATGAGACGTACGGCAGACAATAATAATGGAGACGAAAAGAGACAAAAGCAGGAAACAGCAGAGACAAAAACCGAGAAGAAACGAGGTAATGGACGACGTGACAATTATCGGAGACGCAGAATTAAAAGAAAACAGAAGACACGGCGAGATAGAGGGCTAATTGGACGAGCGGTGAAAGACGAGCACAGCACATATGGAGTAGTGGAGTACAATGAAGGAGCGAGCTGGTGGGACTGGTCGTCGACCCGTGCAAGCAGCCAGATAGCCTCCTTAATGGAACGAGGGGAGGAATATTCCCCCTTGAGCGGATCTCGACCAGGGTGGTCCGTCGAGCTTTGCGAAGTTAGAGCGGCGAGTCTGTTGACGAGGGTGCACACGGAGCTTATGGAGTTTGGAAGACCCCGGACCAATCCCCCACCAATAGTTGGCACAAATCCCCCAGCGTGGTCGTTCCGGGTGTGCTTGTGATTACAGTGGCCGAAATGCATGCGGGAAAGCGACGCATAGCTTGAGGAGTGTTATGCGGTACGCTGTGCAAGTGGAAACACCCGTTGTGTCGAGATTGAACCACGGTGCGAGTGAAATGGGCATGCAGTGAGGTGAACGGCCGTGAATGTGAAGAACAGGAAACAGCGGGTGTGAGCAGCCGCTGATATTGAGGAGATGAGCGGTTGCATGCGGAAAGCAACTGCACGTCCAGCGGTGTGAATCGTCATCGAGTGTGTGAGCGTCGTTGGCACGCGGGAATTTGTGCGCGACGAGTGCGACGACGACCGTGCCTGACGGTGGACAAGTCCCGAGTGGCGGGCCCCCCCCCCAAAACCCGTGCCTGCGTACCGCCCCCGCCCGCCCCGTAGTCCCATCCTAACCCCCGTCACGCCCCGTCCCCCCCCGGTGCTGGTTATGTGGGACCGCGCCGGGTTTACACGGCCAGCGCGCGTGGGGTCGTGCTGTCGCTACGCACCGAGCCACCACGTGTGCGCCTCGCCGGAGTGGGAAATCCGGTCTGGAACGCCCGCGGATGTATGTAGCCGGACTCCCGCAGACGGCAGAAGTAGGCTGGGAAACGGATTTGGACCCGGGCATGGGTTTCTCACGCGAGCGTGTTTCTAAAGCTCCACGAGCAGAAGCACATGTTTTGCGTTTGGAAACCTCGAAATGAGCTTGACTTGGATGCGCAGGTGACGTCACGTGCTCATGGTTGATCAGCAGAAGGAAAACCTGCCGGATGGGTAGCCTCCGAGAGACCGACACACCCCGAAAATGCCATCGCGTGACCTGTTTGGTTGGTTGTGGCTTGTCCGATGGGTCGCCGCTCGCCGGTGTCCATCACCTGTTTCCTCCTCCGCCTTCGGCGAACCGATCTCCATCGACTCTCCTCGATTCACTGTTCTCCACGTGCGTTCAGCGCGCGTTTAATCTCCAACGTCTCCCTCCCTTCGGCGGGGGAGATTGTGCAGTGCCAGGGATGGGCGCGGGCATTTTCCGCCCTCCAGCCCACGTTTACATTCTTTTGACCCGACTCGATCCCTCCGTCAGGCGTGAAGAGGAGGGGAGGAACATGCAGGTGTTTGGAATGTTCTTCGCTTGTTCCTTCCGAGAAGATCATGGCAAGACGTTCTTGATGTTGAGGTTGTAGTGCGTTGTGGAGAGTGGTTGGTGGTGTTGGTGGTGTGGGAGTGGCTCGTGGAGCATGCAGGTGGTGTGGAGAGTTGGTTGGTGTTTTTGGCGTTGTGTGAGGTGTTAGGTGATTGTTGGCGGTTGGGGTGAGTGAGTGAGGCTGGTGTTGTGAGATGCGTGGTGTGGTGGGGTGGTTTGAAGGTGGTCGGTAGTTGTGGTTGTGCGTTGCGTTGTGTTGTGGTCCAAAACGATGCAAAAGAAAACGGCTCCTGAGATCACAGCCGCTGTTCACGATATTCATTTGACGGTGGGGTCTACTAACACACTTATCGGCATAACTATTAGACCTCTATTGTGCTTCGCGATTTACCACAGCGTAAACAATATTTATTTTCGAACTACGACCTAATTTAGCTGAAGACTGTGTACAAGTTTAAAAATTCGGCTTTTTTTTATATATATTAACTTGACCTTCCTAGGTGAAGACATCACCCATGTTGTCTTTTTAATAAAATGGGTATTGAGACCATTTTCGAACATTTGTGCTTTTCACACTTGCTCATGCCCCGCCCGTTAAAGTGTACTTCAGACGACCGCAGCTGGTTGCGTCATTGACGACTTTCACAGAGTGGTTGACTCGAGATGTCAGCGTGTAGGCCGAATAGAAGTAAACAAATGGCAATTGTGACATGTGTTTGCTATTCACTGTCGTGCTTAATTCTGTGATTGTTTCGTGAAAAGAAATTCTGTCTGACGCCGTGTCTGAACAACATCAGACAGGCAATTTTATCTTTACACCTTGTCATAGTCATGTCAAATCATACTGTATGCACAATAAGGGCTTCCATCGTCACAAATATTTAAAGTGATGCTTGAACCTTTCATTAAAGAACTTACGGGGACATACAAGTAAAATACCAAAGATTATTTCTTTTCAAGTTGCAAGGATGAATTTTAAATCAACAATGGTTGTGGAACACTGCACCCACATTTTGAGCTTATTGCATTGTTCGTTGACAGTGCTGGGATAGGACGATTCCACATACTGCAAGCCAGGTTGGCTGTCGGATCAATTGCATGGGTTGTATTGCTAAAGTGAGGATACGGCCTTGCCGATTGTGTTGATTTCGGTTAACATTTAGCGAAATGCGTGTAAGTAGATGATGACATAGAAAAATAGTGTTGGCACAGACTATGAAGACGAGGATTTATCGTGTCTGATGACGTGGCCTTCTAGCCTCGGGCTTGAGGCATTGCTTGTACTTGTGTGCTGCTATACAGGTTACCTTGTTCAAACTCTAGAGTCCGATAGTCTGAAATCCATCGTGCGTCGATAGTCGATAACTGACGTGGTGTAGCTATTTTTGATTATTCTCTTTTCTTATTGTTTTTTTATGAGTGCTACATGACGACAGTGGGCAATAAATAAATTAAATGCACAGCAGGTGCAGATTTCGAGACTACCGAGACTTGTGTCGCAAGGGTGTCTGCCACACAAGTTTTATTCATACGGGAGGAATGCTTCGTTTTCTGCGCGGAGTACGCGATGACATGTGACTGGCTTGTTTGTGATCAATGTTGCGCCGCTGCACATGTCGCTGTGCTGTGTTGGTCACCGTACTCACTAAAATATTTCTGACTATTCGGTAGTGAGTATGCATGTCAAATTTACATTATTGAATTGATCCGCATAGACGTTTTGTCTAACCTTGTTGATTGCCAAGTCTTTCTTCGGATGCTCTCCGCTCATAATGACGCGGATTTCATCCGCCATGTATTCCCTGTTGTTCCTGCTTTCGCGGCTCAAGCTGGTAGACGCCGTACTTTCCATTTCAGCTGCTTGAGCTTCACTCGCGACAGGTTATCTCGACGAATTCTCCATTGGATTCGACCAAATCCTTCGATTTGTCTCACACTCAATGTCCGTTACACGACCAATGAAAGTCCATGTCATCATATAATTCAAACCAATGTTTTGATTTTTTTTAAAGCGAATGAACGAAGCGTTTGAGTCGGACCAATCAAATGTGGACACACAGGAAGCCAATAGAATCACGCAGTAGCACGCGATATTTCTACGTGCCAGACCTTTGTATCCTGCAGTTGATGTCATGTGGGCGTTACGTCCTTTCAGTATAATTTGGGCGGTCCCGAGAGTGTTGTTTTTTAATTTTACATTGTACATATGTATTCGTGAAAAACCATTGTACGATCTGAATCACGATGGAAATCCTTAGGACATATACGTATATGTATTATATATATCATTTTTTATTATATTATTATTTTATATATATGCATTCAGTCTATTGGGTGTCATGGACCTTTAGGCTGGCAGGCCACTCTGTCGTGCGACCCTGAGTTTTAGTTCTCAGAAATTTCAGTGGCACTGTGTGCTGTGGTTTTTACTTTTTCGACTTTTCTTATTCATTGTCGCATTAAGTACAAGTGCTTTGTTGGTGATATACTCACATTCGTGTTTCCAATGTTTTTTTGCTGGCTAGTGGACTGTAGGCACTGGCAGTTGTGTGGTATTGCTTTGGTATCGTTATCAATTTTAGATAAATTTTGCTTATGAGTCACACACACTCCAGAACGTTGTGTGTGTGTGTGTGTTGTGTGTGTGCTGTGTGTGTCATTCAATAGTCAAGCACGCAGTGGATTAAACACGTCGGTTAACAAATAGCAACTGCACAAGCAGGTATCTCACTGCTGCAGGTAGGTGGGACAACAATGGCAACACAATGTAAGGTCCATTATAAGGGTTTGGCCACCACATGCAGCCAGTGCGGCCACTGAAATGCCGTGGCATCAGGTGCACCAGCATCTGGAATTATGCAGGGATGATGTGACACCATTCATTCCTAGAAAGTCGATTTCAACTCACACCTGATGTTAATGGAAGGTGGAAACACTGTTGTCAGGCTCGGTCGCATATTCAAAACATTGCTCATGGTTCAGACTGGTGATTGAGACAGGTCATGAAATATGGGTAACCTCGTGCGCGTTGCGCTCACCATTTGGGGTAACCACACATGCTTCTGTGGATGTCATTCTGGACACCCCTCCTGGCAGGAAATAAATG
Organism: Eptatretus atami; assembly: GCA_035128595.1. Classification (NCBI taxonomy): domain Eukaryota; kingdom Metazoa; phylum Chordata; class Myxini; order Myxiniformes; family Myxinidae; genus Eptatretus; species Eptatretus atami. The sequence goes on from CM068953.1 coordinate 66,165,755, forward strand.
CTCTGCAACATGGTAAAGCCTGATACGTCATTACGTATCGATGGAGATGACTGCTTACCCAACCGCGCAGAAATTTGCCTTACAGCACTACAGACCCTTCACTGTCGAGCAAGCACTCGGTTGTAGGGTTTTTTATTCTTCTTTTTGTTGGCGCCACACTGGCACTCTCTGTTGTCGAGACATGACGGGAGGATGACTTCCTTGACCATCTACACATTTTCCTACTGAATCACAAAGTGCCATTGCCAGCTGATGAGCGGTTCAGTGCCTGCAACCGACTTGGCATCCCGTTCTCGTGAGGCTCTTGTGGACTGTTTTTTGATGAAATGTGGATCCAGGTTGAATTGCAGTTGCTCACCTGCTTTGCCTTGCACTTTCAAATTATGCATGGATACATCCTGTGTATGCGCTTACACCCATGTTGCTTGTTGATAGTCTTTCCTTCAGCAACGTTCCAGTGCGAGCATCACCTTAGCACTGTGCTCGTGAAACATCAGCAAGTTAACTGTCTTGTCACTGAAGCTCCTGCCAGTGCCCAATCACCTCTTTCAACAGTCAGTATGTTCTCTAACAGCCATGCCCGCCTAAATTATAGGCAACAGGTCTGCAGATGCATTTTTATAGTTGCCCTAGCAGCGGATGTTATTTGCTTAAACACAGTCGGCCACACTGTGTGGAAGTGTTGCTTTCATATATTTGGTTCATATTACAGTGTTTCCTTTTTCTTTTCTTTCTTTTTTTTCCTTTTTGTCATGGTGTCAAGAGTTCAACGACTAAGTCACCAGCATGTATACAATCCCACTTCTTCTCCTTCCTTTGAGGAATTCATTGCATTACTGTGTCTGTATTGGTTTAAAGCATCTAAGTCATGGTTCTGGACAAATGTTTACGTTATTTATTCTATTTTCTTCTTGCTTCACATGCCAAAGCCAGTTCACCAGCTAAGTTGTGGGAATGTACATAGATGAGCGTGGCATGCTTTAGATCTTTGGGGGACTCAGGTGTGAGATCAGGAGGCAGAAGTTTTCTTCCTGTTTGAGACTTTATTTTGCTTTTCATTTATGCACTTCTGAGACTCTCTTGGAAATTGCGTCAGGAATGACATAATGCTACATGACAGTTGTGTGCTTCGGCAGGGAGTCAGAATTGCGCCATCAGGTGTTGGATCCTTTCTGTCATCGAAAGCTTCTTGTCAAGTCTGTATCTTCCTGAGTAGATCAGAATGAAATGTTTCGCCTTGCAGAGACAGGTTACCTCATTTTGGAGAGGACTCAGTAGGTCGCAATGTTCGTGTCCGCCTTGGTCTGGGAGCCCACACCAACCCGGAATCATACCGACTTTAAATGTTATGTGCTGTTTCTTGGTGGCTGCTTCACTGTTTAAAAAAGGACTAGTGCGGTGTGTCTTTCCCATTTCCCATGTGATGACATGATTGCTAGATCCGACACCAGCGATTACCTTTATATCCTGCCTGTGACGTCGGTTTCTGGTGTCTGTGGATGTGTCGTGCCTTCGCTCGTCTGTGTGTGTCTGTCTGTGCTTTCCCACTCTCCTGTTGTAATGAACTTTTGTTAATACAAAACAACCGCTATGTGGTCTTTCACAGAATAAGAGATTTTGCCGAATGCGTAAGTGAATTGGCTTTGGTTAAAATTGGTAATGGAGCCGATTTTGAATGTGCATTAAGCATCTTAAAGTGATTCCGTTAAGTTATTTCAGGAAGAGGATTCGGTCACACGGTCTGGATGCTTCACCCCATATAGGCAGTTCAAAATACGTATGGTTTAAAAAAATATATTAAGGAGGCACGTCAGTCTTGATAACCTACTAAATTACATTTATTCGACATCTGATTAGATTTGTTTTTATGAGGTCTCTCTCGGTGAATACACATCGACACAAATCCAGCCATAGAATGGTGACGCAAACCTACGACCGCGAGTGATATAGTCAATATGCTGCAGGCCTAATGTGTTAGGCCAGAAACGATGCGTGGCCTATTTATCGTCTGTGTTCATGATGGGTGGATCCACACAATAGTGGGGTGTGGGTCCGCAGCTGTCAACCATGGATCGCACATTTCAGAACAACAGTTCACAACAACGAGAATGTGAGCTCTCGAGGACCCTGCAATGTCGCAAGATACAAGAAGCTCTATTTCGTGTGCATTCCTTCTTTCTCGGATTTTCCTTTTGATGACAGGAACTTTGCATGGAGTGGTTCTGTATGTGAAACAGTCTTGTGTTGGAGAGCTCTATTGAAAAGGACGGGTTCAAGTAATTGATTGTGTGATTTCAACCAGCGCATGAAAATGCTGCCAGTGCTCTATCAATTTGTCATGGTACAGCTTTTTCAACGCCGAGATGCCAAGCTGGACACTTTGGTGATAATAACAGTGCCTTCAGAAGTACTTCAATACCCTTGATTTTGTCACATTTTCGTTGTAGACAGGCTGATAGCGAGGCACTGTATCGAGCGAACTGGGCTGAGTCTCTTTCTTACGAACCTGAAGTCTACACTGTAACCAACATGCCAGTGCTCGAACTGTGCCATACCCCATAGCTTCTTTGTACCGAGCTGGTTTCCTGTATAATTTTCACCAGGATGTAAGCATGTGGAAGCTGTTGGTATTTTCATGCTTAAAAAATTTTATTTAAGTTCTTTTTTCATTTGGTTACGTGACACACATAGAGCTAGATACATTGGACATCTGTTTTCATCAAACCTGATTCGACCCAACATGATAAACGTGGAGCTTAGCACCAATTGCTTCAAAATGTCGTCACTTGTCCTGCCTAGTTTGTCCTTGACTGTGCATTTGACACATTGGTGTGTGGTTCCGGTTTTTCTATTTTCAAGTGGTTATTGTGCCCCCCAGCAGCAGTCCCCTGCACATGTTCTTTGACACATGGCCAGAATCCTCTTCGTGCGAAGAATTAGTTTTTTTTTTAACTGTGCATTCATAAGACAAGCTGGACTTTCCGGCCAGGCATGTTTTGCCCACCATAAAAAGCACCCTGCATCGCCTAACTTTCTTCGGGTGTGTTCTTTCGTCCGGAAATTATTCACATTCGATATTTGGAATGCTTGAACCTGAGAAGATAATTAGATAGGGTTTAAGTTCCTCAGGCCTCCATTAAAGTATTTCCTGGCAAATGCAATGAGGCCGTCACCCCCTATTTCCTCCTAGTCATCAGCTTGATGAGTGTTCTTGATGCATCAATATTCTTCTTTTATGCTGAATGTTGTAAGGAGGGCTATGAAAAGAGAGGAATCCCTAATTTCTGGTTTTTCTTTTTTATGATATTTCTTTTTAACTTTTATATATATACATCCTATTTCACACATATATATTGAAATCAATATGTTTGTCAGAGATGACACTTCTTGGATGCAGGTTGTACTTTTATTCACAACGTCTGTATGTGAGTAAAAAGTTTATATTGAAGTGTGGACATTTTACAAATAAAATTTTCATTGCTATTGTAGATCATGTTATGACCATTCTCAGTCAACTGAGACGGAGTCCCTCAAGTGGAGAAACGTACAAAGCTAGCCCCACACCACACGCCATGCGAAGTGCTAATGTTATAGGGGGGAAATTTGAAAATTTTCTTTGCTCGCTTGACTAACCCTTCTTAAAAATCAATGACAGCTGGGATAATTAAACATCACAAAATTTGATTCTAGTCGCACCAAAGAGTCCACCTTAATGTTCATTCGTACGGAGTTGGATGCCCCATTTGAATGCGTCCTGCTGCCCGCGCCGGTACCTACAATCTTTACTTCACCCCGTTCGAAGCTCTAACCCCTGATGCAAGCTTCCAGACAGTTTGCTTCCCTCATATGCCCATTCTCAGCCTGAATGCACCTACACTGAGGGGCGCACGATTGCTCTCTCCCGCAGGGCCATGAGGTTTCTGTGAAGTTTCCTTAAGATGACGGGACAACGGTCACGTAGGCAAGTTTCAGGAGTTCAATCCCTGGATGGTTTGTCCTCCACACCCCTGGAATGGCTCCCTTTTTACAGCCCAAGTGGTGATCCCATTTCTCTGAACTTTGAGGCAATGCCCCAGGGTTGGTTAACCTCCTGTGTAATTTTTCGGCCATGGTTTGACGCTTGATTTATTGGCCTTTAATTGGCAATGCCCCCTTAACGTGAAGCCACCGCTTGTATTTATACTTGTTTTCCTTTTTTTTGTTATGTGTTAGTTGTGATCGGAAGTATACTGTTTGGGACACGACACGATAATACGCCCTGATTATAGGTTATAGTATATATATTATACATTATTGATATACATATATTATCGGTTGGACACGGTAACCACACACCCCAGATATGGCTGTGGTTAGTATGTGAATACAAAGACATTAGAAAGGAAAAATAACTTATGCTACCAAACCACATTTTTACATTTGTTTTCGCTGGACGCTGGACGCTGCACGGCTCACGCCTGGTTATTTTTTTTTTTTTGTGCCCGGTATCGCGTAAATTACTTCTCTACTATGTTCTTGACACAGGCGAGAGGCCTAAATGACAACTGTGTGCTGACCTCGAATGATCACACAGATTAAGCCTCTAGATTCTGTCGTAACCTCTCGAGTATCAGACATCCCGAGTCTGATAAGATTAGACAATTCGATATGCCCGTGGGTTTCTGGAAGCTGGAAAATATTCCACCGCATCCTCAATTATTGTATTACCTGGTATGACTAACTCCACCCCTCCCGCCGATGATATCCCTCCTCATTTCAACCAGCCAGGCTTTTTGCAGCCTGACTTCTCCCTTCCTCAAAATACACTTTAAATAGATAATCACAATTAAATGTCTGTTCAAAATTCCGTGACAAATCTTACACACCAGCTCTCTCCAGGATACAAGGTTTTAGGTTTTTTGAGTTAAATGGTCCTTCACTTCTTCCACACCTCTGCAATAATACAATGAAACAACGTTGTGGGAGTGTCTTTCGCGTATATTGTTATTAGTCACATGTTACACTCATCCCTGT
>CM068953.1:66175027-66209707 GCA_035128595.1 Eptatretus atami
CTGTGTTGCTGTGGTTTTTGACATTTTCAGATCTTTTCCTTATTTCATTGCATTAGTACAAGTGTTTGTTGGTGTATACATCACATTGGTGTTTCCATGTTTTTTTGTGGCTGAAGTGGGATGTGGCACTGGCAAGTTGAGTGGTATTGCTTTTGTGTATTTTATCATTTTAGATAAATTTTGCCTTTGAGCCTCACACACACTCCCAGAACGTGTGTGTGTGTGTGTGTGTGTGTGTGTGTGTGTGTGTCATTCAAATAAGTCAAGACACGAGCTGGATTAAAACACGTGTTAACAATAGCACACATTCACAAAGCAGGTAATTCCACATGCATATGCAGGTAGTGGACAAAAAATGGAAACACCAATGTAAGGTCACTTTATAGGGGGTTTGGCCACCACATGCAGCCAGTGCGGCCTGAACATGCCGTGGCATAGAGTGCACCAGCATCTGGAATTCTGCAGGATGGATGTGACACCATTCTTCCATAAGAAAGTCGATCAACTCACACCTGTGTAATGGAGGTGGAAAACACTGTTTCAGGCATCGTTCCAGCATATCTCAAAAATGCTCGATTGGGTTCAGATCTGGTGATTGAGAAGGCCATGACATATGGATAACATCAGTGCCGTGCGCATCAAACCATTGGGTAACCACACATGCTCTGTGGATGTCATTCTGGAAGACACCCCTCCTGGCAGGAAATAAATGCTGCAACATGGGGTAAAGATGATCACTCAGTACCATTAAGTATCGATGGGAATGACTGCTGCACCCAAACCCTGCCAGGAAAATGTGCCCCACATTACAGAACTACCAGAACCCTTCACTGTCGGAGCCAAGCACTCGGGGTTGTAGAGTTCTTTAGGTTGGCGCCACACATGCACTCATCTGTTTGTCGAGAACATGGGGAAGGATGATTCATCTGACCATCTCACATTTCTCCACTGAACTCACAAACGTGCATTGCCAGGCATGATGAGCGGTTCGTGCACTGCAACCCGACTATGGCATCCCGTTCTGTGGAGCTCTTGGTGGACTGTTTTTGATGAAATGTAGGACTCCCCAGGTTGAAATTTGCAGTTGCTCACCTGCTTTGCCTTGCACTTCAAATTAATGCATGGACATCACAATCCTGGTGTATGCGCTTACACCCACTGTTGCCCTTGCTGATGTCTTTCCCTCAGAGTTCCAGGCCGACATCACCTTAGACACTGTTGCTCGTGAAACATCAGCAAGTTGAACTGTCTTTGTCACTGAAGCTCCTGCCAAACGTGCCCCAACAATCACCCCCTCTTTCAAAGTCAGTGATGTCTCCTCTAACAGCCATGCCAGCCATAATTATAGGCAACCAGGTCTGTATGGCATTTTTATACGTGACCCTAAGCAAGCTGGGATGTTATTTGCTTAACTAACACATCGGCCACACCTGTGTGGAAGCTGTTGCTTTCAATATATTTGGTGTCATTTACCCAGGTGTTTCCTTTTTCTTTTCTTTTCTTTTTTTTCTTTTTTGTCCACTGTGTGTCAAAGAGATTCCAACGACTAATCACAGCATGTATACAATCCCACTTTTCTTCTCCTTTCCTTTTAGGTTCATTGATTACTGGTTCTGTATTGGTTAAAGCACATCTGAAGTCATGTTCTGGAACAAACTGTTTACGTTATTTATTTATTTTCCTTTATGCTCACCAATGCCAAAAAGGCAGCTTCACCAAGATAAGTTGTGGTGTAATGAATGAGATAGTTGGATGCTTTCTAGATTACTTTGGGGGTACATCAGGATGATTGAGATCCAGGAGGCAGAAAGTGATTCTTCCTGTTTGAGACTTTATTTTGCCGTCTCATCATTTATGGATCTGACGACTCTCTTGAATTGCTTCACGGACATAATTCACATGAACAGTTGTGTGCTTCTGGACAAGGGGAGTCAGACATTGCATATCAGTGTCTGGAAATCCATTTCTGTCAATGCCAAGCTTCTTTGTAAAGTCTTCATCTTCTGAGTAGAATCAGAAATGGAAATGTTTCTTCCTTGCAGAGAAAGGTTAACCTCATTTGAGAGACTCAGTGGTGCAATGGTTAGTGTCCGCCTTGAGTCTGGGAGCCCGACCCAACCCCGGCTGAATCATACCAGACTTTAAAATGGTATGTGCTGTTTTCTTGCTTGATGCTCAATGTTTAAAAAAAAGGACACCTTGTGCGGTGTCTGTCCCATATTCCCATGTGAATGAATGATTAGATAAGATCTGAACACGCGATTTACCTTTATATCTGTGACGTCGGTTTTGGTGTCTGTGTGTGTCTGCGTGTCTGTGTGTGTCTGTCTGTGCTTTCCCACTCTCTCTGTGGTAATGAACCTTTTGTTCATTAAAAAAAACAAAAACCTGTATGTGGTCATTCAAGATAAGAGACTTTGCCAATAAGCGTAAGTGAATTGGCTTTAAAAATCTGGTAATGGGCCGATTTTGAAATGTGCATTTAAAGCTGATTCGTCAGTTATTTCAGAACGAGCACATTCGTCACACGGTCATGGATGTTTCACCCCAATATGAGGCCGTTCAAAAATTACGTAATGCTGTTTAAAAAAAAAAAAAATTAGGGAGGCACGTACAGTCTTGATTAAACCTTACTAATACATTTTATTCGACATATGATTAGATTTGTTTTATGAGGTCTCATCGTGATTAACACTCGACCCAAATAAAGCCAATATAAATGTGACGCAACAAACCCGGACAGTGTATAGTCAACATATGCCTGCAGGCCTAATGTGTTAGGCCCACCAGAAAACGATGGTGGCCATATCATTTAGTCTGGGTGTCATGATGGGTGGAGTCCAGCACCACATTTTTGGTGTGGTCCGGCAGCTGTCCGACCAATGGATGCACATTTCAAAACGATCCCCAACAACAACAGCAATGTGGAGCTCTCGTAGACCTGTGACATGTCGCAGATAACAAAGAACTCTATTTCAGTGTGCAATTCCTTAACTTTCTTCAGGACTTTCCCTTTTGATGACCAGCAAACTTTGCATGGAAGATGAGCTTGTCATGTGAAAAGTCCTTGTGTTGGGAGAGCTATTTGAAAAGGCACGAGTTCAAAGTACTTGACTTGTGTGATTCACGCAGCGCACAACAATGGTCAACAGTCTCTTCAATTTGTAGGTCACGTTTTTCAAAGCCGGATGCCAAAAAGACCTGGAAAACTTTGGTTGATAATATACAGTGCCTTCAGAAAGTATTCATACCCCTTGACTTTTGTCACATTTTGTTGTGTTACAGGCTGAATGCAGCATGTATCAGCGAAATGGGCTGAGTCTTTCTTCACAAGCTGAAAGCTTAACTGTCAACCAGACATGACCAGTGCTCGAACTGTGCATACCCCATACAACTTCTTGTACTCGAGCCTGTGTTCCTGATATAATTGATCCACCAAGGAATAAGCGTGTGAAGCTGTCATGGTTATTTCCAATAGCTTACAAAACAAACTCTTCTTTCAGTTCTTTTTCTCATTTGTACCGGATAAACACATAGAGCTGAGAGTACATTTGGACATCTGTTTTCTCATCCAACTGAATTCTGAACCAACCAAATGGTATAACGTGGACTTAAGACACCAATTGCTTCCAAATGTCGTCACTTAGTCCTGTAGTTTGTCACGTGACTGTCATTTGACAATGAGTGTGTGTTCGGTTTTCCCTTTTTCAAGTGTTTTGTCCCAGCAGCAGTGCAACAATGTCTTTGACACATGGCAGAATCTCTTCCGTGCCAAGAATTGTTTTTTTTTTTAACTGTGCAATTCATAAAGACAAAAGCTAGGAAACTTCCAGCCCAGGATAGTTTTGAACACCAAAAAAGCACCCCCTGCATCTGACTACATTCTCTTCGGTGATGCTTCTTTCTGACGGAAAATTATTCACTCTCGCATTAATTTGGAATGCTTGACCTGAGAGATACTTCAGGAGGTTAAGTTCCAGGGCCTCCATTAAAAGTATTTCATGGCAAATGACACAATGAGGCCTCCCTTTTCCTCCATCTTCCATGCATATGATGATGTATCTAATGTATGCATCCAAATACTTCTTCCTTTTATTGCTGAATGTTGTCAAGAGGCTATGAAAAAAGAGAGGAATTCCTAATTTCTTGGTTTTGTTTTTTTATATATTTTTTAAATTTTTATAATATTACATTATTTCATATATTTGAAAATAAAATATGTTTGTCAGAGATGACATTCATTAGATTGCAGTCGTAATTTTATTCAAAGTTGTATGTGATTAAAAAGTTTATATTGAAGTGTGACATTTTAAAATAATTTCTACATTTGAATGATTATCATGTTTTAACCATTCTCAGTCAACTGTTGGACGGAGATCCCTCCCAGTGGAGAGGTACCAAGCTTGACCCAACCACACCGGCCTGGAGTGCTAATGTTAGGGGAGGAATTTGGAATTGTTCTGTTGCCTGTGAACTCACCCATTCTTCATCAAATGACAGTGGGATATTTAACATCAACAAATTTGATTCTAGTCAACAGGTCCCAACCTTAATGTTCCATAGTACGGATGGTGCACCCATTTTGATTCCAGTCCCTGCATGCACAGCACCGGTCCTACATAATACTTCAACCACGTTCAAGCTTAAAACCCATGACTGCAGCTCCAAGACAGGTGTGCTTACCTCTATGCCACATTATCAGATGAATGAATATAATGGAGATGGATGGATGATCCTCCTCACACCATCAGGCGCATGAGGCTTCTGATGAAGTTTCATTGGTGAGGGAGAAAGGTACCGAGGCAGTTTCAGGAGTTCAATCCTGGATGGGTTGCTCCTCCAACACACAATGCTTGACTGGCTCACCTTTTTCAGCAAGCTGGTAGTCATTTTGCTGACTTCTGAAGGATGCCAGGTTGAGTTAACCTCACTGGTGTTATTTTGGCATGGCTGAAGCTTGATTTTGGCACCTTAAAATTTGAAGCCAACTGCCTTAAACGTTGAGCCACCACCAAGCTTGATGAATTTAATACCTTGCGTTTTCTTTTTTCTTGTTACAAAAATGTGATTATGTGATGAAATCGACAAGTTATTAACATTGTTGGGTTGAACAAATACAAAACAAAAAGAAGCTTCATTTGTCCAGCTAAACAATTAATTGTTTTGGGGTTTATTTTTTTTTTTGTTAGCCTGCACCATTTGAACTGCCGAGCCTGCCAGACAGGGTGAAATGTGTTGTTAGTTTACAGCAAAGAAAGATGCCATGGTGTTGAAGAGTCACGACATGCCTTTAAATCACCTTAACATCATGTATATGTATATGTATATATATATATATACTGTATATACTGTATATATATATATATTATACTGTATATACATATACAGTGGGGAGAACAAGTATTTGATACACTGCCGATTTTGCAGGTTTTCCCACTTACACAGCACGTAGAGGTCTGTAATTTTTATCATAGGTACACTTCAACTGTGAAAGACGGAATCTAAAACAAAATCCTGAAAATCACATTGTATGATTTTTAAATAATTAATTTGCATTTTATTGCATGAAATAAGTATTTGATACATCAGAAAAACAGAACTTGATATTTGGTACAGAAACCTTTGTTTGCAATTACAGAGATCAGACGTTTCCTATAGTTCTTAACCAGGTTTGCACAGACTGCAGCAGGGATTTTGGCCCACGCCTCCATACAGATCTTCTCCAGATCCTTCAGGTTTCGGGCTGTCGCTGGGCAACACAGACTTTCAGCTCCCTCAAAGATTTTCTATTGGGTTCAGGTCTGGAGACTGGCTAGGCCACTCCAGGACCTTGAGATGCTTCTTACGGAGCCACTCCTTAGTTGCCCTTGCTGTGTGTTTCGGGTCGTTGTCATGCTGGAAGACCCAGCCACACCCCATCTTCAATGCTCTTGTTGAGGGAAGGAGGTTGTTGGCCAAGATCTCGCGATACATGGCCCCATCCATCCTCCCCTCAATACGGTGCAGTCGTCCTGTCCCCTTTGCAGAAAAGCATCCCCAAAGAATGATGTTTCCACTCCATGCTTCACGGTTGGGATGGTGTTCTTGGGGTTGTACTCCTCTTCTTCTTCCTCCAAACACGGCGAGTGGAGTTTAAACCAAAAAGCTCTATTTTGGTCTCATCAGACCACATGACCTTCTCCCATTCCTCCTCTGGATCATCCAGATGGTCATTGGCAAACTTCAGACGGCCTGGACATGCGCTGGCTTGAGCAGAGGGACCTTGCGTGCGCTGCAGGATTTTAATCCATGACGGCGTAGTGTGTTACTTATGGTTTTCTTTGATACTGTGGTCCCAGCTCTCTTCAGGTCATTGACCAGGTCCTGCCGTGTAGTTCTGGGCTGAACCTTCACCTTTCTCATGATCATTGAGGCTCCACGAGGTGAGATCTTGCATGGAGCCCCAGACCGAGGGAGATTGACTGTTATCTTGAACTTCTTCCATTTTCTAATAATTGCGCCAAAAGTTGTTGCCTTCTCACCAAGCTGCTTGCCTATTGTCCTGTAGCCCATCCCAGCCTTGTGCAAGTCTACAATTTTGTCCCTGATGTCCTTAGACAGCTCTCTGGTCTTGCCCATTGTGGAGAGGTTGGAGTCTGATTGATTGAGTGTGGACAGCTGTCTTTTATGCAGATAACGAGTTCAAACAGGTGCAGTTAATACAGGTAATGAGTGGAGAATGGGAGGGCTTCTTAAAGACAAAACTAACAGGTCTGTGAGAGCCGGAATTCTTACTGGTTGGTAGGTGATCAAATACTTATTTCATGCAATAAAATGCAAATTAACTATTTAAAAATCATACAATGTGATTTTCAGGATTTTTGTTTTAGATTCCGTCTTCACAGTTGAAGTGTACCTATGATAAAAAATTACAGACCTCTACGTGCTTGTAAGTGGGAAACCTGCAAAATTGGCAGTGTATCAAATTCTTGTTTTCCCCACTGTATATATATATATATGTATATATATATGTATATATGAAGGCGCTTCCACACCAAAAAGTTATTTAATTAAAAAATAAAAAACGAGATCGACTCCGCAATTGAATAATAAGCAATAGCAGACCCGGTCTCAGGTGACGTTTCAACAGCTTCACACAGCGGCTGCCTCAGACACAATCAACAATAGACATGGTTTATTGTGCCTGAGGAAGCTGGCTGTGAAGCTGGTGAAATGTTGCCTGAGACTGGGTTACTCTTGCTTATTACTCAAATTGGCAGAGTCGATCTAGTTACTTTTGGTTGGAAGCGCATCCTTTGTCTTTAAAAATGTGTAATCCCAACTGCCCCAATCTTTTATATATATATATATGAGGCCCCGCGAGGAGGAGTGATGTAAGCGACATTTTTTAATGATAGGCTCGGATGATAGGGTAAGGGTTAAAATAGTGCTATATGGCATTAACTCCAAAATGGCCGATGTGTCCCTTACATCACTCCTCGCGGCGCCTCATATATATATATATATAATTGTTACGGCTGTGGAAATTCGCAACCACCATTCAGGTCCCGTAGGTGAGGTATTTCTGAAGTACATGTATAGTTACCCCCAAACCCGTTGTTTAGAGGGAATTAATGTGATTCATTCGGGCTGCGACACTTTGAGTCAGTCGTTTTTGTTCTTTCTTTATTTTTGAACCAACCACGTCAACCACAACACCGCCATCCCCACCACAGCGCCGACCGCGCTGCGCCGCGCCGCCTCCGCCATCTGCGCGACTGCATCTTCGCCACCCGCCATTTCTTCTCCGCGCTCGTGTGGGGGAGGTGCGATCCGAGCCGGGGTCAAAGGTGAGAAAAGGTGGGGGCCTCTTTTTGGGGGAATAATTCCCTGGCCCCGAGCCAAGACTGACTTTCCTCGCCCCCCGCACGCGCGGGAGGCGGGAACGAGAGGCACGCCCCTTTTCGGGAACTCTCTCAAAGGAGGGTGGAGCCGAAAACGGGGGCGGAGTGGAGGGCGGAGCCCCGCGCTATAAAGACGGACACGGCCGGGTGCAAGAAGCTCTCGGTCTTTCCCTTCGTCGTAGAACTGGTGGGTGGAGCTGTGAGGAGTCGTCGTTTGGTTGGGTGCTCCCTCGTCTCGGGTTGAAGAGTCATCGCCGGGTCGAGCCCGGGAGCTCGTTAAAGTCGAGCTGTTTTTTTTCCGTCGTCGAGTCGGCAGTAAAGGACGGCGAGGGAGACGGAGCTCGGAGTTGAGGTCGTGGGAGAGGACTCGTCGGCCCGCACCAAGGAAGTCATTTCTGTTCTTTTCGGGGTTTATTTTGTGTGGAACTTGCTGTTGGCGCCGTCTGTGAAGTAGAACTGTTAAGTGTTGCCATGTGTCGGTCTTAGTCGGGTGTAACTTGCGTCGTCGTTGCTTTGGTTTATTTGATATATGTGCATTTCTGACTGTTTGGCTGTAAATACGTGCCTTATGTGTGCTTTCTGTGTGCGTGTAAATAAAATGCTTGCTTGTTGAACTGTTCCCGTTTCGCTGCGTCCTTCCCTTTATTGAACCTCCATCTTGCTTCGCGTAAAGGGTTCGTAGTGGGCTTAAAACGCCCGATAATTAATCTGAACCGTCAAGGTCGACGATAACACCGCTCGGTTATCCCGATAGTACGAACGGGCCGCTTAAGCGGTTCGTGTCCGGAGTCGACCTGTGGCGTGGTGCAACCCCTCGGTAGGTTACCCGTGCGAGTACTTAGGTATATCGACTTTCGGCGATTCAACCCTACTTCGCACAGGTAGAATGCGGACGTGGTTGTGGTGAGGTTAAACCCCACCCGTGACTAGCTCCCGGCGTTAGTCCGAGAGGGTCACGACTGAATTGTCCGTCCGGTGGGCGACGCGGTCCGGATTCGAGTTACGCGGCCGATCGCACGCCAGCGGGCCAGAATTCGTAACAATATACATGTATATGTAATAATATATATAATATATATATTGTTGCGAATTCGCGAATGTTGCGAATATATATATACATGTATATGTTACGAATTCTGGCCCGCCTGGCGTGCGATCGGCCGCGTAACTCGAATCGCGACCGCGTCGCCCACCAGAACGGACAATTCAGTCGTGACCCTCTCGGACTAACGCCGGGAGCGAGTCACGGTGGGTCTTTCGACCACACACAATCGTGCCAATCGGCCACCCGCGCAGGATAGGGTTGTTCGCCAAACTCGACCTACCTAAGTACCTGCGTGGGTAGTTAACCGGGCGATTGTACCTCGCCGCTGGCCGGCCTAGGACACGAACCGCTTAAAGCGGTCTGTTCCGTGCTTCAGTGATAACCGAGCGGTGTTATCGCCGCCCCGACGGACGTGATTATTTCCGGGTGCTTACACCCTTCTACCAATTCTTTGCGTGATGCCAGATGGAACTTTCAAACAAAGGAAAGGGCGCAACGAAACGGGAAACAGTTCGACAAGTACATTTATTCCACACTGAGACAAGGCAAGCACGTATTCACAGCCATACAGTAAGAATGCACGTATAAACAGTCAAGCAATGAAAGCAAGAATTACAACCGACTACAAGCAAAGGTTTATTTACATGCACTTAAACAGTTTCTACTTTTCAAGACACGGCGCCAACACGCATTCACACAAAAGCAAAGGAAAGACCCCTCAAAGGCAAGGGAGTCAGACTGGGCCCGTGGGCCTAATGCGCGTGGAACCTGGATGGAGTGGCCAGGTCCACGAGACCGAAGGGTCCTACCGCGCCCTCGTGGCGCGATGGCGGGCAAGCCGCAATGTCAGCGTAGCTGCGCTGCTTCGTGCCCCTGGCGTGGTCGGCGAGCCTCTCTCCGGCGCTCCCCGTCTGCCTTTCCCGTCGGCTTCGAGCTCCGTCTCCCGACTCGACTGTCCCGCCGACACTGCAGACTTGACTTCTTCTGCCGACACCCACTGCTCCACTGGTTCTCTGCACGACGCTGGCGCACCTTGACTTCCACTTGACTTCCCGCGCCGAGCTGCGCCGTGCTGGCGCCTATATAACCCGGGGGAGGGGCGTATATGTAAATTTCTGGATCACAGCGGGTTCGGAGGCGGGCTATACTACCCGATGCTCAGTCATTGGGGCGGATGAGAAGGGGGCGTGAAGCATTCCTGATCCGCTTTTCGGGGCGAAAGGAACGCATTCACAGCGGGTTCGGAGGCGGGGCTACACTACCCGATGCTCGTCATTGGAGAGATGAAAAGGGGGCGTGAAGCATTCCTGATCCGCTTTTGAGGCGAACGGAACGCATTCACAGCCCATGGCACGACGTGTGGTAGAAAGGCGGAGTGGTGGGAGTTTGGTTGTTGGCGGGCGTCGTTTGAGAATGGTGGTGGAGCGATGTTTGCGGGATGGAGTTGTGCAGGTAAAGAGGCGAAGGTGGTGGTGTTTGAGTTGTTGGCGGGCGTCGTTTGAGAATGGCGGTGAAGCGATGTTGCGGGATGGAGTTGTGGAGGTAAAGAGGCGAAGGTGTGGTGTTTGAATTGTTGGGGGATTATTGGTCCAAAATAATGACAGAGAAAAGAAAAACGGCTAACTCAAAAGGATCGCAGCCCGTGAACACGGAAATTCCCTCTAAACAACGGTGGGGAAATCTAACTACACAATTACTTATCGTCATAACTGATCTAAGGTCCTTTAGTTGGATTGCGAATTTCCAACAGCCGTAACACTACCCCCTCCCCTTTTTACAGACTCGTCCCGAGTCGTCGAATTTTCGTGTGCCATCATGTGTAGGTTCTCCCCTAGTACGTTTACCTTTGGATCCCTGAGTGCGACATTCAGTGTATTCGTGTCCCAAAAATAAATAACCTACGGGCTGAGTAACTAACTAAACAAACCACTCATACAGACGACTTAAATAAATTGCCGGCGCTAAGACTTGCATGCGGGGGCGCAAAACACATTTACAATTCACAACTTAACTTATAATTTACACTATGCCATGGCCCAGGATCGATGACTCTGCAAGAGAAAAAGTAGCAGGGAGCCAGGCTGCTCGCACGCAGTCTCTGGCTCATGCATAATGCAGGTGACAGGAATGTGGCCGGCTACTCACATGTAGTCTAAGGCCTCCCCCTTTTAAAATGGACGCATGAACACAACGGCGCATGATGCTGCCGCAACACAGTCTCCGTGCTGGCTCAAGCAGCACACGCAATGAACGTGCACGGCGCCGGTGCAGGGCCGTGTTGCAGCTGCCATCAGGGCAATCCCTGCAAATTTGCGCGGTGATCCTGGCGCACATGGTAATGAACAAGGGGGGGGGGAATGCAAAACAGAACGGGGCTGGTGGACATGGGCAGTAGGCATGGCATGGCAAAGGTGAACAGGCAAGGCATGCATGACAAGGCCGCTGTAGCAAAAACAGCCGGCAGTGAAGCTGACCGCACAGGCCTTGTAGTAAAAACAGCCGGCAGACGATCGACCGCACAGGCCTTGCAGTAAAACACCAGCAGACGATCGGCCGGCTCATGCCTTGCAGTAAACACCAGCAGAGATCCGGCGGCACAGGCCTTGCAGTAAACACCAGCAGACGATCGGCTGGCACAGGCCTTGCAGCAAACACCAGCAGACGATCCGGCCGGCACAGGCCTTGTAATGAGGAGGTTGGTGGAGGGAGTGTGGGGTGCTGGCCACTCGGAAGGCGGGCTCGGACCTACCCTACGGTCTCCCTCCAACCTATCCCTTTTCCTGTCTCTGTCCATACCCACCCCCTTAATTTGTAAAACCAATTTAGCCCCAACTTATTTTCTTCTTTTTATTTTTATTTTTTACTTCCCCACTATAAATCGTCCCCTAACCCCCTTTATCGTCCTTGTTCGGCTAACCTATTCTGTCCTAGCCTACTCCCACCCTACGTTCCCTTCCTGGAGGGAATAAGGGAGAGCTAGCGTCCTGTGTCGAGGCCCAACTCAAGCCTCAGGATGGCCTCCTCAGACTTCAGCGATCTGAACCCAAAGTGGGTCCAGCGGCCGACAACGAGAGCGAAGGGATGGATGGTGCGGAGGGGTACACTTCCTAATCTACTATCCATTAACCTTTAAACTACCCGGGGCTTTCAACAAGCGCCTCTCGCTTAATGTACTTGTTTATCAACCCAGATTCCCGTCGCCTGTGTTGGTGTCCTCGCAAATTTCGGGCCTCGCCCCCCAATTTCCTTCCGTGCCCTCACACGGTCTCATGGCTGGGACGCGTGGCTCCTTGGCAGGAACTACCTCTCTGCCGATTCCCCAACAATGGCACCCCGGGCACTACACTGCCTCCGAGCTTACAGCTCCCTAAACGCCGGGGAGTGCCCTCCCTGGCGACTCCCCTGAAACGCTCACGTTGCAGGCTGGCGTCCCGGGCCCCTTTCCGAGGTCGTCACTGTGCCCACGACACTGCCACAGCGGCCGATGGTGCCCGGGCCCCGCATCATGCGGGCGCACCCGTGCCCACTACGCTAACCCGCCCCCATGGACCCTTGGCCTACCGCGGCCGACTAGCCCGGTGCCCGGGGTACCCACTCAGCGATACTCACCGTTCGTAGCCACGCTCCCAGCCCGTCAACAGGGCTCTTGCACCTCCAAATGGGTATCGAGCCTACTTTCCCACCAACAACGAAACGACTTCCATTTTTGTCAATTTGACTAACCCCCTAACTCACATTATACTGACCCCGGGATCCCTTGGGCGGGAATCACTCCTCCCCCCAATCACTCATCGCACCATGCATTCCACCTTCACTCCATTCACACAGACCCGCTGGCCTCACTCACTCATCATGTTTCCTTTCACAACTCACACATCGCTGAACTCTTCCCATTCTTCTGACCTACATCCCCTCACTACCTCGTGCTCCCACGTCGTCCCTTAAACTACAGCACGTTCCATTTAACACTACGTAGCTCAGCTACGTCCCCACTACAACATCCAAAGTCTGTCACTGTCCTCAGAATCCTCCATTCGCAGGGGGGATTTCCATCCTCTCCTACTGGGCTCGTGAACTCGTTGCAAGGCTCTGCGAGCCTTGCGCCTCTACGGGAGCGGCTGTTCCAGCACCGACTCCTCCGGCAAGACATGTCCATGAGGGCGTAAGGTCGCCCTTGTAAGTCTCAGGCGGTCCGCGTGGACTATCCGGGGAAGGGCCCGTGGTCCCATTTTAATTTTTAGGACCACGTCACTGATTTGCGCCAGGACGACCCCCGTGCCCTGCCAAGGTGAGGTGAGCTTCGGGCCATCTGCCCTTCCTCCGCCGGGGTTGAAGAACCAAATTCGCCCCCGGTGGGTACTCACTCACTGGCTCCGGTGGTCGTACCTTCGCTTCATCTTTTATG
Organism: Eptatretus atami; assembly: GCA_035128595.1. Lineage (NCBI taxonomy): Eukaryota > Metazoa > Chordata > Myxini > Myxiniformes > Myxinidae > Eptatretus > Eptatretus atami. Next base: position 66,188,361 of record CM068953.1, read on the forward strand.
TCCGCCTTTTGAGAGCTGGTGGCGTGCGAAGGCATGGACCTTCTCCATGCCTTCCTCCAACCGATGGGCATAGCCCTCCCCGGGGGCCTGTCAAGACGCTCAGGCGTCGGACCGCACAACAAATCGACGGGGCTTCTCAGCTCCGCCCGTACATCAACAGCGCCGGACTACAAGCGGTAGACCCGTGCTGGGACGCGCGATAGGCATCAGGAGGTACGGGAGTTGTTCGTCCCAGTCCTCCTGGTTAGTGCGGTGAAGAGGGCCAATTGTTGGACCAGGGTCCTATTGAACTCTCCACCATGCCATCAGACTGTGGTCTAGGGGCGTTGTCCGTGTCTTTCGAATTTCCAGGAGCCTGCACACCTCTTTTAGTAACTCGCTCTCAAAATTTCGTCCCTGGTCCCTGTGCAGCTCCTGCGGAATCCCATACCGGCATGTAAATCCTTCTACGAAGGCCTTTGCCACAACCCCAGCTTCGTTGGAAGGGCAAAGGCCTCCGGCCATTTGGTGAAATGTACATATCACGAGGATGTACTTATACCTTGGCGAGTGGGGCAGTGGTCCCAAAATGTCCATGGCCACTCGCTCAAGGGGCCCCAACCGATGTAGTTGGAGTGGGGCCTCATCCTCTGTGGCGTCCCTTTTGGCAGTACAGCGTCGCATGCTCGACACCAGTTCTGTACATCGCACCCCATGTTAACCCAATAGAACCGCCGGCGGACCCGAGATTTTGTTTTGGTCCTGCCCAAATGGCCGCCGGCGTGGGTGCTGTGCACCTGTTCAAAATTTGGGTCTTAAACCCATCAGGGACTATCACCAGCCAAGAAGTTTGTTCTGAAGGAATCTCCACCCACTTGCGATATAAGATGTTGTCCTCATTTCTAGGGTCCTCCACTGAGCCCAGTATGCTTTTGTTCGCGCTCCGAGTGGGGCGATCTCCTCCCACACTGGGGCTCCTGTTTTCCTGGACCCATTTGTAACACTGGCCCTATCAGCGGGGTCTTCCCGCTGGGCCGTGCTCCACGCCAAATCGCCAAATTCCTCCCCGCGGTTAGTGGCAAAGTTGGGCCTACCACCCGGGCCGCACGGGCTGGGAGTTTCGGGGAGGTGTCTGCCAATTGGTCCTCTCCTCATGCCTCGTGCATATCGGCAGTTTTCTCACAGACGGGCGTCGAGAGAGCGCATCGGAATTCCCATGAGCCTTACGCTCTATGGGCCACACTGAAATCGTACTGCTGCAATTTCCAACCACCTTGCAATCTGGCCTTCCGGTTCCTTGAACCGTAAGAGCCATTGCAAGGAGGAATGGTCAGTTCGAACCAAAAATTTCCTCCCGTACAAGTACGGGTGGAAATGGCTCCTTGCCGAGTAACGCAATAATTTCGTTCGGGCCTACTCATGGCCCGATATAATACGCGATCACTCTTTCCACGCCCCCTGTGCTGAGACAAGACCGCTCCCAATCCTTCCTGGCTTGCATCGTGTCCAGGGTATACATCCCGTCATCGGTGGGGTACGCTAAAATGGGTGTGGATGTCAAACACCCCTTTAATTTGAGGAAGGCCTCCTGGCATTCCTCTGTCCAATTAAATCTCAACCCCTTCTCCGTTAACGTCGAGGGCCTGGCTATCTCCGCAAAGTTTGCCACGAAGCGCCGGTAGTAGAGCAAAGTCCCAAAAAGCCCGTACCTGTTAATAGTTGTAGGTACGGGCCACTCCTCTACCGCTGTAATTTTTCCGGGGTCGGTCTCCACCCCCTCGCGGCCTATCACGTGTCCGAGCTAGGCACCTCTGTCGCGACAAGTGCATTTCTCCCGGGCTCAACTTCATCCCTGCCTGCCTGAGGCGCCCAAACACCTGGTCCAAATTGGCTATTTCCTGGGTAAATGTTTAGCGTGTACCAGGACGTCATCCAGATACACCAGACATGATCCGCCATGGCATGCCGCCTAGCACACGCTCCATCAATCTCTCAAAGGTGCGGGGTTTACACAAACCGAACGGCATGCAGTGAACTGATACAGTCCCTTCCCTGTGGAAAATGCCGTTTTTCTCCTTCCCGTCTTATCCATCTCCACCTGCCAATACCCACTCTTGAGGTCTAAGGTTGAGACACCATTTTAGAGCCTGAAACGGCGTCGAGGGTATCGTCAATTCTAGGCAGGGGATAAGGAGTCTTTGAGTGTCACATTGTTCAGCTGGCGATAGTCCACGCAGAAACCCGTGGTCCCATCCTTCTTTTTGACCAGCACAACCGGTGACATCCAAGGACTTCCTGAGGGCTCAATGACACCTGCATTGAGCATTTTTTCAACCTGTTCATCAGCCCTCTCGCTTGCTCCATGGGAGCCTTCGAGCAGGCTGACGGACAGGCCGGGCCCCTTGGTGTGGATCTGATTATGCACCAGCCCGTACGTCCAATATCCTCGGGTGACAAGGAGAAGATCCCATGTGTCGGTCAACCAGTTTGTATAAGGCCTCCCGCTGGGCATCCTCCAAATCTACACTACTCCGGATTACCATTCTCGCAAATGGGACCGGGCCAATTCCTAATAATCTGGAGACTCCCTCCTGGGCCGGTCCGGCTCTGACTTATCGTCCCTCAGCTCTGCGACCTCGATCACTGGGGTGCAAATCTGCCACCTCGTGCCCCGCCTGATAGTGCGTGGTTCCGTGCTTACGTTTATTACCCGAACGGGCACAATAGGCCCGTCGGTATTTACCAGGGTGCGGCCCACGACTAAACCGGGGTTGATTGCCCTGCGGTAGTTCCGCCAGGCCGCAGGAGCCCTGCACGTTGGGTGTGTCGCACCGGCCGGGACCACCGCCTCGGCACCCGGGGAATGACCACGGAGTCAGGAGCCTCCAGCTCCACTCTCTCATCCGTGCTCACGCCCCACTAACGGCAATTCCTCACCACCCAACTGCATGACCCCTCGGGCCAAGTCGATTTTACAACCACCGGCAGTTAGCACATCCACCTATTAGACATGGGTCGCACACCTTCGCCACCCAAACCTCTATCCTCGTATTTACAGTGCCGATATTTTCTACCATTTTGCCTTGTGCTTCCTCCCATTCTTTTTTAGTGCTTCTTGCCCTTTTTGAGACTCAACCCCATGTCCTGCATCTCACCCGCATTTTTTTTCATATTCGCATTCATGCGTTGCGCATTCGTATCCATTCGTTTTTTCATTTCATTTGTGTTTGTATCCATCTTCGCATTCATTGCCGCGCACATGGCGCATAGCTGGGCCATGTCGGGTGCGCTCGGCTGAGCCAATTCGGCAAGGTCGGGGGTTTGGCGGAGAGGGGGAGGGGAGGTGTCATACACCGCGGCTGCTGCCGGCCCATTTCGGGCTCTGGGTTCGGTTGGGGGGGGGGGGAATTGCTCCTGCACAACAAGCATTTCCTGCTCGGGGTTCTCATCCTGGCCATGGATTCTACTAATTCTACATCATATTCTACCCCCGGCACCCGTTCGCCTTGAAACTCCATCTTATTCTCGGAAGAGAATTAATTTAGCTTTGCTCGTAATTTGGGGAACGGGGGGTTGCTTCGCGGACCCCTCGTCCGATCCCGTAAATTTATGTTGGAGACCGAGGTGGATTTGAATCCCACACTCCTGTACACCACTGTTATGAATCTGGCCCGCCTGGCGTGCGATCGGCCGCGTAACTTGAATAGCGACCGCGTCGCCCACCGGAACGGACAATTCAGTCGTGACCCTCCGTGGAACTACCGCCAGGAGCTAGTCACGGTGGGTCTTTCGACCACACCACAATCGTGCCAATCGGCCACCCGCGCAGGATAGGGTTGTTCGCCAAACTCGACCTACCTAAGTACCTGCGCGGGTAGTTAACCGGGCGATCGTACCTCGCCGCTGGCCGGCCTAGACACGAACCGCTGAAGCGGTCCGTTCCGTGCTTCAGTGATAACCGAGCGGTGTTATCGCCGCCGCCCCGACGGACATGATTATTCCGGTGCTTACACCCTTCTACCAATTCCTTGCGTGATGCCAGATGGAACTTTCAAACAAAGGAAAGGACGCAACGAAACGGGAAACAGTTCGACAAGTACATTTATTCCACACTCAGACAAGCAAGCACGTATTCACGGCCATACAGTAAGAATGCACGTATAACAGTCAAAGCAATGAAAGCAAAATTACAACCGACTACAAGCAAAGGTTTATTTACATGCACTTAAACAGTTTCTACTTTACAAGACACGGCGCCACAACACGCATTCACACAAAAGCAAAGGAAAGACCCCCTCAAAGGCAGGGAGTCAGACTGGGCCGCGTGGACCTAATGCGCGTGGAACCTGGATGAGCGGCCAGGTCCACGAGACCGAAGGGTCCTACCCGCGCCCTCGTGGCGCGATGGCGGCAAGCCGCAATGTCAGCGTAGCTGCGCCTGGCTTCGTGCCCCTGGCGTGGTCGGCGAGCTCTCTCCGGCGCTCCCCCGTCTGCCTTTCCCGTCGGCTTCGAGCTCCGTCTCCACTCGACTGTCCCGCCGACACTGCAGACTTGACTTCTTCTGCCGACACTCCGCCCGCTGCCACTCCACTGCTCCCACTTGGTTCTCTGCCGACGTACTGGGCACCTTGACTTCCACTTGACTTCCCGTGCCGTGCTCGCGCCTATAGCCCGGGGAGGGGCGTATATGTAAATTTCTGGATCACAGCGGGTTCGGAGGCGGGGCTATACTACCCGATGCTCAGTCATTGGGCGGATGAGAAGGGGCGTGAAGCATTCCTGATCTGCTTTTCGGGGCGAAAGGAACGCATTCACAGCAGGTTCGGAGGCGGGGCTACACTACCCGATGCTCGGTCATTGGACGGATGAAAGGGGGCGTGAAGCATTCCTGATCCGCTTTTTGAGGCGAATGGAACGCATTCACAGCCCATGCACGACGTGTTGGTGAAATGCGGAGGTGGTGGGAGTTTGGTTGTTGCGGGCGTCGTTTGAGAATGGCGGTGAAGCGATGTTTGCGGGATGGAGTTGTGGAGGTAAAGAGGCGAAGGTGGTGGTGTTTGAGTTGTTGGGGGATTATTGGTCCAAAATAATGACCAGAGAAAAGAAAACGGCTAACTCAAAGGATCGCAGCCCGGTGAACACGGAAATTTCCCTCTAAACAACGGTGGGAAATCTAACTACACAATTACTTATCGTCATAACTATCTAAGGTCCTTTTTGGTGATTGCGAATTTCCACAGCCGTAACAATATATATATATATATATATATATATATATATATTTATATATATCAGCCTGGTGTGGCTTAGTGGTTAGGGTGGCAGCTTGGGATCCTAGGGTCCTGAGTTCAAGCCCCGTTGGCCGCTGAATTAAAATACACCAGGAGTTTGAATCAGCCTGTCATCCTTCCGAGTCGGCAAAATGAGCACCAGTGTACTGGTAAGGGGGCACTGCATCAGCGCATAGCCGCGTCCCAACCAATGATGCCACCAGCAGCCACAGGCTGCACTAATATAATTAATATAATATATATATTATATATATATATATAATAATATGTACGTATACATATACATACCATATACCACACTGGAATACCCGGCGTTGCCCGGGGGGGGGGTGAATATCGGAATAAGAGAGGGTAAATTGTGGTGCTTAATAGATATCACATTTAATTTGGACACATTTCACATTTTTTTGTCATTGTCAGTGTTCGTCATCAGTGCTCCAATGCCTCGGGGGTAGACCACATTGCATGTCTGACTGTTGGATGCCAGGATGCTGAGCTTCACTGCGCTGTCAGTCCGAGAGGCAGCCACATACAGCTGGCCGTGGGAGAAGCACGGGATAGAGAGGTCGACACCGATTGCCTTGTACGTCTGACCTTGAGCCTTGTTAATCGACATCGCAAAGCATGACTTGCAGGGAAACTGGAGTCTGCGAAACTGGAAGGGCAGCTCGGAGTCAGACTGAATGAGCGGGATCCTCGGCAGAAGGACGACTTCTTCTTTGTATGGTCCACAAGAGATGGTGGCCTCAATGACATTGGCATGCAGGCGGGTTATGATGCAGCGTGTGCCATTGGTGGTCTTCGGTGGCTCCATGTTTTGCAGGATCATGATGGGCACACCGAGTTTCAGCTTGAAGAGGTGTGGTGGCATTCCTGGCAGCTCGAGAGAATTGAGCAGCTCAACAGGGAAGTGACTGCCTCCTCGTCGCAGATGGTACTGTCCCCAGACTTGTGGATCCTCTCGTCGCCGGGGAACTCTCCCATGAGCCAGTTGTTGAGTTGGTTGACATTGATGTTCAGCGGAGAGAGAATTGCATGCTCAGCCAGCCACTCAGACCTGACTCAATTTGTGGTCAAGCAAGGGTAGACTTCAGCCTTGAGATCCTCCAGTGTGGAGACGACCTTGCCCAGTCCAGGAGGAATTGCGATCATGTCTGGTTCGGCCGAAAATGGGATCTGTCCATTACCAATTTCCAGGAGCAGCTTTGAGAAGTTGGTGGCCCCTTCATCGCCAGACAGGTGAGCTCACATGTTGGTGGTCATGTGCTTGACAGTCACATGGCACCATAGGTGGGACGTCTTCAGGCTGACGTTGACAATGTTGGATTTGGTGCCTCTCTTGACCACTGGAAGGATCTGCCGGAAGTCTCCGCAGAGCAGTGTGGGGATGCCTCCCATGGGTTGCTGGACTCCTGTGATGTCCTGCAGTGTGCGGTCTACAGCTTCATTGGCTGACTTGTGAGTCATCGGGGCCTCATCCACAATGATGGCAGCAGCATCCTTGATAACCTTGGCCAATGCTGTTCCACGCTTGATGCTGCATGTTGGCTGCTCTTTGAGGTGAGTGTCGAGTGGGATCTTGAAGATGCTGTGCAGCGTTCGTCCTCCCTGGAGCAGTGTTGCGGCAATTCCGCTGGACGCAGTAGCAAGAGCAATCTTGCCTCCTGAGCAAATCTTTTTCAGTATCGTGTTGATGACGAAGCTCTTGCCTGTTCCTCCCTGTGCATCGAGGAAGATGATGTTGCTGCTCCTGTTGCCATTGATGATGCTACCTTGCTGCACCAGTTCAAGGAATGCATTGTAGACCTGATGCTGGTCATCTATCAGGTGCTGTTGGAGGTCATCAGCCTGGATAGCCAACTGCTCTTGGTTGTAGTCCACTTCCCTGAGAAATTTACTCTCTCGAGCCTATCTTCTGTGCCCCTCTTCTGGTGTAGGTAGGTCATACGAACTGAGATGACGACGCCATCATGATCACACCTTGTCGTCGAGGGAGCAAAGCGCAAGTTGTAGACCTCCTCGTTGTAGTCAGCATCAGATTGCCAACATTGACGGTGCTGGAACAGGTAGTCTCAGAGAGGAGGTCATGGAACTGATACAAGAGTGTGCGTGGATTGCTAGGGAAACAGGTACAGTGAGGTGACTGCCATGAGACTCTGAGATTTGGGTGCAGACTGGCTGATGCCTGCCTCCCCATAGCAAAGGTGGAGGTGCTGGTCATTTTCCAGGAGTCCCTTGCGAGACAGGCTTCACGGAAGGACAATTCTGGCCATCCACGGTTCTCAGAGCAGTGAAGGAGGAGGGGCACAGACTTCAGTCAGGAGAAGTCGAACAGTAACAGTCACCTGCTCGGGATGATGCTGCTAGATGTGCCAATTGCCGGAGCCTTCCAGTGTGCATGTGGACCTTCGACTACCTCTCCTCGCTTGTGGCGGGCCCACTTCTTGCGCGACTTGTTCCCACATGTAGTACTCGGGCACCTCGTGATATTTGAGCGTCTTGGCAAAATCGTCATGACTGCAGAGGTCGAAGAAGGCAGTCAGCATTGTGGCTGGCGGTGGTCGCTGTCCCTCTTGACGGCATTGTCCACATGAAGAAGACTCGCTGTCCATTCTCGAGGTGGACGGCTAGGGTCAATGACTGGACGGAAATGTTCGGAATTGGGTGCTCCAGGACTCCTCAGACTTGCCTCGCTGCTGCGACGATACGTGCATTCTGGAACTGAGCTACCTCATCCACTTGACTGTTTCCAGCCTCCTCATTGGTCGCTGCAGTTCAAAGACTGCCTGATCGGTCCCCTTGTGACATACTTTGTAATATACTTGATGCTGGAGCAGATCTCAACGTTGATGTGGCAATTGAAGTGGTGGAGGAGGAAACGGGTTTATAGGGTTACCACCCACTGGTTGGTGACTACCTGTACCACCCGTTTTCCCTGCTGGCACATCTTTATCTCACCGGTTGTGACCAAGATCTTCTGGCTTGAGATGGCGATATTGAGGTAACTGTGATTTCCTTTGCTCACTGCTCTGCAGGAATGGCTTTGGGGAAATCCTTTGAGCACTTGCAGTCCTTCATGCAAGGGCTGTTCTGGTTGAGGTTTCCGCATGGATCGTGGATCATGTGTGCCATGACCATCTTGTGCAGCTCTGGATCTTGCTCCTTGTAGGATCTCAACACTGATGACCAGGTCAATGTCTTCGGGCTTCACCTTGTCCTCTGCGAGCGACCCACAGGAGGATGTTGGGCATGAGGAAGACCATGCTTCTGGTACTCAATGCTGTACAGGAAGGCTCTCATCTTCCAAAAGCTCCCTTCTTTAGTAGCTCCATGAGCTTCTTGTTCTTTTGGCGAAAGACACGGGCAATGATGTTTGGGCAATCGTGAGGCTTTGTCCTGGCAGGAGCTTTCTCTGGACCTCGGTCCATTGGGATTTGTGTCATCGTGACGAAGAAGTCAGACCTTCCCATGTGACGCACATAGGCCATGGCATCATGTTTCTCATGCATCCACCTCGGCCACCGGTGTATGTTGCTTGAAGACCACCCTTTGTCCAACATTGCGAGGGTCACCGTCACTGGGTCATGAGGCTGTCACGGAGGTTGTCGTAGTTATCAGCAAGCAAGTTCTTTTGCTCCCGGCAGATAAAGCCCAGTCGCTCTGTCTTGACTTGCAGTGGACATCGACCAGAAACTGCTGAAGAGATTGTCGCATCTGCAGTATGTGGTTTGCTCTCTTCACCATGATGTGGTAGCTGTAGTACTGCAGCTGTCTGAGTTTTCGTCAAACCTGTCCAGTTGCAGTCCTGGCTACCAGATGGATGCTGTAGCCAACTGTTCCATATGGAACAACTAGGATACTGGAGTTGCATTCATAAGATGCATGCAGCTCACTGATCCTTTTAAGTGGCCCATCATGAAGTCTGAGGAACAATGTCCTGGGTTCTGTTGGCTCATTGTCCATTAGGATGGTGACTTCTGGTGCAGACTGGGTGTGTAGCGGCGTGTGTGCTCTCCTTGCGGTCGCTTATTATCTGTGATGATCTGGGTTCTTTCAGAGTTGCCTTCTTCTGCAAGTACATCTTTTGCAGTCTTGAGCTCACGGACCAGAATGGTTATTCTCGTGAAACCACTTTGTGAGGCATCTCAAGGATGTGTGGTTTGAGGGCTGTGGTTCCTGGCAGACAGCTCCTTGGCATGTGAGACCAGGAAGTAGACCTGCAGGAACCTTTGGCTGGCCTCTTCAGGTGGGAGCAAGCTGCCAATGCGGTGGAACACGACCTTGGATCCGGAAGCTCGGGTTCAGCTCTGGACTTCAGCTTCCTTGTGCCAAAGCTCGTCATCGCAAGCTGCCATTATATGTCTGAATGTTGTCAAGGAAGTGGCTTGCTGTAGGGACCTTCACCTGAGAGAAATTCCTTCAGCAAGGGAGGAAGGGCAGGGAGAGGCTCAAGGACAGCCTTGCCTTCGCTGCCAGCACACACCCTTGGACTTGTAAACCCCTTGTAAGCCCCTCAATCCCTTAATTTGTAAGCAGAGGCATTGGTGTGCAGACTTGGTCCATTCGGCCGATGTCTGCCATGAGTTGTTGGGTCAGCCGGTCATACGTGAATGCCACCCTGTTGGCATTGTTGTGCTCTTGTGCCCTGCCAGTGCTCGTGCTTCTGCAGTGCGGTGACGCATTGCCTGAAGTCTTGCATCACACTCTTCCTCAGTCTCATTTGTCGCCGCTGTTGTTGCCGATGAGCCTGCTCATTGAGCCTGGCTGATCATTCCTCTTCAGTCTCTTTTTGTCGCTGCTGCTGTTGCCGCTGTGCCTGTTCATTTAGCCTGCATCTGCTCCTCTTCAGTCTCTCTGTTGTCTCTTCGTGTGTTTTTCGCTTAGCTGCAGCTGCCTTGGGATCAATGGAGCTCTTCCTTTTTCGGGACATCTAAAATCAGAAAGTCAATTTTGATCAAGAAACTTTGTACACGTTCACTGGTCTGTCTGTCAAAATTTTGATCAGGTTGTGAATAAAAACAGTCGCGACGTAGAAAATCAATCTATTGCGGCAGAAAAAGTGAAAAGCCCAAAAAAAATCGACGAATTTTTTTTTCGTTTTTTAAAAAACATCTACGATGCTGTTGTACCTCCTTGAGACTTGCTGATTCCGAATATGCCTTCAGTTTTGCCTGGATGTGTAGTTCCCCAGTTATAAGAGGACAAACAAACATGCACTACTACTTTATATATTTAGATATATATATATATATATATATACCTATAATTTTCCTCAATTTCTTTTCTTGTCAGGTCAGCCAGAAGATGATGCTCGAGAGATACCAAGGGTGATGTATCATGATTGGCGACTCGTGTACCTCGCCATGAAGAGGAAGCCTTTATTGCCTATACAGCACCACCTTGGCACCCCTTTGCGCTTCGTACCTTTCCCACCTCTTTTGCGAGCTGTGATATTGGCCTCATGCAGAAGGAGGGGAGCCCCTAAACCAAGAACCAATGCTGGACTTGTTACTCTGTTACTGACTATGCAAAGCAACCCTTGAGGGCTTTTACGGCCAATGTCAGGGAGAAATTGAATTTCTGGTCTGCAAGAGAGGTTGCTTAGTGTGCAGTCATTAATTGCTGAACTGGTTCCTTCAGGTTCACTGCGTTTTTCTTCATGACCAGTAATTTGACTGATATGGAAACAATAAATTATTTGAACTTCTTAAAACTTTTTCACTGATACCACCAATCCTGTATGTCTGCATCTTATCTTTAAGCTATGTCACATTGTTTGTAACTACACTTCATTTTATTTGCAGTATTGTCAGGCTGTTCTTTGCAATTTATAAATCGAGTGCTCGTGTGGCACATTATTCTCCAAGACAAAAGCGATTTTTAGCATACTTTATGACCATCTTCAGTTTTTTTTGTTTGTTTTTTTGTTTTTTGTTTTTTGCTTTCTTTTTTGTAATACATAGTATGAGATACACTGAGAACAGATCAGGACGCAACAGAATAAAAGGAACAGCAGAGAGGGGAAAACGGTAACGGCAGAGCCAGGAGGAGGCGGATGAGGAATGGGGTGGACAAGATGGAACGGAAAGGAAGGAGGGAAAACCTGGAAATTGGAAGGAGGGAGGGATTTGAGTGGGGTTAACGAGGGTAGAAAAACAAATCGTGGTTTTAGATGCTGGTGAACAGCTGACTTTAAGGACCAGGAGGGAGAATGAGATTGGAGAAGAGAATGTGAAAGTTTGCTCCACAGGTCAGGTAGGAGTATACGCCGGAGCAGTGCGTCGCTGCATCCACTTTCGCCGGTACTCCAAGGTGCTCTGTCTGGCCACCCACCAGGCAGATGCCTGGCCCATCCTCATCTTGAGATGCTGATCAACTTGCTTGCAACCACGAGAACGTGTTCGGCCCATTGGCCTCCTCCACTCATGAGGCCCTCGCTGAGAGAATCTGCGTGAGCAGGGTCAGCGTCAGTAAAACGAGCCATATTTCTAAACAGCCGCAGGTGATGCTCACCGGACTTATGCAGGTAACAATCTCATTTGAGTCTCTCAGCAACCGCTCATTGGACACAAAGTCCGACCAGCAATAGCCAAGTATTCTCCGAAAGAGACCTGGTATAAATGATTTATGTCTGCTCACATCCATGAGCAAGACTGGAAGCACAAAGGACCTGAAGACTTGGGCTTTCGTCTCCCGCACAAGTACCGCAGCGCCACACACCCATGATCCAGTGAATCCATGACTCAGCAAATGAGTGGAGGTGAGCAGTGATCCAAGATTTGGATAGTTTCATCAGAAGGGGTGTGAATGGTGGACCTGTGTGCCCTGCAGAAACCTGGGGGATAAAGCGTGGAGATATCAGAAGGCACAAGACCAGGAAGGAGGTGGTAGAAAACGGAGACCACCGACCGTCTGCAATGGTGAAGTAATAAGCCCATGGACTTTGGCTTCATCGCTGGAGATTCCAATAATCTTAAAGACCTTGGTTTACATGTGGTCATGCTGTGCAAGATTGGTGAGAGCAGGGGCCAGCCCAGAGGGCGAGAGCAGTACTCAATCAAGCTGCAGATTAATACTTGTGGGTGGATAGAAGTTCACTTTGTGCCAAGGAAGGACTTTGTATGATGTAGAATGCCGAGGCCAACTTTGAAATGGGTTTTACCCAAGAGAGATCATGGCTGATAGTGAGACCCAGAAAGTTTGAATGGCTGAACTTCCTCAAAAAGGTTTGTAAAGAAAGATAGGATGGTTTGCCAGTCAGTCCTTTCAGGAGACTGCTTAAGCAGCACCAACGCTCTGCACAAAGTATGGTGCCAATCTCCTCCTCCTCCTTTCAGAGAAAGATATTGACAGTACCAGTCAAAGCAGCAAACAACAATATTTTATTGGCAGCAGCTGGAAAAATACACTTTCACTGTCCTGTCGCATCTGCACCGATTAACACCGACGCTGGACGGATGGACAAAAATGACTTTAAACACTGCGGTTCAATATTACTCTACTTACCTTTCCCCAAGGTTGCCAAAATGATGGCAAATCACACACATAAAGCAGATGGCTGAAACGTGCTTTCTTATCTTTTAAAGGATTTGTTTTTATATTGAAAAACACAGAAAAGGGTCGACAAGACTCGATCATAAACGGAACAAACTAAGCAAGTCAAAAGACAAAGAGGAGAATGGAATACGCAGAATTTATACAAATGAGGAAAACAAACCGCAAACATGAACCCACGAGGTGCCACAGATCACCGTACAACAAACACCATAATGCAAGAGGAGATGAGGATGGCCAGGCATTTGCCTGGGGATGCCAGATGGAGCCTTGGAGTACCAGCGGAAAGAGATCATAATCAGTCTCTGTGCTTCCTCTGATACACGGGGTGGGTTGCAGGATTGATGGTGTCTGTTTAGAGACCAGGAGGGAGACGAGAGCCAGTAACGAGTATGGACAACGATGAGTAGGCCTTCAATTTGACCAGGAGTTCTTCGTTTGTCCTTTTTCCTCCAGGCCCTCAAAAAACACAGGGTGATCCCAGCTTTGGTCAATTCCCCACGAGGGCTTCTCCAAGTGAGATCTCCATCCTCCTTTTTTCTCCTTGTGGATTCAGCTTCTCCTTTTCGTGGACTCTCGAGCCCTCACGAGCCGCTCTGTGTACTCTCCGGTTGACCCTCCAGTCTCGACTGACGTAGACTCTTCTTCCTGGGCCGAGTCTCCCTCTTGGGTTTGCTGCCCATTGGTGGTGTCCCGCACATTAAAAAATAAACGTTACATCTTTTCTTCTGGCTCTACAGCCCACTGCACCGCCATGGCTGGCACATACTGGCCAGAGAGATCATAATCAGTCTGTGCTTCTGCACATGGGAAGTCCTCACCTAGCCCTGCTTACAAGAGGTTTTTAGATGTGCATAATTAATTAATCTGTCTACACTTTCTATAAATTACGCTGCCTTCCTCAGCAAACGACTTACTCTTACAGATCACTTACAAACGACTTACGTGTAAACAAACGACTTACTCTTACAGATCACTAACAAACGACTACTCTTACAGATCACTGTAACATGGCAATCTAACCGAATCAAAACGCATGTACCGTACTAACATTACCAGTCTAGTTATGACCCCCCCCTCCCCCTCCTTCCACCCCTTCCATGTAACAGTACTGATATAAAGATTCTTGCGTTGTCATTTGTATGTAGTTTCTTCCCATTTTGGAGGGTTTTTTGGATTTAAAGAAATCTCAATTTCAGAAAATGTCTGGAGTGGTAATTTGTACATAAAGATATTAGCTACAGTAGCTGTGGTCACTTGATGCGCAGCAGGTGCTGTCTGTTTACTTTGACAAATCTATAACATGGTATAGTTGGGACATTCACCGATGGATTAGTTGAGTTGGAAATGTAAATATTACCAATAAGCCTTTAAAATTAAATAACAACAATCAGATCTCAACCACATGTGACCATTTCCTAGTCAAATAAAGATTCTATCAGATGTACTGTCGTAGTTTAAAGTTGCTGATTTTGGTCACCAGAAATTTGACACTTCCAAAGAGTTTCTAAATGCCAACCTGAGCCAGTTATCTTTGTTACCCAGCTAGCTTGTTTTATAGTAAGGTGGAAATTCAAACTGGCAGCCTGTCAAAATAATGAGAAATATCTGAAACAGCAAGAAACCCATGATTCACAGCAGCAAAACAGCCAATGCAATATGGAAGCGACTCACATAGTGAACACAGCCTGAGCATTTCTTCCTCAGCTAACTGCAGCATCCTCGATTGCATCATTACCTCCGGAGGTATTCAAAGTGGACGGACGTTATGTTTTCATCCTGTTTGCTTCTCCGTCTGTGATCAGTATATTCTCAAAACGTTTATGGACGGATTTCGATAAATTTGGTCGACAGGTTGGTGTGTTTGATGAGGATAAATCGCTTAGTTTTGAGTGAATTTTTTTTTATTTTAACTTTTTAAGTTATTCTTCACCATTGAGAGATGGGCCAAAAGCACAATATATAGCACAATATTTCAAAAATTGTGGACCGATTATGACAAAACGTGGTGGATGAGTTGCGTTGGTGACAATAACAAGCTGATTAGATTTTTGGATGCTGATGTCCAGATCAGATGTGCTGATGTCCAGATCCAGATCCGGCCTATCATTGGGATACTAAACATAAACTGTTCAGCCTGGCCGAGGCATGCGCGCTTCCGAATATATCGTAGTTTTGAAATGAAACAAATTTGTATCGAGCAATAAAGATGAATAGCTAATTTGTCCATTTCATTATTTTGTTCTTCATACAATAATATCAGTTATATCACCATATGTCGCAATCCCTTTTTGTTAGATATCTATAAGCATGCCAAGTGTCGTCAAGCTCAAATGAGCTAATATCCTGTCCTCTTAATTATGTCATAAAAATGAATATGACGTCATTGTGATGTATCAGGTTTGCAAATAATTATAATTTGTGCTAATGCCTGGCTTGATTCCCGCAAAAAAATTCAAACAGCTTGCCTAGTTTCGGAGATAATGGTATAGGCGATTTCCATTAGCGGCGATATGTCAACTTTTTTCTCGGAGAATTTCAAAATCGGAGTTGGTTACTGCGTGCGAGTGGGCTTTCTGCATATACATGCAAGTTTCACGAAGATCCGATGAAAACTCTGGGTTGTGAAACAAAAAATAGGAATGACGTCATAAAAATTTGATATGACATCATAGTGATGTATCTATGTGCGGTAATTCATCTCTGCTAATGCCCTGTTCGATTCCGCAACAGAATCAAAAAGCTTTGCCTAGTTTCGGAGATATTTTTTAGGCGATTTCATTAGCGGAGATATTTTGACATCATAAGATTTTTTCTCTCGGAAGGAATTTTCAAATTGGAGATGGTTACTGTCTGCGCAGGGTATTTTTACATATATATGCCAGTTTCAGGAATTTCGATGGAAACTGTAGGGTTGTGAAACAAAAAGTCCACAAGAAGAAGATGAAGAAAAACAACGTGAGTAAGACTTAGAGATCCTCCACGAGGATCTAAAAAAATAATGGGGAATTTTGCTTGAGACAGGAATCGTGAATTTTCTATCTCAGCAAAATAGAGGTCCATTTAACCGTTATTATCTATCTTATTCAAATTCCCATGCTTTTTGACAATAACCTCCAAAAACACCGTGTACACTATTATATGCAATTGACACCACCAGCTCCAGTTTTGTTTTGTGTGTTTTTTAAGAAGGCCCATCAGCATTCCATGATTTGTCATCTGAATAAGGGCTATCACTGCAGTGTGATGTCTGGCCACACTGGAATGACAATTTAAAAACTGGCAGTTCACGTTCGGCCTCATTGGCTGCATTTAATGCCAAAGCTTACCATTCGGCCAACAAGATTATGCTAAGCGATTGCAGCTGTGTGATGTGGTGCCAGAGGAAAATGGATAGTTGAAGCAAAGCTGTTGTGCTCCAGCGGAAGAAAGAAATAAATCGGTGTTGTTAAATCGATTGTCCTGTAAGTGTTGAGGAATTTTATCATTTCTCAATGCCGACTTGAAATGTACACGATAGAGTGTAGGGTGTCTTGGAATTTTAGGTTTAAACTGAAATTGGTAGATACAGAGAAGCATTTGTATAGAAGGGTACAGAGAGATACTTATGCCGGACTGGGAAGTAGCTGAGGTACGTGTGGGTGATTGTGTGCATGATTTGGTGATTGTGATGTCTGTGAGTGGCGTCCAAACTTTAATGTCTATCCATAGTTGGGTATTTCTGACTATACAACACCATTATCCTAAAGCTAAAAAAAGAAATCCTGGTGATGTTCCTGTGTGAGATATGATTGAAGTACAGGCATGATGGGCCAAATGGCCTTCCTCTTGTGCTCAAGTTCCTGTATTTCCTTGCATATTTTACACAAACATTTTGCAAAGACACCCCTCATAGCGATAACGAGGCAGTACATGTGCGGTGGTAAATAATTATCAGTAGTAACAGCTAAACCACTCTGTAATCCTCACCCCCTCCCCATCTCCCTCTACCCATCCCACCTCTTCCTACCAAAAAATAAATAAAGTTTACTGATGAATGTGGAATCTTTCATTCTGTCTCATTTTGTAATTAATGTTTTGTTTTGGGGGGGTTCCACCCCCGTTGATTGTCTTGCACTCATGTCTGCAAGGCAGTTTGTGGTAAGCTTTTGCATGTTGGAATTAATACATTTCACTTCATACTTTTATATTCTCACTTCGGTACATTGAATCCAGTTTGAATGCATTGCTTTGATGTCCTCTAAAGTGGCTGTTCAAATGTCATCCTGTTACATAATTCTATTTTCACTCCAGCAACTATAATGTCACATTGCAGATGCCCTAAAATACTGTTACGGTTGCAGGATTCAGACACCAACAGGCTGGGCAGGTAGGGGATATGAGGTCACGACTCCGTCCACAATTTGCTGTCGTCGATGGTTTAATAAACCACGCACCATTCCAAAGCTGCCTCTCGAATTTGGCCGAGCGATGCCGAAGGGCATTTTGGTTTTTAACTCATGGTGCTTCTCCCACCGCTTCCCAATTTCCTACGTATGGATTTACGTGCCAAATTAATGAGTTGCAGCCCCCCCCCCCCCCCCCCCCCCCCGTTCCCTCAGTGACCACAAAACCAGGTTCTCATTAACAAAGGATTTATTCACAAGAAATAAAGAGGCGGTGGGAGAGAGAGAAAACAAATTGGAAACAAAATAATAAGCAACTGTAGCGAATGTTGATGCATGCCATTGGAAATTCCATAATTCCCACCGCAAAAAAGTTCCACCAGGATTGACCAATATCAAATTTTGAAGTTAATTTTTTTTTCCATTTTGACCCCTATAACTCCAAGTCCCCACACCCTTGGGCATGAACATCGTTACATATTTCATGCCATCCTCAATGTTGAATGCATATACAAAGTTTCATGAAAAAATGTTTTAAAATGCCCGTAATTGCATTTTTTTTTTTGGTGGTTTGACCCACCCCAAGGGGTGAGGCAAATGATTACGCTGTTGCACCTTCGTGCCATGTGGTGATCATAACTACCAAGTTTTGGTTGAATTTCTGCACCCCTTTTAGAGGAGATAGCGTGGTGGATGGACAGACGGACAAAAGCTAAAACAATTACTTAACTTCTCTCTGCGCATGCGGGCTCGGATGAGATTCCGTACAATTTGCCAAATTCAGGGCCAAAGTACTGCCTAAGCTGCAGGTTCGTGTTACCGATTAATGATCTACAGTGTTCAAAATATAAAATTCAATTGACATGAAGTAGTTCTCAATCATAGGACTGATGTGATAGACAGACACACTTACAGGGGTCAACCAATTGCCTAACCCCACATTGTGTTTCACGAGCATGGTAATTAACCCTCGTACCACGATGCCACGATTGGCTTTATTTAATCTTCAGGCCTCTCTATCATAAGGGGGATAGGCAGGTAGAGGGAGAAGAGTGGGACACAAATTAACCCGGAGGGTGAATGGGAACAAACTTCCTCACACCTGATATTGATTGAGACGTACCGGTGTGTGTGCTTGAGGTGCTTTGTCCGTCCCGCGCTCCCCCGTTACTCACTGCATTACCCCACAGTGGACCCCGAACAGCTGGAAACCGTGCTGAGAGAGCTACAAGACAGAGCACTGCGGAATAGAACCTGGGTGCAGAGAGCAGGAGGCCCACGGAAAGCAGGTCCAAGGGGAAAGACAGTCGAAGTGTCAGTTATGAGCAAGGAAAGGCTCTGCAAGAGATGGCCACCAGAAAAGACTGCGTGATTCCAGCAGTCAGTGTTTTATAACTCCTGCAGGGCAGCGCCTAGGGCCCTTGAACAACACGCTCATTGGCCACTCTCCAGGAGAAATCACCCCACCTTCTCGGAGTCTCCGACCCATGAAGGATCTCGAAGCCTACCTCACTCGTGAAAAGACTCGATTCATTTTCAATTTAAAGGATGTCTGTTATCATGCGCGGGTGTCTGTTATCATGCATTTGTGCCTGGCTTCGCTTTGTTATCTGGATAAAAGGAAAGGGTTTGGATGGAATCAGGATTGAAAAGAGACGATATAATTATTAGAAGCAGATTCAAATGAAAGGGTGTGCCACGTGCATCCCATACAGTCTTGTTGGTAGAGAGTTTCTCATTGTTGTAATTTTCACAGGCGGCCACCTGGGTGCAGTGCCTGCTTTGATTTGTTTCATGGATAAAGGAAGGTGGGAATGAAAATCAGGACTGAATTGGAAGACAGAGATATAGTTAGACCTAGCTATAAGACCCACACAAACGCACTTCATCCTGTTAACCCATAGACATGAGGGGGAAGGTCTGACTGCACGAAGACTAATGAAATAACTGTCTAGAGGATCACTGTATGTTGGGTGCCATTGCCTTAGAGGCATGCGGTTTTACAAACCCCAACAGTATGTATGACTCTGTGCCATTGTGGCTTGCATTTATTAAAATTAATGTATTTCTTTTCCCTTTTGTGCCCAGTTTCCACTTCCTGGGGCACTTACAATTGATCCTAAAAATGGAGTTTACATGCCACAACAATGCTGTCGCCTTTCTCACCGCACTTAGCCACAAGTTACACCTAAAGAAAATGGTCTACCTCCCGGTAATATCTCAGTAAACAAAATAGATGGTAATGTGTCTGATCACAGAAGAAGACATCCAAGTTTCATTGCCGGTGTCATCAGGACGCCGCTGATGAGAGGTTGAGTGCAGCTCCACACCATACTGTACAACAGACTGTTGCATTGGGTTTGTACCCCAAGAAAAAACAAACCCAATGTGAACACTGCATCAAAAAAACAGAAGAAGATGTGAAAATGACAGAAAGGGTCCATTGTGAAGTGCTTTAGAGTATCACACAGAGTAGCACAAAGAAAGAACATTATTGTTAAAAAAATATTTTTCTTACATTTTTGTATTTGGTAACGTGTCTGTGTCCTATATGTGGGACACCATTTAGTTTGAGTTGTTATGCATTCTTTCCAAATAAATACCATTTCACTTCTATTTGTGTCAATTGATCGAAAAATAGTTTACATAAATATTCCAATTCAAACACTTGGGGCATCAATGGGTTCAGCTGCACCATGCTTGATGTTCTTGCCATCTTTCCCACGCCGACACAGGTAATTGAAAACTTTGATGATTAAATTAGAGTTTGTTTGTTTTTTAACAGTATATAGGCTGTTTGTGGAGCTCGCTGCCATACACCTTCTCCACACAGACAAAGCGATACATGAGAGAAAGAGCCACTGAGCTTCGGAGAGGCCTTTCACTTCCCTGTGCACTCTGGGTACCAGCAAACATCACAACAATGGCACTGCATTTCCACCACACTCAGGTGATTTCCTAAGGAGGAATTTCCTACTCCCATGAGATACCAACCTATGGGGTTGTCATGCTCTTATCCTTTTTGAATGCTAAATGTCCAGCCAAGGAAGTACCTTTTTGAAGTCTTTGATATCACTTGGATGGTATTTGAACTACCAACCTCCCAATTCAAAAGCAGACACTCCTAACCATGACACCACCGAGTCTGGTTTTGAATCGATAACTGACATGGTTTAACATGTTTTAAATATGTGGATGCGCTTTCATTAATGAAACATGTGGACACGCATAACCCCACCATGTCATGAATAGCCTGTTTATTCGGACATCCATGGAGGGATCTCGACCATGTTAAGTCTCAGCGCTATTTAGTTGTGGTTGGTGGTTGCCATGGAGGCTGTTTAGTGACAATATTAATAGTTTGGAGACTTTGGTATGAACTTGAGTGCATATGAGCAATTCCAGAATAATCTTATCATTATTATGTTATTATTATTCCGACGAGCTTATGTGATCCAGCAGTGTCCGTCGGTGAGTGATTCAGTCAGTCAGTCCGTAAACATCAGTCATTATCACTTCATGACTGGTGTTGGCTTAATGGCTCGGGTGGTGGGCTTGGGATCGAAGGGTCCTGAGTTCAAATCCCGCTCACTGTGAATTAATACCAGGTGGGGTTGACTCTGCCTGTCATCCTTCGAGTCAGCAAAATGAGTGCAGGCTTGCTGGTAAACTGTGCGGAGTGGTGACCTGTCCAGGAATGTGCCCAATACCAAGGAGGACTGCGCTTCGGCAAGTACAACGCTTCTGCACACAAGTATGGTCCCAATGGATGGCATTATCACTTCAATGAAACACATGGTTTTGATAATTTGGCAACAAGCTTCAAATCTGATGCCTAATAAGAGGTTTTTTTGACTACATAAAAATTTAGTGGTCATTAAGGCTCGCATGGAAAAGGGGGAGGGGGGGGTTGATACCCCAAAAAATAGTATTTCCTTCTTTCTCTTGAAACTACACACCACGATTTTGATCAAAACCTGACTGCAACCTTCATTCACCCGTGATCTACCAAAGTGTATCAACAAGTATCAAAAATCTGTGTTTCAGTTAAAGGGTAACTGGAGGGGGTGGGGGGGGCAGGGTGGGGGGGGGGGGGGGGCGGGGGGGGGGGGGGGGGGTTCGAACCCCCACTCTCTCT
>CM068953.1:66209732-66230167 GCA_035128595.1 Eptatretus atami
GTGACGCATTGCCTGAAGTCTTGCATCACACTCTTCCTCAGTCTCATTTGCTCGCCGCTGTTGTTGCCGATGAGCCTGCTCATTGAGCCTGGCTGATCATTCCTCTTCAGTCTCTTTTTGTCGCTGCTGCTGTTGCCGCTGTGCCTGTTCATTTAGGCATCTTGCTCCTCTTCAGTCTCTCTGTTGTCTCTTCGTGTGTTTTTCGCTTAGCTGCAGCTGCCTTGGGATCAATGGAGCTCTTCCTTTTTCGGGACATCTAAAATCAGAAAGTCAAATTTTGATCAGAAACTTTGTACACGTTCACTGGTCTGTCTGTCAAATTTTGATCAGGTTGTGAATAAAAAACAGTCGCGACGTGGAAAATCAATCTATTGCGGCAGAAAAAGTGAAAAGACCAAAAAAATCGACGAATTTTTTTCTTTTCTTTTTTTTAAAACATCTACGATGTGCTGTTGTACCTCCTGAGACTTGCTGATTCCGAATATGCCTTCAGTTTTGCTCTGGGATGTGTAGTTCCCCAGTTATAAGAGGACAAACAAACATGCACTACTACTTTATATATTTAGATATATATATATATATATATATACCTATAATTTTCCTCAATTTCTTTTCTTGTCAGGTCAGCCAGAAGATGATGCTCGAGAGATACCAAGGGTGATGTATCATGATTGGCGACTCGTACCTCGCCATGAAGAGGAAGCCTTTATTGCCTATACAGCACCACCTTTGGCACCCCCTTTGCGCTTCGTACCTTTCCCACCTCTTTTGCGAGCTGTGATATTGGCCTCATGGCAGAAGGAGGGGAGCCCCCTAAACCAAGAACCAATGCTGGACTTGTACTCTGTTACTGACTATGCAAAGGGAACTCTTGAGGGCTTTTACGGCCAATGGTCAGGGAGAAATTGAATTTCTGGTCTGCAAGAGAGGTTGCTTAGTGTGCAGTCATTAATTGCTGAACTGGTTCCTTCAGGTTCACTGCGTTTTTCTTCATGACCAGTAATTTGACTGATATGGAAACAATAAAATTATTTGAACTTCTTAAAAACTTTTTCACTGATACCACAATCCTGTATGTCTGCATCTTATCTTTAAGCTATGTCACATTGTTTGTAACTACACTTCATTTTATTTGCAGTATTGTCAGGCTGTTCTTGCAATTTATAAATCGAGTGCTCGTGTGGCACATTATTCTCCAAGACAAAAGCGATTTTTAGCATACTTTATGACCATCTTCAGTTTTTTTTGTTTGTTTTTTTGTTTTGATTTTTTGCTTTCTTTTTTGTAATACATAGTATGAGTACACTGAACAGATCAGGACGCAACAGAATAAAAGGAACAGCAGAGAGGGGAAAACGGTAACGGCAGAGCCAGGAGGAGGCGGATGAGGAATGGGGTGGACAAGATGGATACGGAAGGAAGGAGGGAAAACCTGGAAATTTGGAAGGAGGAGGGATTTGAGTGGGGTTAACGAGGGTAGAAAAACAAATCGTGGTTTTAGATGCTGGTGAACAGCTGACTTTTAAAGACCAGGAGGGAAGAATGAGATTGAAGAGAATGTGAAAGTTTGCTCCACAGGTCAGGTATGGGAGTATACGCCGGAGCAGTGCGTCGCTGCATCCACTTTCCGCCGGTACTCCAAGGTGCCTCTGTCTGGCCACCCACCAGGCAGATGCCTGGCCCATCCTCATCTTGAGATGCTGATCAACCTGCTGCAACCACGAGGAACGTGTTCGGCCCATTGGCCTCCTCCACTCATGAGGCCCCTCGCTGAGAGAATCTGGTGAGCAGGGTCAGCGTCAGTAAAACGAGCCATATTTCTAAACAGCCGCAGGTGATGCTCACGGACTATGCAGGTAACAAATCTCATTTGAGTCTCTCAGCAACCGCTCATTGGACACAAAAGTCCGACCAGCAATAGCCAAGTATTTCTCGAAGAGACCTGGTACTAAAGATTTATGTTGTCTCACAGCCAAGAGCAAGACTGGAAGCACAAAGGACCTGAAGACTTGGGCTTTCGTCCTCCCGCACAAGTACCGGCCAGCGCCACACCCCATGATCCAGTGAATCCATGACTCAGCAAATGAGTGGAGGTGAGCAGTGATCCAAGATTTGGATAGTTTCATCAGAAGGGGGTGAATGGTGGACCGTGTGTGCCCTGCAGAAACCTGGGGGGATAAAGCGTGGAGATATCAGAAGGCACAAGACCAGGAAGGAGGTGGTAGAAAACGGAGACCACCGACCTGTCTGCAATGGTGAAGTAATAAGCCCATGGACTTTGGCTTCATCGCTGGAGATTCCAATAATCTTAAAGACCTTGTTTACATGGTGTCATGCTGTGCAAGATGTGAGGCAGGGGAGCCAGCCCAGAGGGGAGAGCAGTACTCAATCAAGCTGCAGATTAATTACTTGTGGGTGGATAGAAGTTCACTTGTGCCAAGGAAGGACTTTGTATGATGTAGAATGCCGAGGCCAACTTTGAAATGGGTTTTACCCAAGAGAGATCATGGCTGATAGTGAGACCCAGAAGTTTGAATGGCTGAACTTCCTCAAAAGGATTGTAAAGAAAGATAGGATGGTTTGCCAGTCAGTCCTTTCAGGAGACTGCTTAAGCAGCACCAACACTCTGCACAAAGTATGGTGCCAATCTCCTCCTCCTTTCAGAGAAAGATATTGACAGTCACCAGTCAAAGCAGCAAACAACAAACATTTTATTGGCAGCAGCTGGAAAAATACACTTTCACTGTCCTGTCGCATCTGCACCGATTAACACCGACGCTGGACGGATGGACAAAAATTGACTTTAAAGGCACTGCGTTCAATATTACTCTACTTACCTTGCCCCAAGGTTGCCAAAATGATGGCAAATCACACACATAAAGCAGATGGCTGAAACGTGCTTTCTTATCTTTTAAAGGATTTGTTTTTATATTGAAAAACACAAAGAAAAGGGTCGACAAGACTCTATCATAAACGGAACAAACTAAGCAAGTCAAAAGACAAAGAGGAGAATGGGAATACGCAAATTTTTACAAATGAGGAGAAACAAACCGCAAAACATAACCCACGAGGTGCCACAGATCACACGTACAACAACACCATAATGCAAGAGGAGATGAGGATGGGCCAGGCATTTGCCTGGGGGATGGCCAGACGGAGGCCCTTGGAGTACCAGCGGAAAGAGATCATAATCAGTCTCTTTGCTTCCTCTGATACACGGGGTGGGTGCAGGATTCGATGGTGTCTGCTTTAGAGACCAGGAGGGAGACGAGAGCCAGTAACGAGTAGGGACAACGATGAGTAGGCCTTCAATTTGACCAGGAGTTCTTCGTTTGTCCTTTTTCCTCCAGGCCCTCAAAAAATACAGGGTGATCCCAGCTTTGGTCAATTCCCCACGAGGCTTCTCCAAGTGAGATCTCCATCCTCCTTTTTTCTCTCCTTGTGGATTCAGTTCTCCTTTTCGTGGACTCT
Source organism: Eptatretus atami (assembly GCA_035128595.1). Taxonomy (NCBI): domain Eukaryota; kingdom Metazoa; phylum Chordata; class Myxini; order Myxiniformes; family Myxinidae; genus Eptatretus; species Eptatretus atami. The sequence continues at coordinate 66,213,204 of CM068953.1, forward strand.
CGAGCCCTCACGAGCCGCTCTGTGTACTCCCCGGTTGACCCTCCAGTCTCGACTGACGTAGACTCTTCTTCCTGGGCCGAGTCTCCCTCTTGGGTGCTGCCCATTGGGGTGTCCGCACATCAAAAAATAAACGTACATCTTTTCTTCTGCGCTTTACAGCCCACTGCACCGCCATGGCTGGCACATACTGGCCAGAGAGATCATAATCAGTCTGTGCTTCTGCAATGGGAAGTCCTCACCTAGCCCTGCTTACAAGAGGTTTTTAGATGTGCATAATTAATTAATCTGTCTACACTTTCTATAAATTACGCTGCCTCCTCAGCAAACGACTTACTCTTACAGATCACTTACAAACGACTTACGTGTAACAAACGACTTACTCTTACAGATCACTGTAACATGGCAATCTAACCGAATCAAAACACATGTACCGTACTACACTTACCAGTCTAGTTATGGACCCCACCCCCTCCCCCTCCTTCCACCCCTTCCATGTAACAGTACTAATATAAAGATTTTGCGTTGTCATTTGTATGTAGTTTTCTTCCCAATTTTGGGGGGTTTTTTTGATTTAAGAAATCTCAATTTCAGAAAATGTCTGGAGTGGTAATTTGTACATAAAGATATTAGCTACAGTAGCTGTGGTCACTGATGCAGCAGGTGCTGTCTGTTACTTTGACAAATCTATAACATGGTATAGTTGGGACATTCACCGATGGGATTAGTTGAGTTGGAAATGTAAATATTACCAATAAGCCTTTAAAAATAAAATAACAACAATCAGAGCTTACACCACATGTGGACCATTTCCTCGTCGAATAAAGATTCTATCAGATGTACTGTCGTAGTTTAAAGTTGCTGATTTTGGCCACCAGAAAATTTGACACTTCCAAAGAGTTTCTAAACTGCCAACCTGAGCCAGTTATCTTTGCTACCCAGCTAGCTTGTTTCTTAGTAAGGGGAAATTCAACTGGCAGCCTGTCAAAAATAATGAGAAATATCTGAAACAGCAAGAAACACCATGATTCACAGCAGCAAACAGCCAATACAATATGGAAGCGACTCACATAGTGAACACAGCCTGAGCATTTCTTCCTCAGCTAACTGCAGCATCCTCGATTGCGTCATTACCTCCGGAGGTATCAAAGGTGGACGGACGTTATGTTTTCATCCCTGTTTGCTTCTCCGTCTGTGATCAGGATATCTCAAAACGTTATGGACGGATTTCGATAAAATTTGGTCGACAGGTTGGCTGTGTGATGAGGATAAATCGCTTAGATTTTGGTGAATTTTTTTTTTATTTTTAACTTTTTAAGTTATTCTTCACCATTGAGAGATGGGGCCAAAAGCACAATATATAGCACAATATTTCAAAAAGTTGTGGACCGATTATGACAAAACGTGGTGGATGAGTTGCGTTGGTGACAATAACAAGCTGATTAGATTTTTGGATGCTGATGTCCAGATCAGATGTGCTGATGTCCAGATCCAGATCCGGCCTATCATTGGGATACAAAACATAAACTGTTCAGCCTGGCCGAGGCATGCGCGCTTCCGAATATATTGTAGTTTTGAAATGAAACAAATTTTGTATCGAGCAATAAAGATGAATAGCTAATTTGTCCATTTCATTATTTTGTTCTTTCATACAAATAATATCAGTTATATCACATATGTCGCAATCCCTTTTTTTTGTAGATATCTATAAGCATGCCAAGTGTCGTCAAGCTCAAATGAGCTAAGATCCTCGTCCTCTTAATTATGTCATAAAAATGAATATGACGTCATTGTGATGTATCAGGTTTGCAATAAATTATAATTTGTGCTAATGCCTGGCTTGATTCCCGCAAACAAAATTCAAACAGCTTGCCTAGTTTCGGAGATAATGGTATAGGCGATTTCCATTAGCGGCGATATGTCAACTTTTTTTCTCGGAAGAATTTCCAAAATCGGAGTTGGTTACTGCGTGCGAGTGGGCTTTCTGCATATACATGGCAAGTTTCACGAAGATCCGATGAAAACTCTGGGTTGTAAAACAAAAAATAGAATGACGTCATAAAAATTGATATGACGTCATAGTGATGTATCTATGTGCGGTAATTCATCTCTGCTAATGCCCTGTTCGATTCCCGCAAACAGAATTCAAAAAGCTTGCCTAGTTTCGGAGATAATTTTTAGGCGATTTCCATTAGCGGAATATTTTGACATCATAAGTTTTTCTCTCGAGGAATTTTCAAAATCGGAGATGGTTACTGTCTGCGCAGGGTATTTTTACATATATATGCCAAGTTTCAGGAAGTTTCGATGAAAACTGTAGGTTGTGAAACAAAAAAGTCCACAAGATGAAAGAACAACAACGTGAGTAAGACTTAGAGATCCTCCACGAGGATCTAAAAAAATAATGGGGAATTTGCTTGAGACAGGAATCGTGAATTTTCTATCTCAGCAAAATAGAGGTCCATTTAACCGTTATTATTATCTTATTCAAATTCCCATGCTTTTTGACAATAACCTCCAAAAACACCGTGTACACTATTATATGCAATTGACACCACCCAGCTCCAGTTTTGTTTTGTGTGTTTTTTAAGAAGGCTCAATCAGCATTCCATGATTTGTCATCTGAATAAGGGCTATCACTGCAGTGTGATGTCTGGGCCACACTGGAATGACATTTAAAACTGGCAGTTCCAGTTCGGCCTCCATCTGGCTGCATTTAATGCCAAAGCTTACCATTCGGCACCAAGCATTACTTGCTAAGCGATTGCAGCTGTGTGATGTGGTTGCCAGAGGAAAATGGATAGTTGAAGCAAAGCTGTTGTGCTCCAGCGGAAGAAAGAAAATAAATCGGTGTTGTTAAAATCATTGTCCTGTAAGTGTTGAGAATTTTATCATTTCTCAATGCCGACTTGAAATGTACACGATAGAGTGTAGGTGTCTTGGAATTTTAGGTTTAAACTGAAATTGGGTAGATACAGAGAAGCATTTGGGATAGAAGGGTACAGAGATACTTATGCCGGACTGGGAAGTAGCTGAGGTACGTGTGGGTGATTGTGTGCATGATTTGGTGATTGTGATGTCTGTGAGTGGGTCCAAACTTTAATGTGCTATCCATAGTTGGGTATTTCTGACTATACAACACCATTAATCCTAAAGCTAAAAAAAGAAATCCTGGTGATGTTCCTGTGTGAGATATGATTGAAGTACAGGCATGATGGGCCAAATGGCCTCCTCTTGTGCTCAAGTTCCTTGTATTTCCTTGCATATTTTACACAAACATTTTGCAAAGACACCCCTCATAGGATAACGAGAGCAGCAACATGTGCGGTGGTAAATAATCAGTAACAGCTAAACCACTCTGTAATCCTCACCCCCTCCCCATCTCCCCTCTACCCATCCCACCTCTTCCTACCAAAAATAAATAAAGTTTACTGATGAATGTGGAATCTTTCATTCTGCCTCATTTTTTAATTAATGTTTTGTTTTGGGGGGGTTCCCCCCCCCACTCCACCCCCGTTGATTGTCTTGCACTCTATGTCTGCAAGGAAGTTTGTGGTAAGCTTTTGCATGTTGGAATTAATACATTTCCACTTCATACTTTTATATTCTCACTTCGGTACATGTGAATCCAGTTTGAAATGCATTGCTTTGATGTCCTCTAAAGTGGCTGTTCAAATGTCATCCTGTTACATAATTCTATTTTCACCTCCAGCAACTATAATGTCACATTGCAGATGCCTAAAATACTGTTACGGTTGCAGGATTCAAACCACCAACAGGCTGGGCAGGTAGGGGGATATGAGGTCACGACTCCATCCACAATTTGCTGCCGGTCGATGGTTTAAAAACCACGCACCATTCCAAAGCTGCCCTCTCGAATTTGGCCGAGCGATGCCGAAGGGCATTTTGGTTTTAACTCATGGTGCTTCTCCCACCGCTTCCCAATTTCCTACGTATGGATTTACGTGCCAAATTAATGAGTTGCAGCCCCCCCCCCCCCCCCCCCCCCCGTTCCCTCAGTGACCACAAACCAGGTTCTCATTAACAAAGGATTTATTCACAAGAAATAAAGAGGGGTGGGAGAGAGAGAAAACAAATTGAAACAAAATAATAAGCAACTGTAGCGAAGTTGATGGCATGCCATTGGAAATTCCATAATTCCCACCGCAAAAAAGTTCCACCAGGATTGACCAAATATCAAATTTTGAGTTAATTTTTTTCTTCCCATTTTGACCCCTATAACTCCAAGTCCCCACACCTTGGGGCATGAACATCGTTACATATTTCATGCATCCTCCAATGTTGAATGCATATACAAAGTTTCATGAAAAAATGTTTTAAAATTTGCCTGTAATTGCATTTTTTTTTTTGGTGTTTGACCCCCACCCCAAGGGGTGAGGCCAAATGATACTGCTGTTGCACCTTCGTGCCATGTGGTGATCATAACTACCAAGTTTGGTGAATTTCTGCACTCCCTTTTAGAGGAGATAGCGTGGCGGATGGATAGACGGACAAAAGCTAAAGCAATTACCTTACTTCTCTCTGCGCATGTTTGCTCGGGACGAGATTCCGTACAATTTGCCAAATTCAGGGCCAAAGTACTGCTAAGCTGCAGGTTCGTGTTCCGATTAATGATCTACAGTGTTCAAAATATAAAATTAAATTGACATGAAGTAGTTCCTCAATCATAGACTGATGTCGATAGACAGACACACTTACAGGGTAAACCAATTGCCTAACCCCACATTGTGTTTCACGAGCATGGTAATTAACCCTTGTACCCACGATGCCACCGATTGGCTTTATTTAATCTTCAGGCCTCGCTATCATAAGGGGGATAGGACAGGTAGAGGGAGAAGATGGGACACAAATTAACCGAGGGGGTGAATGGGAACAAACCTTCCTCACACCTGATATTGGGATTGAGACATACCGGTGTGTGTCCTTGAGGTGCTTTGTCCGTCCCGCGCTCCCCCGGCTTTCTCACTGCATTACCCCACAGTGGACCCCGAACAGCTGGAAACCGTGCTGAGAGAGCTACAAGACAGAGCACTGCGGAAATAGAACCTGGGTGCAGAGAGCAGGAGGCCCCACGGAAAGCAGGTCCAAGGGGAAAGACAGGTCGAAGTGTCAGATATGAGCAAGGAAAGGCTCTGCAAGAGATGGCCACCAGAAAAGACTGCGTGATTCCAGCAGTCACGTGTTTTATTAACTCCCTGCAGGGCAGCGCCTAGGGCCCTTAACAACACGCTCATTGGCCACTCTCCAGGGGAGAAATCACCCCACCTTCTCGGAGTCTCCGACCCATGGAAGGATCTCGAAGCCTACCTCACTCGTGAAAAGACTCGATTCATTTTCAATTTAAAGGATGTCTGTTATCATGCGCGGGTGTCTGTTATCATGCATTTGTGCCTGCTTCGCTTTGTATCATGGATAAAAGGAAATGGTTGGATGGAAATCAGGATTGAAAAGAAGACGGATATAATTATTAGAAGCAGATTCAAATGAAAGGGTGTGCCACGTGCATCCCATACAGTCTTGTGGTAGAGAGTTTCTCATTGTTGTAATTTTCACAGGCGGCCACCTGGGTGCAGTGCCTGCTTTGATTTGTTTCATGGATAAAAGGAAAGGGTGGGAATGAAAATCAGGACTGAATGGAAGACAGAGATATAGTTAGACCTAGCTATAAGACCCACACAACGCACTTCATCCTGTTAACCCATTAGACATGAGGGGAAGGTCTGACTGCACGAAGACTAATGAAATAACTGTCTGAGGATCACTGTATGTTGGGTGCCATTGCCTTAGAGGCATGCGGTTTTACACAACCCCAACAGTATGTATGACTCTGTGCCATGTGGCTTGCATTTTATTAAATTAATGTATTTCTTTTCCCTTTTGTGCCCAGTTTCCCACTTCCTGGGGCACTTACAATTGATCCTAAAAATGGAGTTTTACACGCCACAACAATGCTGTCGCCTTTCTCACCGCACTTAGCCACAAGTACACCTAAAGAAAATGGTCTACCTCCCGGTAATTCTCAGTAAACAAAATAGATGGCTAATGTGTCTGATCACAGAAGAGACATCCAAGTTTCATTTGCCGGTGTCATCAGGACGCCGCTGATGAGAGGTTGAGTGCAGCTCCACACATACTGTACAACAAGACTGTGCATTGGGTGGTACCCCAAGAAAAAAACAAACCCAATGTGAACACTGCCATCAAAAAATACAGAAGAAGATGTGAAAATGACAGAAAGGAGTCCATGTGAAGTGCTTTAGAGTATCACACAGAGTAGCACAAAGAAAGAACATTATTGTTTAAAAAATATTTTTCTTCATTTTTGTATTGGTAACGTCTGTTGTCCTATATGTGGGACACCATTTATTTGAGTTGTTTATGCATTCTTTCCAAAATAAATACCATTTTCATTCTATTTGTGTCAAATTGATCCGAAAAATAGTTTTACATAAATATTTCCAATTCAAAACACTTGGGGCATCAATGGGTTCAGCTGCACATGCTTGTATGTTCTTGCCATCTTTCCCACGCCGACACAGGTAATTGAAAACCTTTTGATGATTAAATTAGAGTTTGTTTGTTTTTTAACAGCATATATGGCTGTTTGTGGAGCTAGCTGCCATACACTTCTCACACACAGACAAAGACGAATACATGAGAGAAAGAGCCACTGAGCTTGGGAGAAGTGCCTTCACTTCCCTGTGCACTCTGGGTACCAGCAACATCACAACAATGGCACTGCATTTCTCACCACACTCAGGTGATTTCCTAAGGAGGAATTTCCTACTCCCCATGGATACCAACCTATGGGGATTGTACATGCTCTTATCCTTTTGAATGCTAAATGTCAAGCAAGGAAGTACCTTTATTGAAGTCTTTGATATCACTTGGATGGTATTTGAACTACCAACCTCCCAAATTCAAAGCAGATACTCTAACCATGACACCACCGAGTCTGGTTTTGATATCGATAACTGACATGGTTTAACCATGTTTTAAATATGTGGATGCGCTTTCATGTAATGAAACATGTGGACACGCATAACCCCACCATGTCATGATACCTGTTTAATTCGGACATCCATGGAGGGATCTCGACCATGTTCAGTCTCAGCGCTAGTTTAGTTGTGGTTGAGTGTTTGCCATGGAGGCTGTTTAAGTGACAATATTAATAGTTTGGAGACTTTGGTATGAACGAGTGCATATGAGCAATTCCAGAATAATCATCATTATTATTGTTATTATTATTCCGACGAGCTTATGTGATCCAGCAGTGTCCGTCGGTGAGTGAGTGTCAGTCAGTCAGTCCGTAAACACTTCAGTCATTATCACTTCATGACTGGTGTTGGCTTAATGGCTCGGGTGGTGGGCTTGGGATCGAAGGGTCCTGAGTTCAAATCCCGCTCAGCTGTTGAATTAATACCAGGTGGGGTTGACTCTGCCTGTCATCCTTCCGAGGTCAGCAAAATGAGTGCAGGCTTGCTGGTAAACTGTGCGGAGTGGTGACCTGTCCAGGAATGTGCCCAATAGCCAAGGAGACTGCTTCGGCCAGCACCAACGCTCTGCACAGAGTATGGTCCCAATGGATGGATTATCACTTCAATGAAACACATGGTTTTGATAATTTGGCAACAAGCTTCAAATCTGATGCCTAATAAAGGTTTTTTGACTACATAAAAATTTGTGGTCATTAAGGGGCTCGATGGAAAGGGGGGGGGGTTGATCCCCCAAAAATAGGTATTTCCTTTCTTCTCTGAAACTACACACACGATTTTGATCAAACCTGACTGCAACCTTCATCACCCGTGATCTACCAAAGTGTATCAACCGTATAAAAATCTGTGTTTAGTAAAGGGGTTAACTGAGAGGGGGGGTTCGAACCCCCCAAAATAGGTATTTGCCCTGGTCTCCAAAACTACACACACAATTTTGATGAAACTTGACCACAACCTTCATCACCTGTGATGTACCAATGTTTGTTCACACCATCAACAAAAAATCAGGGTCTAAGGGGGTCTGTAGGGGGTTTGAGTGGCTGTTGCTCCTGATCCTGATCCAGGCTGTTGCTCCTGATCCAGGGACGTGCGGTCCTATTTTTATTATTATTTTGAATGTAGCATAGAAGTGTAGATAGCATCATTTGCCAGGGGCACAGTTGTGCCACTGATGCAGTTTCCCCTCTGGGTTAGAATAGGAATTTGGTTCCGGTGAAAGCACGGTAATTGATTGAGAAAACAAACATTTTATATTACTTTATTGTGTTTCAGGTTCAAGAGCTTTTAAATCAAAGATTATATATATATACCTTTATGGGTCAAAGTGGCATAATAGTGACGTAGAACATGAAGATAATGTAAATGAAAGAAATACTGGTTTATAAAGCTTTTATATTTGTTTTCTCTCACTTGGCTGCCTAGGTTTGGTTTCATTAGACTGTGCTCTTATCCCTAAGGGCAGAGTACACTACAGGTGGATTTGGCAGCAGTTACTGTTTCAGTTCAGATTTCAAAATGCATCAACTTCGTTTTGTTTTGTTTCTGTATTGATGAGATATGTTTAATTCTTATAGCATTACTGTGGACTTGTAAGGGTTCTAATAACTTTCAACCTCAGAGAGTAATTTGTTTTGGTATAAAACAAGGCATTGGTTGTAACAATACTTTTGATCAAGCATAAATGTGCTTTGCCTCAGTCAAATCTGGCATACCATAAAAAGTGGGTTAATAAGGTAAATTACATGACAAATCCGATAAAGGAGGAAAGCTGGTATTGTGTGCCAAGCCAATTTTGGGTCGTTTCACATGATGCATGAGCTAGAAATATAACAGAGGATTTCCCTCTGTTAAGTTCTTTGGCAATAAACATGGAATAATGGAGAAGCAGAAGATAAACGCAAAGTAAATGAAAAGTTCAGGAGAAGCAGAAGATAAACGTAAGGTAAATGAAAAGTTCAGATAATTATCTGTGCTACGAAGAAGCCGCCAAATTTATGTTCAGATCAACTTGACTAGTTTAATTGTACAATTAAAAAAAAAAAAACTTTAAATCAAATGAACATTAAGTTTCCATCTTACGTTAAAACATCAGGTTAGAGGGCGATGAAAGGCTGCAACTTTTACCTTAAAACCCACCAAATGTAGAAGGTCTAGAAACTAGTAAGGTCTAGAAACTGAGAAATCATCATTGTTAAATTGCGCAGACATCATGATAGAAAAAAAAGTCTTCCTGTCATCATTCATGGTCCTTGAACTGCATGTGTTTCACTTTCAGGTCAAAACTGTGTTGCTTATATAGGCATTAAGCATGGTTATGGAGTCATGGACCAACCACATCTAACAGTTCCAAGGTAATGGTTCAAATAACCCACCCAAAGTTTACACTGTACTCTGTAGTCCCATATACCGAAATACATGTTTATAGTTTCGAACATGTTATCCGTGATCTTCAACTAAGTATACACTAACTTGCTACAATTTTTTGAAATTGTTGAAAAAGATATCAGTAATACAATATTATCAATATTTTATTCGCTGGTGAAATAATACTTGGGTCTTATTTAGTCTTTACTTCGATGTGTTAAGTTGACCTTACCTCGCACAAGAACAGTGTTGTTGGCTTTCCAGCCATCCCGACGAACCTTTACTTCCCAGATTTTCCTCCTTTCTGGGTTGGGGGGAAGCGATGCATCTGTTTCCCGCGGTTTTCTTCGATTTGAGCAACCCCATGCTGCACAGCAGGGCATGTTTATAAATGTTGTAACTCTAAATATTTCATCAAAGTGACGTTTTATGAGGAAGCATTCGATTCAAGATGATATGTTTGTAGCGTTGTAGCAAAGCGAGTATCATCTGCTAGGTACGCAGGTTGGTCCACAACATGGCACCCTGTAGTCACATGAGGGCTTTTGACCAATCTAGTGGGGCAGATAACAGCAATTTTTGAGAGGAATCGTGCAAATGATGATACAAGCATCAAATTTGCACATTTGTTCTCCAGGGATTCTAATCAAATCTGCCTGATGGCCATTTGAATCCAAAATTTGAAAAATTGTGTGAAAAAAAATATAAAAAAAAAAGCTTCAAAAAAGTCAAGATCACGAATCAATGTTGGATGCTGGCTGATTAGTGAATGTTTCAAGAAACATCATCAAAGACTGTCCAAGTCTGCCATGCAGTTTTTCTCCCTTTACCTGGAAGGCAGACACGACGTCACATCCAGTGACGCATGGAAGTATGGATCCCTCTACTTTCTCAGGCCCTATTGCAGAAACTACCTCATGGACTGGAATCCATCGCGCTTGGCTCCTTGGCCAAAGGCAATCCACATGTTCTCAAGACCTAGTTCGTAAGGATGGCAGTACAGATATTGCTATGACTAGTACGTCCGTGTCATTAGCCTTAATGATAATGGACTGCTACCATCCGTCGTTGCAACTCCTGGCGTGTACAAATATTCGAGTGCAGCTTCTTCATCATAGACACAGCATCCAGTGACTTCCTTGTAGCTAAGTAGCATCTTCTCCTTTTGTGACAATGACTGTGCTTGTCGTCTGTGCTTCACACATCTTTTCCGCAAGGAAGTGAAACAGCTCAGTCTTGTTGCTGTCATCTCGAAGAAAGCTTCTCCAGTTACCTGGTCTTACTGGTTCCTGTCACTCTCTTTCTGATTCCTTCCCCTTTTCGACCTCCTCGGACTTCAGACTTGACTATTTACAAATCAAACACTACGTCCACCCTCTCGTACCTGGCACCATAGGATCCACCTTTGGGATGATGTCTTCTTTAGCAAGTCATCAATATCTTTGAAGTCGTGGAGGTAGGGCATTGAAAGTGCTGAGCATCAATATGACTGCATCTCCCTTGGTTCTCTGTCTGGATGTTCACTTGCGCTTCAAGAATTTCAGCCAGCTCTGGACTTCAATTTTTTTGAGTTTTTTTTTTTTTCAAATTTGGATTTTCACAAATGGCCAATCGGGCAGATTTGATCAGAAAGCCTGCAGAACAGAAATGCCAAATTTGATGCTGTATCATAATTTGCACGATTTTTCTACTATCACATACACTAATCATAAAGCAGATGCGCTGAAACCGGGTTGACCGTACTCTTTCTATAATACGGCTCTGCTCTACCTTCTCCTCCTCTCTCCTCCTTCTTACTCCCCCCTTAATATTCCGTCAGCGAAGTTGACGGGTTGTATTTGCTGGGTATATTTAATATATAATATATAATATGTATATTATATATCATATCTAAATATGGTATATTCAGCTATAATGATTATACGTATCATATATTAGCTCTCATTTCGCATGTCACCAGCGGTTGTCAACTTAATTTACGTGCAATATGACGACGTTAGTGTTCACTGTGTCGATACCACGTGTCACCTGTTTAACACGCATTGACCCTTTCGACTGCTGAGACCTCTTCGACCTCTGAAGACTCTTTAAGACACCCAAGACCCTTAAGATCCTGAATTACCTTTTAGACCCCCAAAACCCCAAAGACTGCTTAAAACCCCGAAGACCTCGAAGGCCCTCAAGACACCTAAGACCCTGAAGACCCCTCCCATACGTCCCTTTAGAACCCAAAGACCCTTAATACCAGGAAGAAGCTTGAAGACCCTTAATATGCCTAAGACCCTTAATACCTTTAAATCCATTGAAGACACAGAAGACCCTTTAAGACTCTAAAGACCCCAAAGACGCTTAAGACTCTTAATACCTCTAAGACCCTTTATGACCCTCAGATCCTTAATACCCATAAAACTTGTGATGACCCTTAAGACCCCGGAAGACCATTTCAGATGCCCCCTAGTTGCTTGTTACCCTCGCCGAAGGAAAGGGTATTGCGTTTGGATTCATTTGTTTGTCTGTCTGTCTGTCTTTTGACCTGAACACCATTTAGACCCCTTACACCCTTCAGACAGATTTAAGACAGCTTGGACCCTTGACCATTGAGAGGTTTAGACCACTTGACCTTTTTAGGCACTTTTTACATGCTTGAGAGATTAGGCCCTTTCGACCCCTTCGACTCTAACTAATAATGTAACGTACCCTTTAGATCTTTAGACCATCGATAACCTTATAAGCGCACACCATGCAAACATCTATAGATAGTCTTCTTACAAAATACAGACTATACTTCTTTTCAGAAAGTAATGCACAACTCGATCCACCCATGGGGTGAGTACTCTGCTGGTAGTTCATAAAGGTGCTCTTGTCACATACTCTTGGCAAAACACTTTAAAACCAGAAATTACCTTTACATCAATTTATTCACTTAATATCCTTCAGCAAAGATTGTACTCCACTTCAAATTCCCCCTTTGTACCCATATCATTCCACCTGAAAGGTGGGCGTGGGGGACTGTGTGTAACAGTATGCCATAGGCATTAAAAAGCTACATGTATCAAACAGTTTCACATGGAGCACCTAACTGCCATTAGAGAATTTAAATTGCATCAGATGTGGCAATAAATGTGAATTAATTGTTGCTCCTAGCTTGCCGGCTCGATGACTGAAGACAGCATTTGCATTTTTGCTTCCTTCATCCCTACCCGTTTAGAATCCTGTGCAGACACCGGCAACTTGTTAGTGTAAATGTTGCTATTGTGGTACACAAACAAATGCTGTTTGGGCCGTCGTTTTCAGTCTAACTTGATCCTCTTGTGACAACTTCCCCAAATGAATTTACTGTGTTTGCAGCAGCAACAAAGTACGAGGAAGAAGGAAAGAATGATAAAGAAATGGGGAGTCAGACGGAGGAGCCCCCTGCCAAGCTTATCGCTGGACCCGACCATTGTGCATTTTGGAGGGGTTTTGCATGTTTGTAGATCTTGAAGAATTAGGATGAAAAGTAGAAGTAACAATAAAGGTATGAAATGCACATTTCAATAATATTATGAGTACGGTATACATAACTGATAACATTGTGCTTCTGAACATTTCATTGGTTGTGGTATCGTTTTAAATCTGACTATGCCTGGTGTTGGCTTAATGGTTAGGGTGGTGGGCTTTGGATCCTAGGATCCTGAGTTCAAATCCCCCTTGGCTGTTGAATTAATACCTGGTGGGGTTGACTCTGCCTGTCATCCTTCTGAGGTCGGCAAAATGAGTGCCAGCTTGATGCTATACTGTGTCGGAGTGGCGATCCGTCCAGGATTGTGCCCAATAGCCAAGGAAACTGCTTTGGCAGCACCAACACTGCACAGAGTATGGTCCCAATCTCCTCCTCCTCCTCTCTTAATAAGCCTGGTGTTAGCTTAATGGTTAAAAAGACTGGCTTAAGATCTTAGGGTCTTGAGTTTGAGCCCCTGTTATGCTGTTGAAATAATACCAGGTGGGTTGTCTTTCTGAGGTTGGCAAAATGAGTACCAGCTGACTGGTAACATCAGTGGCAGAGCCATGCTTGCAGAAATGATGCAACCAGCAGCCAAAGGCAGCATATGAAACAATGACAACCTCTTTACATTGTTTGCTCCACTTGCTGAGCAGCTAGGTGAATGTGGTTTGACAAAGTACTGAAATGAAACATTTCACGAGTTTCCTTTCTTTTTTTTGTAGTGATTTAAGACTCATGGTCGAGGTTGAACATAAATCACAGACAAAACAAAGACATTAAGAGATATTAATGTACTTTAACATGAATCACAAGGATATTGGGAGGCAATTGGGAAAATCAACACAGTTGGAGGGAACATGAAATTGGGATCCTGGTATCATGAGGAACAGACTTCAGATGGGAATGTTTACCAGACCAACCCACCCCACAATTGTTGCTTTATTTATTTATTTGCCGTTTTCTGAACCAAACTAATTTATAGTACTAACAACATCCATCCATCCATTGGGACCATACTCTGTGTAGAGTGTTGGTGCTGCCTAAGCACTAAGCAGTCTCCTTGGCTATTGAGTACAATCCTGGATGGGTGGCCACTCCGACACAGTATACCAGCATGCTGGCACTCATTTTGCCGACCTCGGAAGAATGACAGGCAGAGTCAACCCCACCTGGTGTTAATTCAACAGCCGAGTGGGGTTTCAACTCAGGATCATAGGATCCCAAGCCCACCACCCTAATATAACCATTAAGCCAACACCAGGCATACTAACAACAGATGGACAACTATTATTGCTGAGCTTTATAAATTCTCTCTTCGGGTTAGGATGGTGCAGATGGAGCGTACATGCCCCAAGAGGTCTCAACTGGGTTTAATTATTGGCCTTACTATTAACTCTCAAATTGGTGCTGTGCAGGCAGGGCATTGCGTCACAAATTGTATTGTTCCTCAGATGGATGTGAGGCAATTGTTACTGGACAGTGACACTATCATGGTGACATTAAAGTAAAGAAAGGGAAAGTTAGGATGGTAGGAAGTAGGAAGGCAGGGGTCTTTCAATTACCCCTCAAAGTATTATTATTAATTTGCAAATTCAAACTCCCTTCCCCATCCTCCTTCCTTGATTGTTTCACTTTGCATATTTATTTCTCTACTAACATGTTATATTCCTTATTACCTCCACCACCAAAGGTGGAAGGAGATTGTTTTTACCCATATCTGTCTGTTTGTTTGTCTGTTGTGTGCAGAATATCTCAAAAAAGTTGTGCATGGATTCTGATGAAATTTTGGTGGGCATGTTGGGTGTGTGATGGGGAAGAATTGATTCAATTTGGGTGAAGATCCGAAACCAGATACGAGAATTATTTAATTTTTAAAGTGATTATTCACTATTGAGAGATAGGGCCAAAAATGATATTGTACTGTATAGCATGATATTTCAAAAATGTAATGGGCCCAACATGTTCTCGTGGATCAGGCATTACGTGGTGGAGGTATGCACTCTACCGAGTGCCCTTCCAGTTTCAAAGCTGGAACCAGAGTTGAAGACTAACCTTGCTTCCCTTTTAAGACTGCTTGCCTTTTGAAGCACTTGTACCGTGTACCGATTTTTCCTCTCCCTATGGTATTATTTCCCTATTTATTTTGTCCTTGTTTTAGCCCTCCCCCCTCCCATAAACAAGGAAACTTGCATTAAAAATATAAGTGATCATTGCACCAAGTTAAGAAAAGCACGACATAGCAGCACAGCCATAATGTCAGGTGACCAAAACTATTAAATGTTGACACATTATCATCTCAAAAACAATTGCTTTTGAAATTTTCACAAACAACTCTTTCGGATAATGTAAATGGAGTGTGTTTCATTCACAATCAGCTTGAAGGATGCTAGCCATGTGGCTTCAGCCCTGAAGCAAGCACTCCAACAAAACAGTTGAAAAGGAACGTATGGCTTGGCAAACAAGAGTAAGCTGATTGGTAATGGAACACACCCCTGGAGACAATAAACACCCATAACAAGCTCGAATGAGCTAAGATCCTCGTCCTCTTAATGATGACGTCATAAAAACGAATATGACGTCATTGTGTTGTATCAGGTTTGCGCTAAATTATCTGTGCTAATGCCCGGCTTGATTCCCGCAAACAAAATTTAAACAGCTTGCCGAGATTCGGAGATAATGGTATAGGCGATTGCCATTCGCGGCGATATTATGATGTCAACTTTTTTTCTAGGAAGAATTTCCAAAATCGGAGATGGTTACTGCCTGCGCGTGGGCTTTCTGCATATACATGGCAAGTTTCACGAAGATCTGATGAAAACTCTGGGTTGTGAAACAAAAAATGTCAAAAAATAGAATGACGTCATAAAAATTGATATGACGTCATAGTGATGTATCATATGTGCGGTAATTCATCTCTGCTAATGCCCTGTTCGATTCCTGCAAACAGGATTCAAAAAGCTTGCCTAGTTTCGGACATAATTTTTTAGGCGATTCCCATTAGCGGAGATATTTTGACGTCATAACTTTTTTTCTCGGATGAATTTTCAAAATCGGAGATGGTTACTGTCTGTGCGGGGTATTTTTACATATATATGCCAAGTTTCAGGAAGTTTCAATGAAAAATGTAGGCTGTGACACAAACTAGTTTCGGAGATAATGGTATAGGCGATTTCCATTAGCGGCGATATTATGACATTAACTTTTTTAACGTTTTTTTCTAGGAAGATTTCAAAATACGGAGATGGTTACTGCCTGCCGTGGGCTTTCTCTCAATATACATGGCAGTTATCACAAGATCCGATGAAAACTTGGTTGTGAAACAAAAATGTCAAAAAATAGAATGACGTCATAAAAATTGATATGACGTCATAGTGATTGTATCATGTATTCGGTAATTCATCTCTGCTATAATAAAATGAAAAAAACTAAAAACTAATAATGTTTAAGACGCGACAGATGTGGGGAAAAAATGGAGTATTAAATTTTGGATAAATAAAGATAAAATCATTTAAAAACAACAAAGATGAACCCACACATTTTAATAAAAAAATAATGCAACAAGCATGGGGGTGGAGAAATGAAGAAAACACCCTAAATTTAAAATAACGAAAAAGATAAACAAAATAATAGAAAAAAATCTAACAGCATTTTAATGGTTTTTTTTGGGGCCGCCGTTGATCCCGAAACAGAATTCAAAAAGCTTGCCTAGTTGGAGATAATTTTTAGGCGATTTCCATTAGCGGAGATATTTTGACGTCTAATACTTTTTTTCTAGGAGGAATTTTCAAAATCGGAGATGGTACTGTCTGCGCAGGGTATTTTTACATTTCTATGCCAAGTTTCAGGAAGTTTCATGAAAACTGTAGGCTGTGAAACAAATGAAACAAATTACAAAAAATGTCAAAAAATAGGAATGACATAAAATTGATATGACGTCATAGTGATGTATCATATGTGCGGTAATTCATCTCTGCTAATGCCCTGTTCGATTCCCGCAAACAGAATTCAAAAAGCTTGCCTAGTTTCGGAGATAATTTTTTTGGCGATTTCCATTAGCGGAGATATTTTGACGTCATAACTTTTTTTCTTGGGAGGGGAATTTT
>CM068953.1:66243268-66262224 GCA_035128595.1 Eptatretus atami
GGGAATGTTCCCAGGCTCGCTTTATCTTTTCCTCCATTGGTCCAGCATGGTTCGACAATCTGAGTTTAGCGGTCTTATTTCCCGATAATTCCGTTCCTTCTAGCCGTACGTCCTAGGGCAGTGCCGCTTGATGCATTCCGATCCGGAAAGGCTCAGTCGGTAGTGGTAGATGATCCGGTTCGGCAAGGCATACGAGGGCGTGGTTTCCCAGTTAGCAGAAACATGTTGGTTAATATGGACTGTTCTAAGATAGCGAGACCTACACCACGCGGTTGAGGTATTTGGTGTCCCACAGTCGGTAAGCGACCGCGCGCGCACGGATGTATCCGTGAGCGACGGCCGACAATTTCCGGGAGTCTGGTGTGGGAATCGACTAGTTTCCCCACCTAGTGGGCGTTCGCCGCCAGACCCCGGCCCGCAAACAATACATGGTTTGAAAAGCTTTCTAAGTAAGAAGCGAAATTCATTCATTATGAGGAATGTTGGTTCCAATTTGGAGGTTAGGAGAAAGGAGAAATAAAGTATGAACTGAGAAGGAATAGAGGCAGAATGATTAATGATTTATTTATTTTTCTTGAGAGAAGATATTCTTTCTTTGTTTTGAGTGAGTTAGGGGAAATAAGATGAAGTGAAGAGCGTGCAAAGAGAACACTTGGATAAAACAGAATTGTGGCACAATATGTTTGAGAGGTTTGTTAGTTAATGGAGAGGTGCTTGAAATTCAAGCGCGAAGATGGGACGCCACCCTCGGCACCTTCTCTGGAGGTCTTTCAGGACATTGCAGAAAAGGAGAAAGCAGACAAAGATCACCTCCTTCTTCACAAAGTCTATGACCCAAATCGAGGGTCACCGGACTCATCTCAATAACCTCCAAAGTCCTCCATCATCATAACTCAAAAGCAAGTACAATTTTATGCGTTTTTCATATATTACTACTGTTAGTTTAGGCAAAAGATCGATAAATTTAGAGTGGTTCCCCTAACCATTTATCCCAAAAGTCTTAACGTTTGCGCATCGGCGATTTTGCACAACCGTGGGGTTTTTCAAGAACGTAACCCCTCGCGAATGGGAGGTTCTGCGTCTAAAAAAAATTTTTAGATACTAAAACTGAAACAAGTGTGCAGAGCACAGACAAAATCCCACCCATTTAAGGCATAAAGTTTATTGGGGATCAAATTTTAAATTTGATATCCTTAACCTGAATGTTGATTATAAGGAATAGAATAAGGAATATTTTAGTCTTAG
This sequence comes from Eptatretus atami, assembly GCA_035128595.1. Taxonomy (NCBI): domain Eukaryota; kingdom Metazoa; phylum Chordata; class Myxini; order Myxiniformes; family Myxinidae; genus Eptatretus; species Eptatretus atami. Next base: position 66,244,514 of record CM068953.1, read on the forward strand.
TTTGAAGTCAATTATCCATTTTTTTGCGAAGTATGACCGTAAACAACTTCGGACCCTCACCGGATCTTCACTTTCAATATGCATTTTTCAGCTATAGGATTGTTAGGATTTTAAGTCACAATATGATTAAGGTCACTATCCAAGTCTTAGGTTGAAGTAAACGGATCATTTGACGAAGTTTTGAGCGAAAACGGATTTGACCTTTCGTGAGCCTGACCTTGACCTTTGACCTAATTGGCCCAAAGTTTAATTGGGGTCGCCGAGTTCATTTGCCCACCGTGGATTAAATTTGATTATTGTTTGCTAAAGCGGTTTGCCGTATAGTTTGCTAACAGAAACAAACAAACCAAACAGGACAAATAAGACAAGTGTCACCTCTTAGGGTGACCCGTATTCTTGCCAAAAGTGACCACGTGTGACTTCTTTAATCACACGTGAGGTGAACAAGTCGTATCCGCAGGAGCGACTCCTTGGGAATATCTGCCTATGAGAGATTCCCGATGAAGGAATCGTTCTACAGAGATAAACCATGAAAAAATGCGTTGCCTCATAACGTCACCAAAATGACGTCAAATTGTCTCAAGCTTGACATATCTAGAAAGCCACTCATCGAGGTGTTCAATTTGATGGTACTACACGATATGTTTCCTAAAACTTGAAAATTTTTGCCTTGGGGTCAAATATGTTTGACCTGAGGCGCTAACCATGAACAGGTCGAAGGCCAATCCGCCACCAAAAAATTAATCAGCTGATCGCGCCAGACCATGAACTTATTCCATGGAAGTGTTTGAAACGATCCCATCAAAATTACTCAAAAAATAAGGGTTTCGTCGGACTCCCTGATTTGCGGGACAAAGTGACCTTGACCATTTGACCTGTGACCTTCATGATTGTGTTTTTTTTTTTAGATTCCGCTGAAAGGGACCTCTATAGCCTCTGATAGGCGAAGTTACAAAAGATTCCAAATGATAACTGTGCTCTGCAGAATTTTTTATACGTTATTACAGACAACACAACAACAAAAAAAAACATACAAGCTTGACTAACTATTTGCAAAAACTTCGTTTTGCAAGATAACAAAACCGGACGATTACAATATCCGGCCTTCCCTCGCCTCCAGGGGGCGAGATAATAATCTATACTAAAATAATCTATTGCTGAAAATTACTTTTACCAAAAATAATCCCTTGTAAATTACTACGTTAATTTTTTTATGACAAACCTTGGAACCCTTTATAAAGTTAAAATTTGATAAACCATAATTGGGGCTGGCAAGATCACCTAGCAGTATATAAACACCTCTTTGAGCTTGTCATTCCTTTGTTCAAGCTTGACGCAGCTTAAACTATCACTTGTGCTTCACATGCATGGTGATGTATCAATTTGTGCACTATCCATTGGATTAACGTAAGCAGGAGGGACTGTCTGCCAGCAATGGTTTGGTGTGGATTTAAAGACCCACAGATGTCTTCATGAGAGAGTAGATGCATTATTTCTGGCACACTGGCAAATTACAAATTCCTGACTCGAATGATTGCTTGGAAGACAACGGCAAACCATTGAGCATAAAATTTGCGTCAATGTATGTTTCAGCATCTGCAATGCTCTATCAAGAGTTTAGGGTAGATTTGATTGATTGAAATGATTGTTTTGTCATATTTCTATTTTGTCACAAGCTGTTAATGTAATATTTATGTGCAATCATATGAAATCATTAAATGTTAGTGCAGGAACACAGATGCTCATTTGTCCCAAATAATAAATAAAACACAAAGGGTCTTTTAACTAGGGTTTCACCGAAAACATTTGATTGCTAATAGCATGCTTGCTGTTAACATTGATGTTCTAAATGTTTCAGAATGAGATATGAAAAAATTAAATTCTCTGAAACGCTGTTAGTTTTTTTCTTTATAGCTAGTACTTATGATTAGTAAAGTAGTACGTAACATGATTAGTAAAAAAAAAAAGTATCCCTTCTATCTTTCCCAAATTTATTTTTAATTATTTTATTTCACATTGTTATTGAAAATAATACCGTTGGAATTTTTGTACCATTCTGAGTTTCGTGTTTGTAATATTTTGAAACCCCAAGTTATCACGGTAATAAATGTGTTTTTATTGAACCACCAGGGACACAAAGCTCTTTGTCATCGGAGTACAAAAATTTATAAATAAATAAGGCCAAAGTGAATACCATTGATTTTTGCACAAAGGTCTCAGCAAAATATAAACATAATAAATTAAACTGTAAAAGTAAGATTCAAAGAAACCTCAATATTTGAAAGTGACTTACATGTTGCTGTAATCTTTAGTAACCTTTTTACAAGCTTTTTAAAATTGATGTTAATTTACTTGAAGCAATTTTATAAAAAGAAATTATATATTCAGTAATTTAAATTCTTCCATTTAAATTAAATATCATTCCAGCTTAAAATGTCTGTAGTTCTTTTTTTAGCATCTTCAAAAGCATAACTGTTAATGGAAAATAATTTGCCACTACATAAAAGATGAATTATATCCATTATACGGTACTTGGAACAGTACCTTCCTGCAGATTTAATTGTATTATCATCAAAGCCACAAAAACGAATTAGTCAGAGTTAGTTACATTTGAAGAGTTTGTTAACATACTGCGAGCTTCACTTTAACTAAAGGAAATTTGAAAATTCTCAACTGAAAATCCATTCAGCTGCTTTATATTTCTGCATTAAAGCACACTTCGTGGAGTGGTGTGATGTTATAAGCATGGTCGAACCCAACATTGTGAAAACAGTTTCCATTACGATTGAGTCATATCTTTTGGCGTATAGGCGAGTTGCCAAATTTGGTGATGTTATCAAAAATTTAAGGTTTTTGAGTCGCTGACCTACTTAAAGGATGGCAAACAATATGTGATAGTTTTCTTTTATTTAAGGTTTGGTAAGTAGGTATCGTTCACAGCATTGTTTTAATAAAGAGTTTCCAAATGTAATCTCCAAATAATTCTTGTACATACTTGATGATACTGCATTATATCCATCCATTGGGCCATACTCTGTGCAGAGTGTTGGTGCTTGCGAAGCAGTCCTCTTGGGCTATTGGGGCAGGATCCTGGATGGTCGCCACTCTACACAGGATACCAGCAAAACTGGCACTCATATTTGCCAACCTTCAGAAGGTGACAGGCAGAATCAACCCCACCTGGTATTTACATTCGACAGCCAAGTGGGATGAACTATGACTAGGTCCCAAGCCCACCACCCAAACATTAAGCCAACACCAGGCATACTGCATATATACTGTACATTACAGCTTTTCAAGCACTATTTCAATGTGTTCATATCATCCTTTGTATAATATTGCCACTGAAAACATTATGCAGTGAACTTTGTATTTATCTAATATTATATATATAATATATATATATATGTGATATAATATATATATATATTTGGATATATAATGTAGATATATATAAAAATATATATGTGGATATATATATATACCACGCGTGTTGTTGTCTACGCCTGCCCATTTCTCCTGCATCAAACACATCAACTCAAAACTGACTGACTTGCTGCCTGGATTTATCTCACCCCTTGACAGGTCCATGGCAAACAAATAATCAATTATTCACTTCACCTGCCAGTGGTCATATGTTTGGCTCATCAGTTATATACCATACATATATACATACATACATACATACAAACATACATTATTATACATACATATAGTACATTATATATATACACATGATATATATCCATATGAATATACACATATGTTATATATAAATCACATTAATATATATATATCATATATATATATATACATAATAATATGATATATACATATATAATATATATATATATATATATATATATATATTATATATGAAGACCACAAGGGGAAAAACCAGGAGATGTCAGGATTAAGTCAATTTTGAAGAAACTACAAACAAAGGTAATTCAAGACTTTGGTGGACTGTTTAATAACTGTCTATAGATTTCTTTTCCAGTAAAAGGAAGAGTGATCATGGCCGATCATAAGCATGTAGCATTTGCCAAGCTTCTGTTTGATTATAATTTAAGAGCAAAGAACGAATCAATGTTGCAACTGACATCACTGGTTATTCCTTGTTAATTAATTGCCATGCAATTTTATCCCAGGATGGTAGCAAATCATGCTTTCTTGTTATTAGCTACATTACATGACATTTGGTGATCACAGATTATTTTTTTCAACATTCCTAAACGGTCATGTTTTTTTGTTGATTGGTGTTCACGCCATACTCAAGGTATTTCGCTTATATGGACGACGGATTCTTCCATTTCTTTACTCCGTACTACTTAATATGATGAAAACGGAGGAAAACCAAGGATAATCAGACCGCGAGCCATAATAACCTCCGGATGCCGATATAGTCATTCCTCATGTTGACTCTCTCTTCATTTTGTATCCTAATGCGGTTTATTGGGCTTGGGTGTTGGTTCATCGAATGAGTATGTGTACTTTCAGACGCGCTAACATTAAGCATGGCGTGGTTGTCCTCATAACAGCTCACAATAAAGGTTTGCACATGCTTGAACACGATATGCACCAACTACGGACCCGATTGAATAACCAAATAGGCCCATTGTAGTGCTCATGGTTTTGCTTGTTGAAAGTTTTACAACCTTTCATTTTTAGTTTCTCAACTCTGAATATTTATGGTGGAACAGTTAACATGAATGAAAGGGGAGATAACCAGAGTAAAAGTACTGACAACTCTGGTTTCTACTTGTTCAGCGTGCAACACTGTGTTTTTTCATTGCACGGGCTTAAACTTTATACCATATAAATTATGTGACACCCTGGTTATTTGTTAAAGTAATATTGTGAGAGAAACCTTATGTTGCCAACTATTGGCAGGTTGCTAATAACCCTGAAATTTATAAAAAAGTGACCATCTCTGGTTTTCCCCTTGTGGTCTTCATAGATCTATATATATATATATATAAATTACTATTATTATCATATACTTATTATATTATATTCACATAATATATATATATGATACATTAGGTATATGTGATATATTCATATATAGTGTATATAGTTACTTATTATAATTTATTAGTATATATCTATTTCTAATATATATTATACCAAATATATAATATATAGGAAATCTATAAACAGGAAATACACTATATATATATATATATATATACAGTATATACGATGTATGGCCAAAACATTATGGACCAACGACAGGTGAAGTGTAATAACATGATTATCTTGTTACAATGGCGCACCTGTCAAGGGTGGGATATATAAGGCAGCAAGTGAACAGGTCAGTTCTTGAAGTTATATATATAAATATATTATATATATATATAATAATCATATATACATTTTAAAAATATTATGAAACAATATCGATATATAGTCTATATTAGAGTATATAGATATAATTACAATTATTATAGAAATTATACATACATATTATATATATATAGAATGAGAGATACATTTTATATATTACAGTATATGTATTTATAGTATATATATTACATATTATAATAATATTGTTGGCGGGTGATGGTTACGTGAGACACAGCTTGCTCCAATTCAGGGAGTATTAATCCCGGGTTGTCCTCGGAGAGCCGGAACTGGGGCCACCGCTCACATTAACGTTAAGGTCACGGTGGGTTGTTTTTAAAACCACGAAACGCACCCAGTCAAACCCGAGGTTCCTGTCCGCCGCTCTAATGTATTCCTTAACTCGATGTCACCTTGGTTACCTGAGCGGGGGCGCGCCCTCAGCGGCAAAGCACTCAATAGTTATCTTGATTAGTTTTAATTAGGGCGGCCGAGTGTTTATAAACCGCATGGTGTCGTGCCCGTTGGATTTTTTGGGTCAAATCTGTGGGTAATTACCTTCCCAGTCTGTCTCTGCTGAAACAATGCAAGACCAATAAGATGAACGGAACACGAACACGAAGGTTGGAAATCGACAAATAATTTTATGGATAATAAAACTAAATAAATAAAAAAGAACATTTTTATTTGCTGAGGGAAAATTAAATTTTATCTTGACTCTCAAGCAAAATTCACATCAAAAATGCCAGGAAAGAGACAAAGATGCAGATGCTTATCGGGGGGCTTGAGACTTACTTGCAGCTAAACGCAGGACAAGGGTACCCGCAGATCATTTCAGGGGAGAGGGGACGGGAAGAAGTCGTTCTCGCTCACCAGAAAGTCGCCTGTGAGGCAAAAACGTCTGGAATGCGGTGCGTGCATGTTCACGTCCGTTCGCAGCCAGCTTGTCCGATCAGCCTCTCACGGGGCAGCCTTGAATGGCGAGTCGACATGCTGGAGGGCACCGAGAAATGTCCTCGTGGGTTTAGCGCTTGGTGTTTGCTGCGTGACGACCCATGCCTCACTTGTTGGCGGTCTTTAGTCACACCCGCATCGCGCACCACCGCTCGCTTGCTGAAGCTCTGGGAGGACGAACCGTGTCGCTGTTGGCGCTGGCGCGAACCCACACGCGTGCTTCCTTCTCCCTCTTTTGCGCGCCATACCACCCGCTTCTTCGTCTCGGCTTCTGTCTCGTACCTCTTTCGGTTTCATGCTTTTTTTATTATTCAGAACGTATCTCTTTCTTTCAGAATGCTATCGCTTTAGCTTTTTCCTCTTTCTTTCAAATGTATCTTCCTTCACAGAACGTCCCTCTTTCCCTTTTCCTCTCAGAACGTCTCTCCTCACAGAACGGTCTCTCCTCAGCAGAAGTACTTGCTGTTTTTGATAATCTTCTGGGCATCTGCTGCGGTCCATCCCCCCTCACGCTCACTCCCGCCCACTGGCGCACAGTTACCATGACGACCGATGCTCTCAAAAAAGGCGGGGGCGGAGCTCACGAAGATCGCTGCTGAGGAAATATTGGGGGGCTTCAAAGCTCGTAAAGACTATTCTGAGGAAATCATAAGGGCGGGCTTCAGAGCTCGTGAACGAAAATGTAGTGTCGAACATGTCTTTCGTAAAGAAAAAAGCTTCCCATTGGAGAGGGAATCTATTCCTTTTACCCTTCTGCAACAACATCAATTTAGATCCAGTAAGACATGGGGATGGGGCTAATCTGAACATGCAATTTAAGGAAAATAACTGTCTGTAGGACCTGGATGTGTGGATGGCATCATCAGACCGGATTTAAAATCCAAACAATATAATATAATTATATATAATTATATATATAGTATTAGATAATATATATGATTAGATATACACACTTAGTATATATAGTATATTATATGTTATATAATATATATCTATCAGTATATATGTATAGATTATATATCTTACAGTATATATGTGTTATATGTATATATATGTATATATATATAAGTAAGTATATATATGTATGATATATATATCTACAGTATATATAGACTGTATGATATACATATATTATATATTAAATATATATATCTACAGTATATATTATATGTATAATAATATATACATATATATATGTATATATATATATATATGACCACACACACACACCACACAGGGTGAGTCAGAAGTTGGCGCCCGATTTCTGTCGTGATTGTTTGTTTGCCATTTGTTATTACAGTGTACAAGAAGGTAGAAATAATTGGATGAATGGACATGTTAATCTAATATCCATTTATTCAAGAAAAATTAATTAGGAACTGGGTACCAAGCTGTTTTACTTGCCATTTTCAAGTTTGCCCTCACCTCGTGATCGATCACAATTGCAGCCGAGCGCAAGCACAGAGCGGCACACACGTCTGCAAAGTTCGATATCAATTTTCCTCAAACTTTGCAGTGATTGAGCCTTCATTCCTGAATGGTACGAGGCTTTTCAGTAAACAGTCTTCATTTGAGCCCACCAAACGAAGAGAAATACGGAAGGTGTAAGGTTGGGGAGCGTGCTGGTCCACTCGATCGGAACCGGCGGCCGATCCACTTTCTGGAGAAGTTTTATCAGCCACTGACGAACATAATGGTCCTAATGAGGTGGCAAGCTCCATCATGTGGAAATAACAGTCCTGATCTTTGTACCCTGGGCCAAAAGAAGGTTTGCAGCATATCCACGTAAATTTCTGCAGTGAAGATCCCTCAAAGAAAATAATACAAATAAAGTTGGTGGCGTTGAGATTTTTTCTTGACCTTGACGTTTTTTTAAGGGTCATGGCCTAATTATCGACATTTTAACTAATGGTAAAAACCTCATATCGAGTTCTGGTGAACAATGCAGAAGCAAAATATTTTCTTTTCTACATTGCCCATAGAGCAGGACACGTTTTATACCTAACTTTACATCAGTACCCCTCTGTGTTGAAGTCCTCAAGATCAAACGGCGACCTGAAATGAACAAAACGCATTTTGTTCATCCGCTAAATTTTCCAACTTGGACTCTCGGCAAAACGCTTGGCTCTTTAAGGATTTTGTTCTGTGCAAATTAAGTTGGCGTTGTCCATACCACTGATGCTGTAGCACCTGATATTTAATTAATGTGCTAGGACCTAGCTTTTTCTGATTGTGAACCTCATTACACAAAAAACAGCATTTTTTTCCCATAACTTGAAAATTTTCTGCCTATTTTCGTAATGGTTGAAGCTGATAATGCGACTAGAGTGTGTAGATGAGACACATTTCTTAATTTACACTCTATCGGCCTCATTGTTGAAGGGTCAGGTCATGTGGTGGACCAAATTTTTTTAGCCATCATGTGGATCAGGGGGCCATTCATTGTGATCACGGGTCAAGGGTAAGTCATCGGGCGAGGGGGGAGGCCTACCCTTGGACGATGCTATGTTGATCGCAGATATGCTTTTTTATCACTATTCTCCTCACACGGTCTCCATTAATATCAAATAATCAGTACTATCTTCGGTACATTACCAGTCAATTCATGCCACACACCAGCACTAGCAGAAATTGCAACGTCCATTTGCGCTTATCAGTAATCAAGCTGTTATTCAAATACAGAAACTGTCATTTTAAGAGGATTTACCTGGCAGTGCTCCAGCCTGCTGCACTCCTCGGAACCACTGGAGTTACTTAAAAGTAGTTACTGAATGCAGTTCATCAATAAATATTTTTACCGTTTTATTTATTTTTGAAATCTCCTTTTGATGGTCGGTTCATTTGTGACCTTAAGAACACTTTGTAATCTGCTAACTGTAAGCCCCTGTGTTAGACATACCTACTTGACTCGTGTTGGTTTCCATCATTCTGTGCTGTGTTTGGTTGCTTTAAGATCTTCTCAAATGGTTCCATTCAGTTTTAAATCTGTTGATGTTAATTGGATTGATAGGTTCAATGCTGGTGTGGTTGCTCTCACTCTGCTGATTATTCAACCGGCACCTGAACCAAAGATGAGCTTTCTAGAATATGTTTCTGTCCATGAAAGGCATTCGTATATTATGGAGATTAAAGCATCTAATTATCAAACAATTTGTGTGTGAAATGTATTATGTTCTAAATAGATTTCCAATTGCAAAACTAGAACGGGCACTCAGCTGAGCACATCCTCTTGTCATGCGAACAGTTTATGTGTTTGTATCCCTTTAAGAGGCCAGATCTGCATCCGGACTGCCCACACCAATGAAAATCAATCGGTTTGTTCTACTGTTACGTAAAAAACGTATTCACCAGGTTTTGTCCAATACGTCCACAACTTTTTGAAATTCGTACCCTATCTTATATCGTTTTTGGCCCATCTCTTCATTCATGAAGAATCACTGAAAATTTTTCGGATCCGGTATCCCGATTTGGATCTTCTACCAACAATCGAACAATTAGTCCTTGTCACACACCCACTGTCCCCATGTTTCAATCCGAATCCATCCAAACATTTTGGATATCGTGCTCAATATCGTTTAGCCCCATCCTATGGTTGAAGATCAGTTAAAAATTACCATTCATTGTGGTATTCCAGATCTGGATTCAGATCTCACCAAAAACTGTGAATCAACTTAGTCCTCGATCACACTCCCAACCGTCACCAAATTTCGTCTGAATCCATCCAGATATTAAGTTTTCTCGCTAGGTATATCGTTTGGGCGCCCATCTCTCAATGGTTGAAGAACAGCTTTAAAAATTGCTCAAATCCCAGATCGGATTGCAGATCTTCACCAAAAAATAGCATTGCTGTCCTTGCCGGTCCCTACACACACAAAAAAAAATTCTGAATGATTGATTGAAAAATGTGGCCAAAAGTTTGTACAAACAGACAGACAAATGCCACAGACCAAATATACTTGGTGAAATTTTTTTTGCCAAGTAGTAACAACCAGACAGTTTCAGATGAATAGTTATTCCAGCTTTATGTTTCAATCATACCCAATTAGATTAATGTGGGCAGAAACAAATTTGAAAAAAAAATGGTGCCCATATTCAAACCCAAAGGATGATCACCCATTATGACTATGTTTTTTTATTTTTTTAACGTCATGAAATAGACTTTCTTTACAGACCAGTTCAGTTTTTTAGAACAGGACTGCGTGCGACACTTCACACCTCCAGGAAATTATTTATCCACCACTGTCCAAATACAAGTTTATCATGTGGAATTTCCATTCCATCCAATTGGACCAGACTCTATGCACAGCGTTGCGTTGCTCCATAAGCAGTCTCCTGGCTATTGGGCACAATCCTGGAAGGTCACCACTCCGACCACAGGATACCAGCAAGCTGGCACTCATTTTACCGACCTCAGAAGGAATGACAGGCAGGAGGTCAACCCCACCTGGTATTAATTCCAACAGCAGAGTGGAATTCTGAAAAGCAGGGATCTTCAGGATCCAAGCCGACTCCCTAACCATTAAGCCCAAGACCAGGCATTCATGTGGAATGCTTGTTATACATGGGGAAAATGATTCGTAACATGGTGACATTTACTTTTTCTTCGCTGTATTAAAAATTGTGGGATGTTACGAATTGCAGGTTTGGAATCCATAATCCATAATTGGTTTTAAAACCAGGAAATAAAACCATTTATTTTGTTGGCGGTTGTGTAAGCTGTTTGCCCCCTATATTGCCTGGCAACGGTTCAAACTACATTCTCTACCGCAATGACGAATCTCTTAATAGGATGTGTTTGTAATTTTCGATCCAGTGAATGGAATGATGTTTATCCCAGAACTAACAGCCTTCTCACCTTTAAGTGATTTTACATGATGTGTTCTCAAGCTTGTTTTATTTACTGTAAACTTATTTTGCATTACATTACTCGACTCTTCAAAGCTTAATTCATCCAGTTTCAATGCAGAATGTTTTACATTAAAAAAAATAAAAAAAAAAATGAAACATTATTTACTGGGCTTCTCAAAAGGAACAATAACGTATGATATGGTACTTGCATTGCATTTGAAGATGTTTCACTCATCACATGTCCAGGGATTGTTCTTAAATGGCCTTCGGCATTGTTTGATTCAAACTTTTCTTTTAATCAACAAACTCTCCTTTCAATTAGTTCATAATTACAATGAACATGTTCTTTGAAACATTCCGTCTATATCTATGGATTGCACTTTCCTTTTTCGTTTAAGTCTTCCCTTGTTGCACTTTTCCAAGGTATACCGTTAAAGCCCTCTGAGTCTTTTTGTAGATAATTCTGTCGGCTCCGCACTTTACTTCCTGTGTTTCAGTATTTCCCATTATTATAGTTTCTCACCCGCTCCCCTTTTTTTTATCAAAAACAAATTTGATTATTCTGTCTTTCTACAATTCAAGTTATTTTGGTTTGTTTTTGTGAATTATGTCAATCGATTCCAGCCGAATGGTTACATGTGTTGGACTTGGAAGTTCTTCTGAACAATCGCTCTCAGTTAATCTAGTAACGATTGCAAAGCTCTTTTCGGTTATTGTTTTTCGAAGTATTGAACTTGTTTTTGCTGCTCTCATTTATCCACAGATTATTCGATTTGCTGAAGATGTAACCAATCATTTTGGAATTGGTGTATGTGTGTATGTAACTAGACGCTTTCGTCAAATAACTAAAGGTTATCTGTGCTCTGCAGAGTCACTTGGTAAAGGGCAAAAATGGAAGCAATGATATTTTGGCACATTATCTTGCACTTACTATCAATGATTTTTTTCATAATTCGATCTTCAATTGATTACCAATTATTTATCAAAAGGGTGTACTTATTCACACTTAGCGCATTCAAATCTTGAGAAGGCGCAGGTGTCATGTCACTTAACAGTTGCTTGGTTTTCATGGTTGACGACTGCACACAACGCTCACTTTCAGCTGGAATAATACAAAATTCCCAGTAGGAGGCAGCCCATAGGGTATAAATGTTCGACTGCCCTGCCATTCTCACCACTTTACCACCCACCCTTTACAAGAAGTTGCTGAGAGGGCTTTGCTGTCCTGAAGATATCTGCAATGGGCCTGTTTACGATCTCAAGGACAGTGTAACAAGACTCAAGGATAATGTCCTGGCCCTATCACTGGTTAATAGGAAAAAAAATCTATATTACTCCACCACGAAGTGGACGCATGTTATATGTATGCACGCCCTGTCTGTCTGGTGATCTGTTTGCTTTATCTGTTGATTGTCTGTTTGTCTTTGAGCAGATATCTCAAAACGTTTAATGGAGGGATTCAGACGGAAATTTGTGTGGACAGTTGGGTTTGTGACAGGGACAAACTTGATTAATTTTGGTGAAGATCTGGATCCGGATTACCGGTTACGAGAATTTTTAATGATTTCTTCACCATTGAGAGATAGGGGCCAAACTATAGATATGGTAGCACATATGTCAAAAATTTGGACGGATTCAGACGAAACTTGTGGACAGGATTGGTATGTGACAAGGACGAATATGATTCGATTTGGTGGGAGACCAGATCGGAATACAATAATTTTTTTTTCAGATTTTAACACGTTGAGGTGGTAAAATGTAACAGATATTCAGCTATTCCCGCTGCTCACAAACATACTACATATGCTTGTGCCATCAATGTGGTTGCATTTTGAGACCATCTGTATTGGAAATCTTCAAAAGGGTTGTAGAATCATTCAAATACATGTGTTAGGGCTAACAGGTGGCCAAGAGGTACACATACTCGCTCTAAGCTGTTTAGCCTGGGTTGAATCCTGACCCAGATATAAACTGTCATTCGGCGTTTCACAGGCGCTGTGTGTGCATCTCATCTATGTGTGCGCCATCCCCGAATGGAACGTTCATGGACCCGTTAAGGATTGCACCGGGTCGCTGTCCGAGAAGAGTAGGTGACTATCAGTGTCTGAAGACGTCCAGGTGTGTATTTCCACTTGTGGCCACTATTCCAAATTCCGCAGCCCTACCTATAGAGGGCAATGCAATTCAGCAGTATAGCCGTGCCCTCAGACAAACTATGCTTCCCCCACAGTCTTGTGCTGCATGTTAACCAAATTCAGTAGTTACATTTGCTTTGACATTCTATCATCTTTTATATATAATGTAATGGTACCCAATCGTCTTTGATTCTGTCCAAAAATTATATAAATCACATTGTTAAACAAGTTGTGGATGCATTGTTGATGGCTTAGAAACTTCTCAACTCATGCTCCACTCGATTACACCTGTCCTTGGAGGTCTGGTCGTAGGTGGATGTTGATTTGCGTACCCACATGGACTCACCTCATTGAATTTCAAATGAGAAATAAAATGCTTACACACTTTCAAACACTGCATTATTAATCCAATATTCATTGCAATATTACATGTAATAATCTTGTGTGCTGTATTTCAAAAATGAGTGTGCAACATGTTTAATGTTTCTTGAGTGACAGCAGTTGTTCATTTAAGACGGTGCATTCACCTGAAGCGTGCACACAGTCTCCTGTGAATTACAACTTATTTTGGTGTTTCTCATTCACAAAGAGCTTAATGATACAACTCTACTACACATACATGTGACTACGTTGATCACTGTCTTCGTTTACCCAGAATGTTTAACCAATGCTCATGTCACTTCCTGCATTAACTTTCTCAGGGTGACGAGCTATTGCCCAAAAATGCCATTCATGAACGCGATTATTTTACTATGTTCTTACAATTAAGTATACCCACATCATCATTGGGAGCGATGCTCTAACATTAACAATGATATTTAATGGCTCATTTTATTTTCAAGATTGAGTTATCTCCAAAATAATCAAGTTAATGGCCCTCGAAAGAATTTCACGGCCTATTTTGGGGTTTTTTTTTTAGTGTGGGTTGTGAAATGAGTCCTGATTAATCCGTATCCATTGCTGTGAAGTAACACTACTATCATAACTTACTGTAACCTTCAGCAGAGCGTCAAGGTGTGGCTGTTTGCCCCCTCTAACACTCACGCATGATTCATTGGTCCACCTGTCAGTTGTTACAGGTTAAACCCACTGGTGTATGCTCTGAACTGTCTTTTTGGGCATCCTCTGATTCATTTGTGTACACCTACAATGGACAAGTTTTAATGGCCTAATCTAGGCAATTATGAAAGCAGAATACAATCACATGGTTGTGGATATGATCAGGTCGAACTTCCGCTGAGGAAGACACCCATATCTGGTATGTGGTGCTTCTGAACACCAAATGCAAAGACAATATCTGGTGCTTGTGAAGGTACAGAGTAAGTTTAAAATGATGATATAATGGAGTACTTGTACTGGTATACAGTTATAGAGGGAATTATAGTACCAGATGCGATGATTACGAGGGATGAGTATAGTAACCCTACCAGAGGGATGTGATATGGGGAAAAAAAATGGCCCACCCATGTTGAAATGTGTACAACGATGATGATGCTTGAAACTCCTAAAGAGTGAAGTCAATAAGCATTTAAAAGCCATAACCTTTTTATCCGAGCGTTTACTGAACTACCAAGCTTAAAAAGATGCCACAATACTCAATTAAGTACCACATTGGGAATCATTAAACACCAATTGTTACTTATTCTTCCCCTCTAAAGACAGATGTTAAACTGTAGCCCACCTACCTCAATAATGCTTGAAGGCTATTATGTTGATTCCACGTGAGGAACGTTACTTTGTCTCTGGGCTAGTGCGACCGCAACCCAAAATTTTAAATAAATAAAACAGTTAATCTTCTTTTTAGAAAAGAAAATCGAATGGAAAATGTGGACTCAAAAAAAGCATGCCAGGATCATTGTGAGGGGGAGGGGGGCGGGAATAAAACAGTGGGACAGAATATATTAAAACATTAGCATTTTATTATTCTGTTAAAAGTGTAATAGATCGCAATCGACATTTCCGCACATGATATGTGATAAGACACAAGTGGACTGATCCCAACGAGCCCGGGATGAGGGGGAGGGGTAGAATGTACCATAAGCCAATTTAACAAACATAGATGATTAATTCCATGGACAAAATTACAAATATATCAATATTAAGCCATTTTTATTACTTTAAAAAAACTGGCACGGCGAAAAAATATTCTTTTTTACAGGCCGCAGGCACAGCAAGCAGACACAAGCCAACGCCGAGCTGGAGCTCTTTTATATTTAGTTTAAGCACTTTATGAAAACAAATGGAATGGTTACAAATCGGACCCACTCCCCTCTCCCCCGAAGCATCAAGCTTAATCATCTTCGCTGTAGTTCGTAACGCCACGTGAATTGCATAACAAGCCAAGGTATTATGCACTTGAGTGGTGATAGAAGCTGAAAACTGGTTGTGTTTACTTGACATTTATATCCCCATGTACTAGATCACAAATTTGTGATCTGAATTGCGTAACATGAATATGGTAGTATCATGGATTACTGGTAGTTATCACGGAGTAGAGTAGCTACATGGAATACTGTAATATCATGGAGTAATGGTAGTATCAGAGTATTACCATACTCCTATTATCCATAACAAAAATATTAAAACATTAAGCATTTATATTCCTTCCAAAAAAATTGCAAAGGAAAACAAGAAAAAAAAACATTTTCAAGTAAAATGAAAAAGCAAAGAGGGATGAAAATCTTCAAAATAAACAACCAAACAAGGCCAGGAGGAGGTTACATGAAATACACAAATGATCCCTCCCCATCACCGTGAATGGTTGATCTGCCATTGGCGTAGTTTCTTGACTCAGTCAGCATCAAATCATTGTTAAAGTTTCACTGTAGTTCTTCAGCAAGCTTGACCAGATAGTTGTGATTATTTATTTGCTGGTTGGAGTTTCTATCAGAGTAGGTTTAACTATGCAGTGGTTTTATGTCCAATAGACTTCATCATTCCACTGAATAGTTTCAGGGATTCCGGTGTCGCTACAAGATGGAAATTCTTCCCACTTCCATTCCGTGGTTTAGCCAACAACAGTGACTGGGAACACCCTTGACTTGTGGATAGGCCGCCAGTAATTCAGGCTGTCACCTCACCTTTATTCACTGCAGCCGTTTGTTGATTAACAGGAAAATTTTCATGAAGGCGACACCTCTTCATCCTGGCATTTTCTCATAGCTCCCAATAATTTGGAGGTCTGTTTACTTCCATGAACCACAACTTATGGAACCATTTGAATTGCCCCTCAGTTTGACTTTTATTGGAATACTGAAAATTCTGTTAAAAGACAATTTGATTTTGCCCTGAATGACAGCAGGTCAAGGTGCCCTGATTAGAGAAAAATTCTGTCTTGCAATGTCAACTGTACATGCCGCGGCTAGCTATCTATCTATCTATTTCTTGAGAGCACAGCTTGCTGATGCTGTCCCCTTAACCAGACACTGGTGCTCATCTTACCAACCACAGAAGGATGACAGGCTGAGTCACACACCTAGTGTTAACTTCAGCAGCCAAACAGCTGACTCAGGACCCTAAAGATCTACCTAACCACTAAGCAACCAACACCAGCTATTAGAGGAAGTGAGTCAACGAAAACGAACTCATAGTGCCTTTGTGAAATTAAATCATTGGTGTTTCAGAAAAACATTTTGAAAGTACTGGTATATCTGTCGTCTTGACATGTATTATTCACTCCCACCATGTGGTGTATACACATTTACATGGAGAGATTATATGTCCGGCCCCCCACCCTAAAAAACCGACCCCCCCCCCCCCCGCTTCCTCTCTGCCGCCCATCCTGGCTATGAATAGTTGCTGATCGATTGCAGTGGATTTCTGTTTACATCTCAAAAAAAAAAAATTTTCAAGGTGAGACTCTGAATGCTTTTGCTGAGGTTGCTGAAATGAAACAAGATGTAATGGGTAGGGCACAGCATACAAGTGGACACAAGCTGTGCTCAAGAAATGATAACAAAATGGAAGCTCTTAATTGGATCACCATAGAACATAGCAGTTCAATCAACATCTTCTTCCCAACCCTCTCATGATCCTCTAATGTCATGCCCTCCTCAATGCTATATCAATACACAGTCTGCCTGTGAAGTATTATGAAGGCTGATTGATGTCCACAATGTTCAGTACAGTCTATTTTAATAATTTTGAATGGGGTTTAAAGCATATAAATAAATAGTATCCCAGTTTTACTACCGTTTTATCCAGTCACTCTCTCTTTGTGTTGTGTGTTGTTCCGGAAAGGTAGTCGGTAGTTGGTAGAGTGATCCGGTTCGGGCAAGGCATACCGAGGGCGTGGTTCCCCAGTAGCCGAAACCATGTGGTTAATTAGGTAACTTGTTTCTAGATAGGAAGACCCTACACCACGCGGTTGAGGTATTGGTGTCCACAGTCGGTTAAGCGACCCGCCGCGTCACGGAATTATCCGTGAGC
>CM068953.1:66263101-66273390 GCA_035128595.1 Eptatretus atami
CGGACAAATTTTAAATCTTGATACATCCTTAACCTGAATGTTGATTATAAGGAATAGAATAAGGAATATTTTAGTCTTAGTTTGAAGTCATTAATCCATGTTTTGGCGAAGTAGGACCGTAAAACTTCGGACCCTACCGATCTTCACTCAATATGCATTTTTTCACTATAGGATTGTTGAGGATATTTAAGTCACAAATATATAAGGTCACTATTCCAAGCTTGAGTTGAAGTAAATCGGATCATTTGACGAAGTTATGAGCAAAAGATTTTTGACCTGTTTCGTGACCTGCCTTGACCTTTGACCCTAATTGGCCCAAAAGTTTAATTGGGGTCGTCCGTTCATTTGCCCACCGTGGATTAAATTTGATATTGTTTGCTAAAGCGGGTTTGCCGCTATAGTGCTAACAGAAGACAAACAAACAAACAGGACAAATAAGACCAATGTCACCTTTAGGGTGACCGTATTCTTGCCAAAAGTGACCACGTGATGACTTCTTTAATCACACTGAGGTAACAAGTGTATCCCAGGAGCGACTCTTGAGGAATATCTGCCTATGAGAGATTCCCGATGAGGATCGTTCTACAGAGCTAACCATGAAAAATATGCGTTTGCCTCATAACGTCACCAAAATGACGTCAAATTGTCTCAAGCTGTGACATATCTAGAAAGCCACTCATCGAGGTGTCAATTGTGAGGTACTACCGATATGTTTCCTAAAACTTGAAAATTTGACCTTGGGTCCAACATATGTTTGAGCCTGAGGCGCTAACCATGAACAGGTCGAAGGCCAATGCGCCACCAAAAATTAATCAGCTGGACCGCCAGACCATGAACTTATTCCATGAAGGTTTGAAGACGATCCCATCAAAATTACTCAAAAATAAGGGTTTCGTCGGACTCCCCTGATTTGCCCGGGACAAAGTGACCTTGACCTTTGAACCTTGACCTTCATTATTTGTGTTTTTTTTTTTTAGATTCCCGCTGAAAGGGACCTCTATAGGCCTCTATAGGCGAATGTTACAAAGATTCCAAATGCATAACTGTGCTCTGCAGAATTTTGTTATACGTTATTACAGACAACAACAACAAAAAAAAACATACAAGCTGTGACTAACATTCTGCAAAAACTTCGTTTGGCAAGATTAACAAAATCCGGACGATTAAATATCCGGCCTTCCTCGCCTCCAGGGGGCGGATAATAATCTATACTAAAATAATCTATTGTAAAATTTACTTTACCAAAAATAATCCCTTGTAAATTACTACGTTAATTTTTTTAGACAAACCTTGGAAACCCTTTATAAAGTTAAATTTGATAAACCATAATTGGGGCTGGCAAGAGTCACCTAGCAAGCTTATAAACACTCTCTTTGAGCTGTCATTCCTTTGTTCAAAGCTTGACGCAGCTTAAACTATCACTTGGTGCTTCACATGCATGGTTGATGTATCAATTTGTGCACTATCCCATTGGATTAACGTTAAGCAGGAGGACCTGTCTGCCAGCAATGGTTTTGGTGGTGGATTTAAAGTACCCACAGATGTCTTCATAGAGGATAGATGCATTATTTCTGGCACACTGTGCAAATTTACAAATTTCCTGACTCGAATGATGCTTGGAAGACAACGGCTAAACCATTGAGCATAAAATTTGCGCAATGTATGTTTCAGCATCTGCAATGCTCTATCAAGAGTTTAGGGTAGATTTGATTGATTGAAATGATTGTTTGTCATATTCTATTTTTGTCACCAAGCTGTAATGTATATTTATGTTGGCATATATGAAATCATTAAATGTAGTGCAGGAACACAATTGCTCATTGTCCCAAATAATAAATAAACACAAAGGGTCTTTTAACTAGGGCTTTCACCGCAAAACATTTGATTGCTAATAGCATGCTTGCTGTTAACATTGATGTTCTTAAATGTTTCAGAATGAGATATGAAAAAATTAAATTCTCTTGATAACTGCTGTTAGTTTTTTTTCTTTATAGCTAGTTACTTATGATTAGTAAAGTAGTACGTAACATGATTAGTAAAAAAAAAAAGTATCCCTTCTATCTTTCCCCAAATTTATTTGTACATATTTTTATTTCACATGTTATTGAAAAAATAATACCAGTTGGGAATTTTTGTACCATGTGAGTTTCGTGTTTGTTAAATATTTTGAAACCCAAGTTATCACGTAAAAATGTGTTTTATTGAACCACCCCGGACACAAAGTCTTTGTATCGGAGTACAAAAAATTTATAATTAAATAAGGCAAAGTGAAATACCATTTATTTTGCCAAAAGGGTCTCAGCAAAATATAAACATAATAAATGTAAACTGTAAAAAGTAAATTCAAAGAAACCTCAATATTTTGAAAGATGACTTCATGTTGTGTAATCTTTAGTAAACCTTTTACAAGCTTTTATAACATGATGTAATTTACTTGAAGCAATTTTATAAAAAGAAAATTATATATTCGAGTAATTTAAATTCTTCCATTTAAAATTAAAATATCATTCAGCTTAAAATGCTGTAGTTCTTTTTTTACAGTCATTCAAAATGCTATACTGTAAATGAAAATAATTGCCACTAACATAAAGATGAATTATATCCATTATACGGTACTTGGAACAGTAACCTTTCCTGCAATTAATTGTATTATTCATCAAGCAACAAAAGACGAATTAGTCAGAGTTAGTTACATTTGAAGAGTTGTTAACAACTGGAGCTTCACTTTAAACTAAAGGAAATTTGAAAATTCTCAACTGAAAATCCATTTCAGCTGCTTTATATTTCTGCATTACAAGCACACTTCGTGGAGTGGTGTGATGTTATAAGCATGGTCGAACCCACATGTGAAAACAGTTTCCATTACATTGAAGTCATATCTTTTTGCGTATAGGCGAGTTTGCCAAATTTGTGATGTTATCAAAAATTTAAGGTTTTGAGCCTGACCTACTTAAAGGATGGCAAACAATATGTGATAGTTTTCTTTTATTTAAAGGTTGGTAAGTAGTATCGTTCACAGCATTGTTTATAAAGAGTTTACCAAATGTAATCTCCAAATAATTCTGTGTACATACTTGATGTACTGCATTAATATCCATCCATTGTCCATACTCTGTTGCAGAGTGTTGGTGCTTGCCGAAGCAGCTCTTTGGGCTATTGGGGCAGATCCGGATGGTCGCCACTCTGACACAGGATACAGCAAACTGGCACTCATATTTGCCAACCTTCAGAGGATGACAGGCAGAATCAACCCACCTGGTATTACATTCGACAGCCAAGTGGATTAACTCATGATCTAGGTCCCAAGCCCACACCCAAACCATTAAGCCAACACCAGGCATACTGCATATATACTGTACATTACAGCTTTTCAAAGCACTATTTCAATGTGTTCATATCATCCTTTGTATAATGATTGCCACTGAAAACATTATGCAGATCTTTGTATTTATCATAATATTATATATATATATATATATATATATTGTGTATAATATTATATATATATGTGATATATATATGTAGATATATATATAAATAATATATGTGGATATATATATATACACCGTGTGTTGTTGACCTACGCCTGCCCATTTCTCCTGCATCAAACACATTCAACTCAAAACTGACTTACTTTGCTGCCTGGATTTATCTCACCCCTTGACAGGTCATGGCAACAAGATAATCAAAGTTATTCACTTACCTGCCGTGGTCATAAGTTTTGGCTCATCAGTGTATATACCATACATATATACATACATACATACATACAAACATACATTATTATAATACATATAGTACATTATCATATATACACATGTATATATATGTATACACATATGAAATATACACATATTGTATCATATATATAATATCTACTTTTATCATATATATATGTATTATATACAATATATATATATATATATAATATATATATATAATATATATATTATATATGAAGACCACAAGGGAGAAAACCAGAGAGTGTCAGGATAAGTCAATTTTGAAGAAATACAAACAAAGATTCAAGACTTTGGCTGGACTGTTTAATAACTGTCTATAGATTTCTTTCAGTAAAAGGAAGAGTGCATCATTGGCCGATCAAATAAGCATGTAAGCATTTGCCAAGCTTCTTGTTTGATTTAATTAAGAGCAAAGAACGAATCAATGTCTGCAAACTGACAATCACTGGTTATTCCCTTGTTTAATAATATTGCCATGCAATTTTATCCAAGGATGGTAGCAAATCATGCTTCTTGGTTATTAGCTACATTACATGGACATTTGGTGTAATCACAGATTATTTTTTTCAACACCTAATTTAACGGTCATGTTTTTTTGTTGATTGGTGTTCAACGCCATACCAAGGTATTTTCGTCTTATATGACGACGGATTCTTCCATTCTTACTCCGTACTACTTAAATATGATGGAAAACGGAGGAAACCAAGGATAAACTCAATCCCCGAGGCCATAAAAGGCCCTGATGCCGAAAGTATTCCTATGTTGACCTCTCTTTCAGTATTTATCTAATGCAGGTTCTATTGGGCTTGGCTGTGGTTTCATCGAATGTAGGTTATGGCTTTGCTCAGACGCGCTAAACATTAAGCATGGCGTGTTGGTCCACTAATAAGTCACAATAAAGGTTTGCCAGGCTTGAACCACGATATGCACCATCTACGGAGCCGATTGAATTAACCAAATAGGCCCTTGTAGTGCTCAGGTTATTGCTTGTTGAAAGTTTTTACAACCTTTCATTTTTTAGTTTCTCAACTTGAATATTATGGTGGAACAGTCTAACATGAATGAAAGGGAGATAACCAGAGTAAAGTAGCTGACAATCGGTTTTCTACTTGTTCAGCGTTGAAACACTGTGTTTTTTCATTGCACGGCTTAAACTTTATACCATATAATTATGTGACACCCCTGGTTAGTTGTTAAAGTAATATTGTGAGAGAACCTTATTGTTCCAACTATTGGCAGGTTGCAATAACCCTGAAATTTATAAAAAGTGACATCTCTGGTTTTCCCCTTGTGGTCATGTTCTTAATAATAAACATTATTGTTATTCTATACTGTATAAGTCCATAATATATATATAAATAGTATAGTAATATATTATATACTTGGTATATATTATATATATATATTATATATCATATATTATACTTATACTATAGTATATATTATAAACATATATATGGAATTACTTTAATTATTGTTCTATATACCATATAATATATAGGAAATCTATAAACAGGCAACATACTTTTATATATATATATATATACAAGTATAACCGCATGAGCCAAAACATTATGACCAACGACAGGTGAAGTGAATAACATGATTATCTTGTTACAATCGGGCCACCTGTCAAGGGTGGATATATAAGCAGCAAGTGAACAGTCCAGTCTTGAAGTTATAAATATATTATATATATATATGAATAATCATATATAATTTTAAATAATATTTAAAAATATATATGTACATATATATCTATATATAGTATATATAGATATAATTACATATTATTATAGATATATATACATAATATATATATATATAGAAGATAGATACATTTTATATATTACAGTATATGATTTATAGTATATATATATACATATTATATATATATTGTTGCGGTGATGGTGTACTGAGACACAAGCTTGCTCAATTCAGGGAGATTTAATCCCCGGTTGTCCTCGGAGAGCCGGAATGGGGCCACCGCTACACAATTAACGTTAAGGTCCCGGTGGGTTGTTTTAAAACACGAAACGCACCCAGTCAACCCGAGGTCCTGTCCGCCCGCTCTAATGTATTCCATTGAACTCATGTCACTTGGTTACCTGAGGCGGGGAGCGCGCCCTCAGCCAAAGCATCCAATGATTATCTGATAGATTTTAATTGGGCGGCCGAGTGTTTATAACCGCATGGTGTCGTGCCCGTTGATTTTTTTGGTCAAAATCTGTGGGTAGGATTACCTTCCCAGTCTTGTCTCGTCGAAACAATGCAAGACCAATAAAGAACGGGCAACAGAAACAAGGTTGGAAATCGACAAATAATTTATGATAATAAAACTAAATAAATAAAAAGAAACATTTTTATTTTGCTGAGAAAATTTAAATTATTGACTGACTCTCAAGCAAAATCAATCACAAAAATGCCGGAAAGAGACAAAGAAGCAGATGTTATCGGGGTGGCTTGCTACTTGCAGCTAAACGCAGACAAGGGTACCCAGCAGATCATTTCAGGGGAGAGGGGAGGGGAAGAATCGTTCTCGCTCACCAGAAAGTCGCCTGTGAGCAAAAACGTTCTGAATGCGTGCGTGCATGTTCACGCCGTTGCGTAGCCAGCTTGTCGTCAAGCCTCTCACGGGGCAGCCTTGAATGGCGAGTCGACTGGAGGGCACCCGAGAAATTCCATCGTGGGTTTAGGACTCTTGGTGTTTGCTTTGCGTGACGACCCATTGCCTCACTTGTGGCGGCCTTTATCACACCCGCACTCGCGCACCACACGCTCGCTTGCTGAAGCTCTGGGCAGGACGAACTGTGTCGCTGTTGGCGCTGGCGAGAACCCACACGCGTGCTTCCTTCTCCTCTTTTGCGCGCCTACACCCGCTTCTTGCTCGGCTTCTGTCTCGACCTCTTTTCGTTCATGCTTTTTTTATTATCTCAGAACGTATCTCTTTCTCTTCAGAATGCTATCGCTTTAGCTTTTTCCTCTTTCTTCTCAATGTATCTTCCTTCACAGAACGTCCCTCTTTCGCCTTGTTCCTCTCAGAACGCTCTCCTCACAGACGGTCTCTCTCAGCAGAAGTCTGCTGTTTTTATAATCTTCGGGCATCTGCTGCGGTCCCATCCCGCCCTCACGCTCACTCCCGCCCACTGGCGCACCAGTTACCATACCGGACCCGTATGCTCTCAAAAAAGGCGGGCGCGGAGCTCACGAAGATCGCTGCTGAGGACAATATATGGGGGGCTTCAAAGCTTCGTAAAAGACTATTGCTGAGGAAATCATCAAGGGCGGCTTCAGAGCTCGTGAACGAAAATGTAGTGTGCAACATGATCTTCCGTAAAGAAAAAAAGCTTCCCATTGGATGAGGGAATCTATTCCTTTTACCCTTCTGCAACAACATCAATTATAGATCCCATAGACATGGGGGATGGGCTAATCTGAAACATGCATTTAAGGAAATAACGTCTGTAGGACCTGGATGTGTGGGATGCATTCATCAGACCGGATTTAAAATCCATAACAATATAATATATATATATATATATATATATTATATAGTATAATAATGATATTAGATATATACACTAGAAGTATATATGTATATATATGTATATAATATATATCTACAGCTATATATGTATAGATTATATATCTACAGTATATATGTATGTATATATATGTTATATTATATAATAGTAAGTATATATATGTATGTATATATTATATCTACAGTATATATAGACTGTAGATATACATATATTATTATAAATATATATATCTACAGTATATATTATATGTATAAATTATATACATATATATATGTATATATATATATATATGACACACACACACACACACACACAGGGTGAGTCAGAAGTGGCGCCCGATTTCTGTGCGTTGATTGTTTGTTTGCCATTTGGTATATTACAGTTGTACAAGAAGGTAGAAATAATGATGAATGACATGTTTAATCTATATCCATTTATTCAAGAAAAATTAATTACGGAACTGTACCAAGCTGTTTTACTTGCAATTTTCAAGTTGCCCTCCCTCGTGATCGATCACAATTGCAGCGAGCAAGCACAGAGCGGCACACACGTCTGCAAAGTTCGATATCAATTTCCTCAAACTTGCAGTGATTGAGCCTTCAATTCCTGAATGGTACGAGGCTTTTCACGATAAACAGAGTCTTCATTGACCCCAAAGAAAGAAATACTGGAGGATGTAAGGTTGGGGAGGCGTGCAGGTCCACTCGATCGGAACCGGCGGCCCGAATCCACTTTTGGAAGTTTTATCAAGCCACTGACGAACATAAGTCCTTAATGAGGTGGAAGCTCCATCATGCTGGAAATAACAGTCCTGATCTTTGTACCCTGGGCCAAAAGAAGGTTGCAGCATATCCACGTCAATTTTCTGCAGTAAGATCCCTCAAAGAAAATAATACACAATAAAGTTGGTGGCGTTGAGATTTTTTTTTCTGACCTTGACCGGTTTTTTTAAGGGTTCATGGCCTAATTATCTGACATATTTAACTTAATGGTAAAAACCTCAATGAGTTCTGTGAACCAATGCAGAACAGCAAAATTTCTCTTTCTACCATTGCCTAGAGCAGGACAGGTTTATACCTAATTTTACATCATACCCCTCTGTGTGTGAAGTCTAATTGATCAAACGGGCGACCTGAAAAGCAAATACGCATTTTTGTTCATCGCTAAATTTTACCAACTTGGACTCTCGCAAAACGCTTGGCCTTTAAGATTTTGTTCTGCAAATTAAGTTGGGAGTGTCTACACTGATGCCTGTAGCAACCTGATATTTAAATTTAATGTGCTGGACCTACTTTTTCATGATTGTTGACCTCAATTATACAATCAAAAAACACATTTTTTCCTCATAACTGAAAAATTTTTCCTGCTATTTTTCGTAATGTTGAGGCTGAATGGATAGAGTGTGTAGATGAGGACACATTTCTTTAATTTACACTCGATCCGGCCTACTTGTTGGAAGGTCAGAGGTCATGTGGGGACCACAATTTTTTTAGCCATCATGTGGATCAGGGCCATTCATTTGATCACGGTCAAGGGTAAGTCATCGGGCGAGGGGGGAGGCCTACCCTTGACGATTGCTATGTGTCGCAGATATTGCTTTATCACTATTCTCCTCACACGGTCATCCATTAATATCAAATAATACAGTTACTATCTTACATTTACCCAGTCTCAATTCATGCACACACACCACTTAGCAGAATTGCGACGCTCCATTTCGCTTATCAGTGAATCAAGCTGTTATTCAAATACAGAAACTGTCATTTTAAAGATTTATCCTTGGAGTGCATCCAGCCTGCTGCACTCCTCGAACCACTAGGAGTTACTTAAAATAGTTACTTGAATGCAATTCATCAGATAAATATTTTTACCGTTTTATTTATTTTATGAATTCCTTTGTGGTGCGGTGTCATTTCTGTGACCTTAAGAACACTTTTGTAATCTGGCTAACCTGTAGCCCCTGTGTTAGACATACCTCTGACTCGTGTTGGTTTCCATTCATTCTTTGTGCTGTGTTTGGTTGCTTTAAGATCTCTCAAATGGTTCACAGTTCAGTTTAATCTGTTGATTGGTTAATTGGATTGATAAGGTTCAATGCTGTTGTGGTTGCTCTCACTCTGCTGATTATTCAACCGGCACCTGAACAAAGATGGCTTCTAGAAATGGTTTCTGTCCATGAAAGGCATTGTATATTATGGAATGGAAAAGATCTAAGTTATCAAACAATTTTGTGTGTGAAATGTATTATTTTAAATAGATTGTTCCAATTCAAAACTGACGGCACTCAGTTGAGCACATCCTCTGTCATGCTGAACGTTTATGTTGTTGTATCCCTTTAAGAGGCCAGATCTGCATCCGAGACTGCAACCATTGAAAATCTAATCGGTTTGTTCTCTGTTTACGTAAAAAACGTATTCACAGGTTTTGCACAATACGTCCACAACGTTTTTGAATATTGTACACTACTTTATTCGTTTTTGGCCCCATCTCTCATTCATGAGAATCACTTAGAATTTTTCGGATCCGGATCCCGATTTGGGATCTTCTACAAATCGAACAATTGTCCTTGGTCACACACCCACTGTCCCACCATGTTTCATCCGAATCCATCACAAACATTTTGAGATTCGTGCCTAATATCGTTTTAGCCCCATCTCGTAATGGTTTGAAGATCAGTTAAAAATTATCTCTTCGTGGTATTCCAGATCTTGGATTCAGATCTTCACCAAAAATGTGAATCAATTAGTCTATCACACTCCCAACCTGCACCAAATTTCGTCTGAATCCATCCATAGACTTTATAAGTTTCGTGCAGGGATATCGTTTGCTATAAGGAATAGAATAAGGAATATTTTAGTCTTAGTTTGAAGTCAATTAATCCATTTTTGACGAAGTTATGACCGTAAAACTTCGGACCCTACCGATCTTCACTAATATGCATTTTTCACTATAGGATTGTTAGGATTTTAAGTCACAAATAGAATAAGGTTCACTATAAGCT
>CM068953.1:66287412-66325144 GCA_035128595.1 Eptatretus atami
GCGAGGCGATAGCGATTATTACAGATGTTGAGAAATTCAACGGCAATCCAAAACGCTTTGAAGAATTGTGAAAGACTTCAGGATATTTTGACGACATTTTCAGTCATACATGTCATAAACTAGCTATGGGAGCATGAAAAAAAAAAGGTACTAGTGTCAGGCTATTATGAAGCATAGGGTTACATACTGTACCCAAATACTAATTCACTGTATATAGAGTTGGTATCTGAAAGTCGCTTTACCCCTCCCCAGTAAAGCATCATTCTTAGTCTTGTTTAAACTGATATCAGTGCTGAATATCGTCGCCTGTAACATTTGTTTTGTATTAAGCGTTGATCTAAAGACAAACATAGTCTTTAAAGTCGGTCACCGTCGTTTCGTTATAAAGTTGTTTTACCTGCAATTAGTACCAAACTAATGGTTTGCCTCCATTTTAATAAGCTACAGTATAAACAATTACTGGTGTACAAGCGACGTACCATGAAATACTTGGTGTGTAGCACAACCAGAGTACGCAACAGTATAAGGCCTTTTTTACACCAAGCTGTGCCATCGATTATAACATCGGTGTTTGTGTCGCCCTCTGTGATCTCAGGTGTTTCACAAAGTAGTGATCCACCTACTAGCTGCTAGTTGTTTATAAGGTTAAAACTGAAGAAACATCCTTCAAGTGTACGATGCATTGGTGGGTCCTGGGCGAAGTTACTCAGGTGTGTGCCTTGATTGCGTTGCTGTGGAGGAAATTTGTGGGGCCTAAATGTGTCAATAACTTGTTATGGCAATATTTTTTCGACAAGTATGTTGGTCTGTAGTTTCTGTCTGTATGTCTGTCTGTTGGTTTGTCACACGAACTTTTGTCCACAGCTTTCAAGCATTCGTTCTGAAAATTTGTTTGTGTGAAGGTGACTGACAAAAACAGCAACGCTTAATTTTGGTGAAGATCCAATCCGGAATCTGCGGATACGAGAATTATTTAATGGTTAAACTATTTTTTTATCAAGTGCTTCTTCACCATTGAGGATAGGGTCAAAAATGATGAGATAGCACAAAATCTCAAACGTTATGGATATATTCACTTAACTTGGTGACAGGTTGGAAGTGCCATGAGGAAGAATTGATTGAATTTTGGTGAAAATCCGAAGTCCAATCGGATATGAGAATTGTTTAATGTCTTAACAATTCTTCACCACTGAGAAGATGGGGCTAAAACGATATTACATGTTTATCTCAAAAAGTTGTGACAGATCGGATGAAACTGTGTGGACAGGTTGGGTGTGCTGACAAGACTAATTGATTTGATTGTTATTGACGATTCCGATATACGGATCTGGATGCGATAATTTTTTAAGTGATCTTCATTGAGAGATCGGGCCAAAAAACTATATACATATATGATATATATAATAGAAAACATATATATATTATACCATATTAAATATATATATATATAAGTAATATAGATTACTCTATACATATATTACACATATAGTATAAACATATATATATACATATATATGTATACATAATACATAATTATATAACATATACAATATATATATATGTATGTGATATATA
The DNA here is from genome assembly GCA_035128595.1 of Eptatretus atami. Lineage (NCBI taxonomy): Eukaryota > Metazoa > Chordata > Myxini > Myxiniformes > Myxinidae > Eptatretus > Eptatretus atami. The sequence goes on from CM068953.1 coordinate 66,288,988, forward strand.
TGTATCGTATATGTATGTATATATGCATTATATAATGTATATATACATGTATTATATACATATAAATGTATATATACATATATATAATATTATATATAATATATAATATATATATATATACAACCGGGCTAGTGGCGTCGCCTGTAATCCGGCTACTCGGAGCTGGGTTGGAGGATCGCTTGAGGACGGGTGCTCTGCACTGGGCGCTAGGGCAGCCGAATCATGGCGAAATCCATCCTTATTCCCTTGTGTCGTAAGAGGCGACCAGGGTTGCGTCAGGAAAGGGCATCCGGGCGTAAAACCTATGCAAAATCAGTATGCGGATCATAACGGATTCCACGTGTGGCGACGCCCTAACGGGAGCAGCCGAAAGACGAACAACAACATATGTACTGTATATATATATATAATATATATATATTATATAGTATATATATATATATATACATATGATATGTATATATAATGTATATATACATATTCGGATATATATAAATATATTACAAGATATATTTGCGGCCATGGGTACAGTAACAACGAGACAACCAGTGTTGTACTTAGGGGAGTAATCCCCGGTGTTCTTCGGTAGAGCCGACCTGGGAGCCACCGCTCACAATTAACTGTATGGTTACGGTGGGTGTTTTAAACCACGAACGCTACCCAGTCAACCACGTGTTCCAGTCTAACTTATTCGTTTAATGGAGGTCACGTGGTTACATGAGCGGCGAGCATGCCCTGGCAAAGCATCAAATTTACTGATTCATTTATTAGGGCGGACGAGCGTTTTAACCGCTGGTGCTACACAAACCGTGCCGACGATTTTTTGGTCAATCTGTGTTTTTACCTCCCAGTCTATCTCGGTCGAAACAATGCAAGACAATAGAAGGACAGACAAAAACACGGACAGGTTGAAATGAAAATAATTTATTATAATGGAAATAAATAAATAAAAAAGTACCTTTTTATTTGCTGAGGTAAATAAAGAATGCAATTTCAAAGCAAATCAATCAAGATTGAGGAAGAGACAAGAGCAGATGCTGTATCGGGGTGACTTAGGCCTAAGTACATTTGCCACGGCGGCCGTAGGGGTCCCAAAATCTACGGCCGACTCGCAATTATGACGGCGGCCGCCGAGTATTCCACGGTCACACATGTAGCAGTCACATAGTGTTTTTATTTTTTCGGGGAGCCGCCATGGCGTATTTAGAGATTGTGCGAGACCAAAAAATGGGGGGTGCCGTACGGTCTTATGATTTGATGGTCGCACGGTGAACCTTAGCGGGTGTCCCTGCGGCGGCCATAGAATTTGCAAGGCAGATGCAAGGTAGCCTCAGCGTGCCCGCAAGAGACCGCAGGGGGACCGGCAGGGGGCCTAAGGCGAACGTGCGGCCAGACGACGGTAACGAGTGGGGGGTTTTTAATATATTAACCAGTTCTTTTTTTACTGAAATAAAAAATTATAACAGTTCGGACATACCAGTACATGGTTGCCCCAGAATGCCGAATTGAATCGCTTCCAGGAGGCTGTGCGGCGCATTCGCAAACGTTCGTATTCCCCAAACTATTTTCCCAATAATAAATAATGGGAGTGAATGAATCTGTTCCTGGACCCAAGAAAACCCACTTTTTCAAGACACTTTCAACTAAATTCCCCCATGTTTTTAAGGTAAATTAAGATGAGTAAATGAGCCTCCGCGTGGCGGTTGTATTGTATGTTAACTTGTTACAATCACCAATTCCAAAGGTTCACACAGGCTCGAGCTCCGGCCTGGGTTCGAATCGCTCGCGCACTCTCGAGCTCTGCCCCCAGGCAAGCTTCATCAAAACATTAGATGCCCCCAGAAACCACAATCACTGTTCATCCAAAACGCATCGGGCTGAGTATCATGAATGTACAAACCGGTTTTCTTGAAATTAAAATCCTTGCCCGACAGTCCGTCACACCACGTGATCGGTATTGCTTTTTGTTATTAATTAAAAAACAAAGATGAGTAAAAAAAAAAAAAAGCACAAATCAAGGTGAAAAACACGAGGTAAAGTATCGATTCGACACACGAGAGATGCTTTCACGAGGAACTTCCACCGACGGAAACTGATGAACAAAGCGACGAAGATGCGGCTCGAACAGGTGGGGGAACACGTGTAACAACATGAACGCCACGTTTGTGCGGTTTTTTAAAATGTATTCGTGTTTTTATGGCAAAATTCATTTTTCGATTGATAAGGAGCCTACGGCAAGCTGCACGAATAACGCCCAAAGAAGGGAAGGGGGGGGCCCCAACCGTTACGGGGGGGCCCTACGTACTGGTCGACGTGTGAACACAACTACGTCCACAAACTAGCGGTATGTCGAATGCTACGGCCAATGTATAAATGAAAAAAGTTATTAAGCTCGCATGTTATAATTCCACGGCGACCCCTAACGGCCTGTAAAAGATAGTCCAAACGGCGTTAGGGCCACCGTGAGGCCACCGCAGAAACTCTGCGGCCGCCGCACGTTTCTGTCAATCAGAGGGCGTTATGGCCGCCGTTAAATTATTTTTTTTTTTCCCCCTTCGGGGCCCGTTAAAGAGCAAATTGTGACTTAGGCACTTTACTTGCAGCTAAACACAGACAAGGGTTACCAACAGGTCATTTCAGGGAGGAGGGAGGGGGAGAATCGTGTTCGCTCACACAGAAAGGTCGGTTGTGAAGCGAAAAAACGTCCTTGAAAATGCGTGCGTGCCATGTCACGTCCGTCTCGCCAGCACCCAGGCTTTGCCGTGACCCTCTCCGGCAGCCTTTGAATGCCAGTCTGACGGTCTGGAGGCACCGAGATTGTCGCCGTTTTAGACCGGTGTTGGATCGATCCCGTGCCTCATGTTGTTGGTGCACTGCTCACACCAACGCCGCATCACACGCTCGCTTGCCGAAGCACTGGAAGGCGATTGGTCTCTTCGGCGCTGGTCAGACACCCACATTCTTGGTCGGTTCTCTCGCCCTTTACTTTTCCTCTCTCCTTTGCTTTTCCTCTCCTCACTTTTTCTCTTCCATATCTCTTTCTCTTCAGAACATCTCTCTCCTCTCAGAATGTCCCTCTTTCGCTTTCCTCACTTTTTATATTCTTCAGAACATCTCTCCTCACAGAACGTCCCTCTTTGCTTTTTTCCTCACTTTTTTATTATCTCAGAACGTCTTCCTCACAGAACGTCTCTCTTCGCTCGTTTTTTTTAATTATCTCAGGAGCGTCTCTCTTCACAGAATGTACTCACGCTTTCTCTCGCTCGTTTTATATCCCCGGGCCGTTCCGTGGGGTGCCGTCCGCCCCAAGCTCACCCCGCCCCACTGGGGCATGGTGACCATGACGACCCATGCGCTCTCAAGAAAGGCGGGCGTCAAGAGCTCACAAAAAGAATGTTGCTGAGGAAAAATGAGGTGGGCGTCAGAGCTCACGAAGAATGTTGCTGAGGGAAAAATGAGGGCGGGCTTCAGAGCTCGTGAAAGAAATGTGTGTGAACGTGTTCTGTCGTAAAGAAGAAAAAAAAAACTTCCCATAAGAGAGCGGATCTATTCTTTACCCTTCTCAACGCATCACATTTAAGATCCCATTAGACATGGGGATGGGCTAATCTGAACATCATTTAAGGAAATAACTGTTCTGAGGACCTGGATGTGTGGATGCATTCATCAGACCGGATTCTAAAATTCCGTAACTAAAATATATATATATATATATAGCACAATATCTCAAAAATATAGAGGATTGTGGCATAAAGTTTGTGAACCAGTTGGTGTGTGAAAAGGAATAATTTATTCAATTTTTGTGAAGATTCAAATCCGGATCGGATACGAGAATTTTTTATAGTCATTATTCACCAGAGAGATGGGATCAAAAACTATGTATAGCATGTTATCTCTAAAAGTTGTGGACAGTTTTGACAAAACTCGTGGATGAGTCGTGTTCGGTGACAAGAACAAGCCAATTCGATTTGGTTAAGGTCCGGATTCAGATCCGACCTATCAGTGGGATACAAAATTTAATTGTTCAACCGGGCGGAGTATGCACTCAACTGTGTGCCGTCTGTTTCGCGAAGTGTGCTCTATGAGTGATTTTTCATCTTTCTATTAAAGATGTTGTCCATTATGAAGAAAGATATCCTTGGCTTGGCCTCATAAAGTGAGTTTTGATGAGGTGGAAGAAGCCGACGTTCCCAACTTCTGCAATCACGCAGATAATAGCTAACCAATGAAGATATGAAGCAACTAGAGATGATGAGAAAAAAAGCAACTCGAGATGATGATATTCAATTATTTATTTAAATAATTTAAATTTGTACTCTCTATTTAAATAATGTTCTTTTGTCTGATGATAAAAAATTTTCCTGGACCCTGACCCTCCCTATTTACATTAATTATTTTGGGGAAATTGATTCGCTTAAAGTAATTTCAGTTAAAGTCTCACTTTCAAGAACGTAACTACATTGTTAAGCAAGGACTGACTGCACTTACTCAGTGACTTACTCATTAATCAGTCACGACTACACGTATTGGCAGCAAAAAGGCGGGGTTAAGCAATTTGTTCACATCCGTCCATCAGTTTATCTTATCAGTTTATGATCGAGGAACAACTTATTTTAAATCGAATGTTGTATTTTGAAGACGAAGCAGACAAGAATAGGAAGCAGAGTTTGTCGTTTTACCATACTTTGGGTTTGAATTGCGGATGTGCAGAGAGAGAGTGAGATAATTTTTACTCTGTCTGCCTGCAGTCAAACAAAATTGAAAATCATTCCAAACAGGAAACTTATATTGGATGTTATAAAGGACATAAAAACAGGCACAAAGAACTAATGTAACTTGTTAGATCAGGTGCTGTAATAGACACTGGGTAAAACGGTAGTAAAACTGGGAATTAATTTATTTATATGCCTTTAAACCTCCATTCAAAATTAATTATAGACTGTACTTGAACATGTGGAACACAAATCACCTTATAATACTTCCAAGGACCAGACAGTGTGTATGATATATAGCATGAAGGGCATGACATGTGAGAGGATCATGAGAGGGTCTTGGTGAAGAAGATGTTGATTGCAACTGCATTCTATGGTGATCAATTAAGACTCCATTTTGTATCATTTCTTGAGACACAGCTGTGCCACTGATGCTGTGCCCCTCGACCAGTACACTTGTATTCATTTCAGCAACCTCAGCAAAAAGCATCAGGTACTCACTTGAAAAATTTTTTTTTTTGAGATGTAAACAGTAAAATCCACTGCAAATCGATCATCAAATATTCATAGCCAGGATGGGGGCAGAGAGGAGCGGGGGGGGGGGTCGGTTTTAGGGTGGGGCAGGACACAAATTCTCTCCATGTAAATGTGTATAGCACCACCTGGTGGGAGTGAAATAATTACATGTCAGACTGACAGATATACCAGTACTTTCAAAATGTTTCTGAAACACCCAATGATTTATTTCACACAAGCGAACTATGAGTTCGTTTTCATTGACTCACTTCCTCTAATAAGCTGGTGTGGTTGGCTTAGTGGTTAGGTAGATCTTAGGGTCCTGAGTTCAAGCCCTGAATTGTATAACACTAGTGTGGTTGACTCAGCCTGTCATCCTTCTGAGGTTGGTAAAATGAGCACCAGTGTACTGGTTAAGGGGCACAGCATCAGCACAGCTGTGCTTCCAAGAAATGATAGATAGATAGCTACACCGGGCAGTAAAGTTGACATTTGCAAGAACAGAATTTCTCTAATCAGGGCACCTTGAACCTGCTGTCATTAGGGCAAAATCAAATTGTCTTTTAACAGATTTTCAGTATTCAATGAAAAGTCAAACTGAGGCAATTCCAAAATGGTTAACCATAATTGCTGTGTTCATGGAAGTAAATCAGACTCACAAAATTATGGGAAGTATGAGAAATGCCCAAGGATGAGAGGTGTCGCCTCATAAAATTTCCTGTTAATATCAACAACCGGCTGCAGTGAATAAGGTGAGTGTGACAGCCTGATTACTGGCGGCCTATCCACAAGTCAAGGTGTGTCCCAGTCACTTTGTTGCCGCTAAACACGGATGGAAGTGGGAAGAAAATCCATCTTGGTAGCACCGGATCACTGAAACTATTCCAGTGGAATGATTGAAGTCTAGTGGACATAAAACCACTGCAATGTTAAACGTACTCTGAAGAAACCCAAACCAGCAAATAAATAATCACAACTATCTGGTCAACTTGCTGAAGAACTACAGTGAACTTTAACAATGATTTGATGCTGACTGAGTCAAGAAACTACGCCAATGGCAGATCACCCATTCTACGGTGATGGGAGGAGATCATTGTGGTATTTCCATGTACCTCCTGCCTTGTTTGGTTGTTTCATTTTGAAGATTTCATCCCTCTATGCTTTTACATTTACTTGAAATGTTTTTTTTCTTGTTTCTGCAATTTTTTTTGGAATAATAAAATGCTTAATGTGTTTATATATTTTGTTATGGATAATAATGGAGTATGGTAATACTCCATGAATAACCATACTCCATGATATTACAGTATTCCATGGACTACTCTACTCTGTCTACGAATCCATGATACTACCATTATCATGATACATCACGTGATACTACCATATTTCATGTTACGCAATTCAGATCAACAAATTTGTGTCTAGTACATGGGATATAAAGTCAAGTAAACACACCATGTTTTCAGCTCTATCACCACTTCAAGTGCATAATACCTTGGCTTGTTATGCAATTCGCGTGCGTTACGAACTACAGCGAAGATGATAAGCTTGATGCTTCGGGGGAGAGGGGGAGTGGGTCGATTTGTACATTCCATTTGTTTTCATAAAGTGCTTAAACTAAATATAAAAGTAGCTCCAGCTCGGCGTTGGCTTGTGTGCTGCTTGCTGTGCACTGCGCCTGTCAAAAAAAAAATATTTTTCGCGTGCAGTTTTTTTAAAGTAATAAAATGCTTAATATTTGATATATTTTGTAATTTTGTCATGGATTAAATCCATCTATGTTAGTTAAATTTGGCTTATGGTACATTCTACCCCCCCCTCAATCCCGGCTCTTGGCTCAGTCCACTGTGTGTCTTATCACATATCATGTGCGGAATGTCGATGCGATTATTACTATTTTAAAATAATAAAATGCTTAATGTTTTTATATTCTGTCACTGTTTATTCCCCCCCCCTCCCCCCTCACATGATCCTGGCATGCTTTGTTTGAGTCCACATTTCCATTCGATTTCTTTTCCTAAAAAGAAGATTAATGTTTATTTATTTTAAATTTTGGGTTGCGTGCACTAGCCCAGAGACAAAGTAACTTCCTCACGTTGGAATCACCATAATAGCTTCAGCAGTTATTGAGGTAGGTTGGCTACAGTTTTACATTGTCTTTAGAGGGGAAGAAAAAGTACAAATTGGTGTTTTAATGATTCCCAATGTGGTACTTTATTGATGTATTGTGGCATCTTTTTAAGTCTTGGTAGTTCAGTAAACGCTCGAGAATAAAAGGTATGGCTTTTAAATGCTTATGACTTCACTCTTTAGGAGTTACAAGCATATCATCGTGTACACATTTCAATGGGTGGCCATTCTTTTTTTTCCGTATCATCCCTCTGGTAGGTACTATATCATCCCTCTATACTGTAACTCCAGTACAACTGTACTCCATTATATCATCATTTTAAACTTACTCTGTACATTCACAAGCACCAGATATGTCTTTGCCATTGGTGTTCAGAAGCACCCATACCAGATATGGTGTCTTCCTCAGGGAGTTACCTGATATATCCAACAACCATGTGAATATGTATTCTTCTTTATAATTGCTAAATTAGGCCATTAAAACTTGTCAATTGTAAGGTGTACACAAAATGAATCAGAGGGATGCCCAAAAAGACCAGTTCAGAGCACTACACCAGTGGGTTTATACCTGTAACAACTGACAGGTGGACAAATGCTCATGTGTGAGTGCTTAGAGGGGGCAAACAGCACCACAACTTGAGCTCTGTGAGAGGTTAATAGTAAGTTATGATAGTAGTGTTACTTCACAGCATGGATAGGATTAATCAGACCTCATTTCCACATCCCACACTAAAAAAAAACCCCGAAAAATAGGCGTGACTATTCTTTCGAGGGCCATTAACTTGATTATTTTGGAGATAACTCAATACTTGAAAATAAATGAGCCATTAAACTATCATTGTTAATGTTAGAGCATGCTCCAATGATGATGTGGGTATATTATTGTAGAACATGTAAAATAATCGTTCAATGATGCCATTTTGGGCAATAGCATCATCTACCCTGAGAAAGTTATGCAGGAAGTGACATGAGCATTGGTTAAACATTCTGGGTAAAACGAAGACAGTGATCAACGTAGTCACATGTATGATGTAGTAGAGTTGTATCATTAAGCTCTTTGTGAATGAGAACACCAAATAAGTTGTAATTCACAGGAGACTGTGTGCACGCTTCAGTATGACACCGTCTTCAAATGCAACAATCTTGCGCACTCAAGCAAACATTAAACATGTTGACATCTCATTTTTGAAATACAGCACACAAGATTATTACATGTAATATTGCAAATAATTGGATTAAATAATGTCAGTGTTGAAAGTGTGTAAGCATTTATTCTCATTTGAAATTCAATGAGGTGAGTCCAATGTGGGTACCAAATAACATCCACACGAGCAGACCTCCAAGGACAGGTGTAATCGAGTGGAGATGAGTTGAGAAGTTCTAAGCCATCAACAATGCAATCCAAACTTGTTAACATGTGATTTATATATTTTTGGACAAATCAAAGGACATCTGGGTACCATTACATTATATATAAAAGATGAAGATGTCAAAGCAAATGTACTACTGAATTGTTAACATGCAGCACAAGACTGTGGGGAAGCATAGTGCTGAGGGCACGGCTATAGGTGATGCATTGCCCTCTATAGGTTAGGGTGGGAATTTGGAATATTGCCACAGTGGAAAAACACCTGACGTTTCAGACACTGATAGCTACCTACTCTTCTCGAAGGACACCGTGCAATCTTTAACGTCCATGAACGTCCATTCGGGGATGGCGCACACATTGATGAATGCACACACAGCGCCTGTGAAACGCCGGAATGACAGTTATATCTGGGTCAGGATTCAAACCCAGGCTAAACAGCTTAGAGTCGAGTATGTGTACCCTTGGCCATCCTGTTAGCCCAACACATGTATTGAAATGATTCACACCCTTTTGAAGATTTCCATACAGATGGTCTCAAAATGCTACCACATTGATGGCACAAGATATGTAGTATGTTTGTGGAGCAGGGGAATAGCTTGAAATATCTGTTACATTTTACCAACCTCAACGTGTTAAAATTGAAAAAAATTATTGTATTCCGATCTGGATCTTACCAAAATCGAATCATTTCGTCCTTGTCACATACCCAACCTGTCCACCAAGTTTCGTCTGAATCCGTCCAAACTTTTTGACATATCGTGCTACATATTCATGTTTGGCCCTATCTCTCAATGGTGAAGAATCACTTAAAAAATTCTCGTAACCGTATCCGGATCCAGATCTTCACCAAAATCTAACAGTTTGTCCTTTCCACAAACCCAACCTGTCCACCAAATTTCGTCTGAATCCCATTAACGTTTTGAGATATCCTGCTCAAAGACAAACAGACAATCAAACAGATAAACAAACAGACACACAGACAGACAGGCGTGTGAAAACATATAACATTGCGTCCACTTTCGTGGTGGAGGTAATAATAGATTTTTTTCCTATTAACGTGAAATGGGCCATGACATTATCTCTTGAGTCTTGTTACACTGTTCCTTGAGATCGTAAACAGGCCATTGCAATATCTTCAGGACAGCAAGCTCTCGCAACTCTGTAAAGGGTGGGTGTAAAGTGGTGAGAATGGCAGAGCAGTCGGACATTTACCCTATGCTGCCTCCTACTGGGAATTTGTATTATTCCAGCTGAAAGTGAGGTTGTGTGCAGTCGTCACCAATGACAAACCAAGCAACTGTAAGTGACATGACACCTGCCCTTTCAAGATTTGATGCGTAAGTGTGATAAGTACACCCTTTGATAAATAAATGTTGGTAAATCAATTCGAGACGAATTAAATGAAAAAAAATCATTGATAAGTAAGTGCAAGATAATGGCCAAAATATCATTGCCTCCATTTTTAGCACTTTACCAAGTGACTCTCAGAGACACAGATAACCTAGTTATTTGACGAAAGCGTCTAGTTACATACACACCACACCAGATTCCAAATGATTGGTTACATCTCAGCAAATCGAATATCTGTGGATTAAATGAGAGCAGCAAAAACAAAGTTCAATACTTCGAAAAACAAAAACCGAAAGAGCTTTGGCAAGTCGTTACTAGATTAACTGGAGAGGATTGTCAAGAAGAACTCCAAGTCCAACACATGTAAACCATTCTGGCTGGATCGGATTGAACATAAATTCACCAAAACAAACCAAAATAACTTGATTGTAGAAAAAGCAACAGATAATCAAATTGTTTGATAAAAAAAAGGGGAGCGGGTGAGAAACTATCAATAATGTAGGAAATACTGAAACAGAAGTAAGTGCGGAGCCGACAAATTATCACAAAAAGAACCTCAGAGGGTTGTACGGTATACACTTGGAAAAGTGCAACAAGGGGAAGATCTTAACGAAAAAGGAAAGTGCAATCCATAGATATAGAGGAATGGTTCAAAAGAACATGTCATTGTAATTATGGAACTCCAGATTGAAAGGAGAGTGTTGACTTGAAAAAAGAAAGTTTGAATCAACAATCCGAAGGCCATTTTAGACAATCCTGGGACATGTGATGAAGTGAAACATCTTCAAAGCAATGCAGTACCATACGTTATTGTTCCTTTTGAGAAGCCAAGTAATAGTTTCATTTTTTTTTTTAATGTAAAACATTCTGCATTGAAACATGGATGAATTAAGCTTGAAGAGTCGAGTAATGTAATGCAAAATAAGTTACAGTAATAAAACAAGCTCGAGACATCATCATGTAAATCACTTAAAGGTGAGAAGGCTGTTAGTTCTGGATAAACATCATTCATTCACTGGATCCCGAAAATTCAAAAAACACATTCTATTAAGAGATTCGTCATTGCAGGTAGAGAATGTAGTTTGAAGCCGTTGCCAGGCAATATTACGGGGGCAAACAGCTTACAAAACCGCAACCAAAATAAATGTTTTATTCTGGTATTTTAAAAAATTATGGATTATTGATAATTCCAAACCTGCAATCGATAACATCCACAATTTTAATAACAGGAGAAAAAGTAAATGTCTACCATGTTTATGATTTTTCCTCATTATACACAAGCATTCCACATGAATGCCTGGTCTGGCTTAATGGTTAGGGGTGGGCTTGGGATCCTAAGATCCTGAGTTCAAATTCCACTCTGCTGTTGAATTAATACCAGGTGGGGTTGACTCTGCCTGTCATCCTTCTGAGGTCGGCAAAATGAGTGCCAGCTTGCTGGTATCCTGTGTCGGAGTGGTGACCTGTCCAGGATTGTGCCCAATAGCCAAGGAGACTGCTTAGGCAGCACCAACGCTGTGCATAGAGTTGGTCCCAATTGGATGGAATGGAAAATTCCACATGATAAACTTTTATTTGGACAGTGGTGGATAAATAATTTACTGGAGGTAGTGAAGGTTGCACTGCATCCTGTTCTAAAAACTGAAAACTGGTCTGTAAAGAAAGTCTATTTTCATGACGTTAAAAAAAAAAAAAAACATAGTCATAATGGTGATATCCTTGGGTTTGAATATGGCACCATTTTTTTCAAATTTGTTTCTGCACACATATTAACTAATTGGGTAGATTGAACATAAGCTGGAATAAACTATCATCTGCAACTGTCTGGTTGTTACTTGGCAAAAAAAAAATTTCACCAAGTATATTGGTCTGTGGCATTTGTCTGTCTGTTTGTCACAAAACTTTTGGCCACATTTTTCAATCAATCATTCAGAATTTTTTTGTGTGTGTAGGGACCAGGCAAGGACAGCAATGCTTAATTTTGGTGAAGATCGAATCCGGATCTGGATTGAGAATTTTTAAAGTGATTCTTCACCATTGAGAGATGGGCGCAAAACGATATATAGCACGATATCTCAAAAGGTTATGGATGGATTCAGACGAAATTTGGTGGACAGGTTGGGAGTGTGATGACTAATTGATTCAATTTTGGTGAAGATCTGAATCCAGATCTGGATACCACAATTAATTTAATTTTTAACTGATTCTTCACCATTGAGAGATGGGGCTAAAACGATATTGCACGATATCTCAAAATGTTGTGGATGGATTCGGATGAAACATGGTGGACATGGGTGATGTGACAAGGACTAATTGATTCGATTTTGGTGAAGATCCAAATCGGGATCCGGATCCGAAAAATTTAAGTGATTCTTCATGAATGAGAGATGGGGCCAAAAACGATATATAGTACGATATTTCAAAAAGTTTGGACGTATTGTGACAAAACCTGGTGAATACGTTTTTACGTAACAAGAACAAGCCGATTAGATTTTTGTTCAGTCCGGATGCAGATCTGGCCTCTTAATGGGATACAAAACATAAACTGTTCAGCATGACAGAGGTATGTGCTCAACTGAGTGCCGTTCTAGTTTTGAATTGGAAATCTATTTAAAATAATACATTTCACACAAAATTGTTTGATAATTAGATGCTTTTCCATTCCATAATATACGAATGCCTTTCATGGACAGAAACATTTCTAGAAAGCTCATCTTTGGTTCAGGTGCCGGTGAAATAATCAGCAGAGTGAGAGCAACACACAGCATTGAACTTATCAATCAATTAAATCAACAGATTAAACTGAACTGACCATTGAAGATCTTAAAGCAACCAAACACAGCACAGAAGATGGAAACCACGAGTCAGAGGTATGCTAACACAGGGGGCTACAGGTAGCAGATTACAAGTGTTCTTAAAGGTCACAAAATGACACCAAATGGAATTCAATAAATAAAATAAAAACGGTAAAAATATTATTGATGAAGCATTCAAGTAACTACATTTTAAGTAACTCAGTGGTTCCGAGGAGTGCAGCAGGCTGGAGCATGAGGAAAATCTCTTAAAATGACAGTTTTCTGTATTTGAATAACAGCTTGATTCACTGATAAGCCAAATGGACGTCAATCTGCAAGGTGGGGTGTGCATGATTGACTGGTAATGTAAGATAGTATATGTATTGTTATATTATGGAGAGTGTGAGGAGAATAGTGATCAGATATCTTGCGATCCACATAGCAATCGCCAAGGGTAAGCCTCCCCCTCGCCCGTGACTTACCCTTGACCCGTGATCCAATGATGGCCCGTGATCCAATGATGGCTAAAAAAATTTGGTCCACCACATGACCTTGACCTTCAACAATTAGGGATAGAGTGTAAATTAAGAAATGTGTCTCACTACAATCTATCCATTCAGCTCAACATTACGAAAATAGGAGGAAAATTTTTCAAGTTATGAGGAAAAAAATGTGTTTTTTGTTAATGAGGTCACAATCTGTGAAAAAGTAGGTCAGCACATTAATTAAATATCAGGTGCACAGCATCAGTGTAGGTACACCACTTAATTTGCAAGAACATCTTAAAAGCCAAGCGGTCTTTGAGAGTCCAAGTTGGTAAAATTTAGCGATGACAAAAATGCGTTTTGTTTTCAGGCGCCGTTTGATCTTGAGCTTCAACACAGAGGGGTATGATGTAAATTAGGATATATGTCCTTGCTCTAGGCAATGTAGAAAGGACAATTTTGTTCTGATTGTTCACCAGAACTCGATTGAGGTTTTTCCATTGTAAAATGTCGATAATTGGGCATGACCTTAAAAAAAGGTCAAGGTCAAAAAAAAATCTCAACGCCACAAACTTATTTGTATTATTTTCTTTGAGGGATCTGTCACTGCAGAAATTTACGTGGATATGCTGCAAACCTTCTTTTGGCCCAGGGTAAAGATCAGGACTGTTATTTCCAGCATGATGGAGCTCCACCTCATTATGGACATTATGTTCGTCAGTGGCTTGATGAAACTTTCCCAGAAAGTGGATCGGCCGCCGGGTCCGATCGAGTGGCCGGCACGCTCCCCAGACCTTACACCTCCAGATTTCTTTCTTTGGGGCTCATGAAAGACCTTGTTTATCGTGAAAAGCCTCGTACCATTCAGGAATTGAAGGCTCAAATCACTGCAAAGTTTGAGGAAATTGATATCGAACTTTGCAGACGTGTGTGCCGCTCTGTGCTTGCTCGGCTGCAATTGTGCATCGATCACGAGGGAGGCACTTTGAAAATTGCAAGTAAACAGCTTGGTACAGTTCCGTAATAATTTTTTCTTGAATAATGGTTAGAATAAACATGTCATTCATTTATTTCTACCTTCTTGTACACTGTAATACAAATGGCAAACAAACAATCAACTGACAGAAATCGGGCGCCACTTCTGACTCACCCTGTGTGTGTGTGTGTGTGTGTGTATTATATATATATATATACATATATATATGTATAATATATGATACATTATATATATACTGTAGATATATATATTTATATATATATATGTATATATACATCTATATTACTGTAGATATATATATACATACATATATATACTTACATATATATATACATATATATACATATATATACACATATAACTGTAGATATATATATCTATACATATATACTGTAGATATATATTTATATACATATATATACATATATATCTACAGTGTTTATATTATATATATATATATATATATATATATATATATATATATATATAATATATATATTGTTATGGATTTTAGAATCCGGTCTGATGAATGCATCCACACATCCAGGTCCTCAGACAGTTTTTCCTTAAATGCATGTTCAGATTAGCCCCATCCCCATGTCTAATGGGATCTTAAATGTGATGTGTTGAGAAGGGTAAAGGATAGATTCCCTCTCCAATGGAAGCTTTTTTCTTTACGAAAGACATGTTCACACACATTTCTTTCACGAGCTCTGAAGCCGCCCTTATATTTCCTCAGCAATAGTCTTTTACGAGCTTTGAAGCCCGCCATATATTTCCTCAGCAGCGATCTTCCGTGAGCTCCCCCGCCCGCCTTTTTTGAGAGCATACGGGTCGTCATGGTAACTGTGCGCCAGTGGGGGGGTGAGCGTGAGGGGGATTGGACCGCAGAGATGCCCGAAGATATAAAAAGACGTTCTGTGAGAGAAGACGTTCTGTAGGAGGAGACGTTCTGAGAGGAAAAGGCGAAAGAGGGACGTTCTGTGAGGAGATACATTTGAAAGAAAGAGGAAAAAGCTAAAGCGATACATTCTGAAGAAGAAAGAGATACGTTCTGAGATAATAAAAAAAGCATGAACGAAAAAGGTACGAGACAGAAGCGAGCAAGAAGCGGGTGTAGGCGCGCAAAAGAGGAGAAGGAAGCACGCGTGTGGGTGTCTGGCCAGCGCCAACAGCGACACGTTCGTCCTGCCCAGAGCTTCAGCAAGCGACGTGTGGTGCGCATGCTGGTGTAATTGGCCAGACACCCACACGCGTGCTTCCTTCTCCTCTTTTGCGCGCCTACACCCGCTTCTTGCTCGCTTCTGTCTCGTACCTCTTTCGTTCATGCTTTTTTTATTATCTCAGAACGTATCTCTTTCTTCTTCAGAATGTATCGCTTTAGCTTTTTCCTCTTTCTTTCAAAATGTATCTCCTCACAGAACGTCCCTCTTTCGCCTTTTCCTCTCAGAACGTCTCTCCTCACAGAACGTCTCTCCTCACAGAACGTCTTTTTATATCTTCGGGGCATCTCTGCGGGTCCAATCCCCCTCACGCTCACCCCGCCCCACTGGCGCACAGTTACCATGACGACCCGTATGCTCTCAAAAAAGGCGGGCGGCGGAGCTCACGGAAGATCGCTGCTGAGGAAATATATGGGCGGGCTTCAAAGCTCGTAAAAGACTATTGCTGAGGAAATATAAGGGCGGGCTTCAGAGCTCGTGAAAGAAATGTGTGTGAACATGTCTTTCGTAAAGAAAAAAGCTTCCCATTGGAGAGGGAATCTATCCTTTACCCTTCTCAACACATCACATTTAAGATCCCATTAGACATGGGGATGGGGCTAATCTGAACATGCATTTAAGGAATAAACTGTCTGAGGACCTGGATGTGTGGATGCATTCATCAGACCGGATTCTAAAATCCATAACAATATATATATTATATATATATATATATATATATATATATATATATATATATATAATATAAACACTGTAGATATATATGTATATATATGTATATAAATATATATCTACAGTATATATGTATAGATATATATATCTACAGTTATATGTGTATATATATGTATATATATGTATATATATATGTAAGTATATATATGTATGTATATATATATCTACAGTAATATAGATGTATATATACATATATATATATAAATATATATATCTACAGTATATATATAATGTATCATATATATATACATATATATATGTATATATATATATATAATACACACACACACACACACACACAGGGTGAGTCAGAAGTGGCGCCCGATTTCTGTCAGTTGATTGTTTGTTTGCCATTTGTATTACAGTGTACAAGAAGGTAGAAATAAATGAATGACATGTTTATCTAACCATTTATTCAAGAAAAAATTATTACGGAACTGTACCAAGCTGTTTACTTGCAATTTTCAAAGTGCCTCCCCTCGTGATCGATGCACAATTGCAGCCGAGCAAGCACAGAGCGGCACACACGTCTGCAAAGTTCGATATCAATTTCCTCAAACTTTGCAGTGATTTGAGCCTTCAATTCCTGAATGGTACGAGGCTTTTCACGATAAACAAGGTCTTTCATGAGCCCCAAAGAAAGAAATCTGGAGGTGTAAGGTCTGGGGAGCGTGCCGGCCACTCGATCGGACCACGGCGGCCGATCCACTTTCTGGAAAGTTTTCATCAAGCCACTGACGAACATAATGTCCATAATGAGGTGGAGCTCCATCATGCTGGAATAACCAGTCTGCTCATGTTACCTGGGCCAAAAGAAGGTTTGCAGCATATCCACGTAAATTTCTGCAGTGACAGATCCCTCAAAGAAAATAATACAAATAAAGTTTGTGGCGTTGAGATTTTTTTTTGACCTTGACCTTTTTTTTAAGGTCATGGCCCAATTATCGACATTTTAACAATGGAAAAACCTCAATCGAGTTCTGGTGAACAATCAGAACAAAATTGTCCTTTCTACATTGCCTAGAGCAAGGACATGTATACCTAATTTACATCATACCCCTCTGTGTTGAAGCTCAAGATCAAACGGCGCCTGAAAAGACAAAAACGCATTTTTGTCATCGCTAAATTTTACCAACTTGGACTCTCAAAGACCGCTTGGCCTTTTAAGATGTTCTTGCAAATTAAGTGGTGTACCTACACTGATGCTGTGCACCTGATATTTAATTAATGTGCTAGACCTACTTTTTTCAGATTGTGACCTCATTAACAAAAAACACATTTTTTTCCTCATAACTTGAAAAATTTTCCTCCTATTTTCGTAATGTTGAGCTGAATGGATAGATTGTAGATGAGGACACATTTTCTTAATTTACACTCTATCCCTAATTGTTGAAGGTCAAGGTCATGTGGTGGACCAAATTTTTTTTAGCCATCATTGGATCACGGGCCATCATTGGATCACGGGTCAAGGGTAAGTCACGGGCGAGGGGGGAGGCTTACCCTTGGCGATTGCTATGTGATCGCAGATATCTGATCACTATTCTCCTCACACTCTCCATTATATAACAATACATATACTATCTTACATTACCAGTCAATCATGCACACCCCACCTTGCAGATTGCACGTCCATTTGGCTTATCAGTGAATCAAGCTGTTATTCAAATACAGAAACTGTCATTTTAAGAGATTTTCCTCATGCTCCAGCCTGCTGCACTCCTCGGAACCACTGAGTTACTTAAAATGTAGTTACTTGAATGCTTCATCAATAATATTTTTTACCGTTTTTATTTTATTTATTGAATTCCATTTGGTGTCATTTTGTGACCTTTAAGAACACTTGTAATCTGCTAACTGTAGCCCCCTGTGTTAGCATACCTCTGACTCGTGGTTTCCATCTTCTGTGCTGTGTTTGGTTGCTTTAAGATCTTCAATGGTCCAGTTCAGTTTTAATCTGTTGATTTTAATTGATTGATAAGTTCAATGCTGTGTGGTTGCTCTCACTCTGCTGATTATTTCACCAGCACCTGAACCAAAGATGAGCTTTCTAGAAATGTTTCTGTCCATGAAAGGCATTCGTATATTATGGAATGGAAAAGCATCTAAGTTATCAAACAATTTTGTGTGAAATGTATTATTTTAAATAGATTTCCAATTCAAAACTAGAACGGCACTCAGTTGAGCACATACCTCTGTCATGCTGAACAGTTTATGTTTTGTATCCCATTAAGAGGCCAGATCTGCATCCGGACTGAACAAAAATCTAATCGGCTTGTTCTTGTTACGTAAAAAACGTATTCACCAGGTTTTGTCACAATACGTCCACAACTTTTTGAAATATCGTACTATATATCGTTTTTGGCCCCATCTCTCATTCATGAAGAATCACTTGAAAATTTTTCGGATCCGGATCCCGATTTGGATCTTCACCAAAATCGAATCAATTAGTCCTTGTCACACACCCATGTCCACCATGTTTCATCCGAATCCATCCACAACATTTTGAGATATCGTGCAATATCGTTTTAGCCCCATCTCTCAATGGTCAAGAATCAGTTAAAAATTAAATAATTGTGGTATCCAGATCTGGATTCAGATCTTCACCAAAAATTGAATCAATTAGTCCTCATCACACTCCCAACCTGTCCACCAAATTTCGTCTGAATCCATCCATAACCTTTTGAGATATCGTGCTATATATCGTTTTTGGCCCCATCTCTCAATGGTGAAGAATCACTTTAAAAATTCTCAAATCCAGATCCGGATTCGGATCTTCACCAAAATTAAGCATTGCTGTCCTTGCCTGGTCCCCTACACACACAAAAAAAATTCTGAATGATTGATTGAAAAATGTGGCCAAAAGTTTTGTGACAAACAGACAGACAAATGCCACAGACCAATATACTTGGTGAAATTTTTTTTTTGCCAAGTAACAACCAGACAGTTGCAGATGATAGTTTATTCCAGCTTATGTTCAATCTACCCAATTAGATTAATATGTGTGCAGAAACAAATTTGAAAAAAATGGTGCCATATTCAAACCCAAGGATATCACCATTATGACTATGTTTTTTTTATTTTTTTAACGTCATGAAAATAGACTTTTCTTTACAGACCAGTTTTCAGTTTTTTAGACAGGATGCAGTGCACACTTCACTACCTCCAGTAAATTATTTATCCACCACTGTCCAAATAAAAGTTTATCATGTGGAATTTTCCATTCCATCCAATTGGGACCATACTCTATGCACAGCGTTGGTGCTGCCTAAGCAGTCTCCTTGGCTATTGGGCACAATCCTGGACAGGTCACCACTCGACACAGGATACCAGCAAGCTGGCACTCATTTTGCCGACCTCAGAAGGATGACAGGCAGAGTCAACCCCACCTGGTATTAATTCAACAGCAGAGTGGAATTTGAACTCAGGATCTTAGGATCCCAAGCCCACCCCCTAACCATTAAGCCAAGACCAGGCATTCATGTGGAATGCTTGTGTATAATGAGGAAAAATCATAACATGGTAGACATTTACTTTTTCTCCTGTTATTAAAATTGTGGATGTTATCGATTGCAGGTTTGGAATTATCAATAATCCATAATTTTTTTAAATACCAGAATAAAACATTTATTTTGGTTGCGGTTTTGTAAGCTGTTTGCCCCCGTAATATTGCCTGGCAACGGCTTCAAACTACATTCTCTACCTGCAATGACGAATCTCTTAATAGGATGTGTTTTTTTGAATTTTCGGGATCCAGTGAATGAATGATGTTTATCCAGAACTAACAGCCTTCTCACCTTTAAGTGATTTACATGATGATGTCTCGAGCTTGTTTTATTACTGTAACTTATTTTGCATTACATTACTCGACTCTTCAAGCTTAATTCATCCATGTTTCAATGCAGAATGTTTTACATTAAAAAAAAAATGAAACATTATTACTTGGCTTCTCAAAAGGAACAATAACGTATGGTACTGCATTGCATTTGAAGATGTTTCACTTCATCACATGTCCCAGGATTGTCTAAAATGGCCTTCGGATTGTTGATTCAAACTTTCTTTTTTCAAGTCAACAACTCTCCTTTCAATCTGGAGTTCCATAATTACAATGACATGTTCTTTTGAACCATTCCTCTATATCTATGGATTGCACTTTTCCTTTTTCGTTTAAGATCTTTCCCCTTGTTGCACTTTTCCAAGTGTATACCGTACAACCCTCTGAGGTTCTTTTTGTGATAATTTGTCGGGCTCCGCACTTACTTCTGTTTCAGTATTTCCTCATTATTGATAGTTTCTCACCCGCTCCCCCTTTTTTTTATCAAACAATTTGATTATTCTGTTGCCTTTTCTACAATCAAGTTATTTTGGTTTGTTTTTGTGGAATTTATGTTCAATCCGATCCAGCCAGAATGGTTTACATGTGTTGGACTTGGAGTTCTTCTTGACAATCCTCTCCAGTTAATCTAGTAACGACTTGCCAAAGCTCTTTCGGTTCTTGTTTTTCGAAGTATTGAACTTTGTTTTTGCTGCTCTCATTTAATCCACAGATATTCGATTTGCTGAGATGTAACCAATCATTTAGGATCTGGTGTGGTGTGTATGTAACTAGACGCTTTCGTCAAATAACTAGGTTATCTGTGTCTCTGAGAGTCACTTGGTAAAGTGCTAAAAATGGAGGCAATGATATTTTGGCCATTATCTTGCACTTACTTATCAATGATTTTTTTCATTTAATTCGTCTCGAATTGATTTACCACATTTATTTATCAAAGGGTGTACTTATCACACTTACGCATCAAATCTTGAAAGGGCAGGTGTCATGTCACTTAACAGTTGCTTGGTTTGTCATTGGTGACGACTGCACACAACCTCACTTTCAGCTGGAATAATACAAAATTCCCAGTAGGAGGCAGCATAGGGTAAATGTCCGACTGCTCCTGCCATTCTCACCACTTTACACCCACCCTTTACAGAGTTGCGAGAGCTTTGCTGTCCTGAAGATATTGCAATGGCCTGTTTACGATCTCAAGGACAGTGTAACAAGACTCAAGGATAATGTCATGGCCCATTTCACGTTAATAGGAAAAAAAATCTATTATTACCTCCACCACCGAAAGTGGACACATGTTATATGTTTTCACGCCTGTCTGTCTGTGTGTCTGTTTGTTTATCTGTTTGATTGTCTGTTTGTCTTTGAGCAGGATATCTCAAAACGTTAATGGAGGGATTCAGACGAAATTTGGTGGACAGGTTGGGTTTGTGACAAGGACAAACTGGTTAGATTTTGGTGAAGATCTGGATCCGGATACGGTTACGAGAATTTTTTAAGTGATTCTTCACCATTGAGAGATAGGGCCAAACATGATATGTAGCACGATATGTCAAAAAGTTTTGGACGGATTCAGACGAAACTTGGTGGACAGGTTGGGTATGTGACAAGGACGAAATGATTCGATTTTGGTTAAGATCCAGATCGGAATACAATAATTTTTTTTCAATTTTAACACGTTGAGGTTGGTAAAATGTAACAGATATTTCAAGCTATTCCCCTGCTCCACAAACATACTACATATACTTGTGCCATCAATGTGGTAGCATTTTGAGACCATCTGTATGGAAATCTTTCAAAAGGGTGTGGAATCATTTCAATACATGTGTTGGGCTAACAGGATGGCCAAGCGGTACACATACTCGACTCTAAGCTGTTTAGCCTGGGTTTGAATCCTGACCCAGATATAAACTGTCATTCCGGCGTTTCACAGGCGCTGTGTGTGCATTCATCAATGTGTGCGCCATCCCCCGAATGGACGTTCATGGACGTTAAAGATTGCACGGTGTCCTTCGAGAAGAGTAGGTGAGCTATCAGTGTCTGAAACGTCAGGTGTTTTTCCACTGTGGCCATATTCCAAATTCCCACCCTAACCTATAGAGGGCAATGCATCAGCAGTATAGCCGTGCCCTCAGCCAACTATGCTTCCCCACAGTCTTGTGCTGCATGTTAACAATTCAGTAGTACATTTGCTTTGACATCTTCATCTTTTATATATAATGTAATGGTACCCAGATGTCCTTTGATTTGTCCAAAAATATATAAATCACATGTTAACAAGTTTGGATTGCATTGTTGATGGCTTAGAACTTCTCAACCCATCTCCACTCGATTACACCTGTCCTTGGAGGTCTGCTCGTGTGGATGTTATTTGGTACCCACATTGGACTCACCTCATTGAATTTCAAATGAGAATAAATGCTTACACACTTTCAACACTGACATTATTTAATCCAATTATTCTGCAATATTACATGTAATAATCTTGTGTGCTGTATTTCAAAAATGAGATGTTCAACATGTTTAATGTTTGCTTGAGTGACAGCAGTTGTTGCATTTGAAGACGGTGTATCACTGAAGCGTGCACACAGTCTCCTGTGAATTACAACTTATTTGGTGTTCTCATTCACAAAGAGCTTAATGATACAACTCTACTACATCATACATGTGACTACGTTGATCACTGTCTTCGTTTTACCCAGAATGTTTTAACCAATGCTCATGTCACTTCCTGCATAACTTTCTCAGGGTAGATGATGCTATTGCCCAAAATGGCATCATTGAACGATTATTTTTACATGTTCTACAATAATATACCCACATCATCATTGGAGCATGCTCTAACATTAACAATGATAGTTTAATGGCTCATTTATTTTCAAGTATTGAGTTATCTCCAAAATAATCAAGTTAATGGCCCCTCGAAAGAATATGTCACGCCTATTTTTCGGGGTTTTTTTTTAGTGTGGGATGTGGAAATGAGGTCCTGATTAATCCTATCCATGCTGTGAAGTAACACTACTATCATAACTTACTATTAACCTCTCACAGAGCTCAAGTTGTGGTGCTGTTTGCCCCCTCTAAGCACTCACACATGAGCATTTGTCCACCTGTCAGTTGTTACAGGTATAAACCCACTGGTGTAGTGCTCTGAACTGGTCTTTTTGGGCATCCCTCTGATTCATTTTGTGTACACCTTACAATTGACAAGTTTTAATGGCCTAATTTAGCAATTATAAAGAAGAATACATATTCACATGGTTGTTGGATATATCAGGTAGACTTCCCTGAGGAAGACACCATATCTGGTATGGGTGCTTCTGAACACCAATGGCAAAGACATATCTGGTGCTTGTGAATGTACAGAGTAAGTTTAAAATGATGATATAATGGAGTACAGTTGTACTGGAGTACAGTATAGAGGGATGATATAGTACCTACCAGAGGGATGATACGGAAAAAAAAGAATGGCCACCCATTGAAATGTGTACACGATGATATGCTTGTAAACTCCTAAAGAGTGAAGTCATAAGCATTTAAAAGCCATTCCTTTTATTCTCGAGCGTTTACTGAACTACCAAGACTTAAAAAGATGCCACAATACATCAATAAAGTACCACATTGGGAAATCATTAAAACACCAATTTGTACTTTTTCTTCCCCTCTAAAGACAATGTAAAACTGTAGCCCAACCTACCTCAATAACTGCTGAAGCTATTATGGTGATTCCAACGTGAGGAAGTTACTTTGTCTCTGGGCTAGTGCACGCAACCCAAAATTTAAAAATAAATAAAACATTAATCTTCTTTTTTAGGAAAAGAAATCGAATGGAAATGTGGACTCAAACAAAGCATGCCAGGATCATGTGAGGGGGGAGGGGGGGGGGGAATAAACAGTGGACAGAATATATAAAACATTAAGCATTTTATTATTTTTAAAATAGTAATAATCGCATCGACATTTCCGCACATGATATGTGATAAGACACACAGTGGACTGAGCCAAGAGCCGGGATTGAGGGGGGAGGGGTAGAATGTACCATAAGCCAAATTTAATAACATAGATGGATTTAATCCATGACAAAATTACAAAATATATCAAATATTAAGCATTTTATTACTTTAAAAAAACTGCACGCGAAAAATATTCTTTTTTTGACAGGCGCAGTGCACAGCAAGCAGCACACAAGCCAACGCCGAGCTGGAGCTACTTTTATATTTAGTTTAAGCACTTTATGAAAACAAATGGAATGTACAAATCGACCCCACTCCCCCTCTCCCCCGCAGCATCAAGCTTATCGTCTTCGCTGTAGTTCGTAACGCCACGCGAATTGCATAACAAGCCAAGGTATTATGCACTTGAAGTGGTGATAGAGCTGAAAACATGGTGTGTTTACTTGACTTTATATCCCATGTACTAGACACAAATTTGTTGATCTGAATTGCGTAACATGAAATATGGTAGTATCACAGTGTATGGCAGTATCATGAAATATGGTAGTATCATGGATTACTGTAGTATCACGGAGTAGAGTAGTACCATGGAATACTGTAATATCATGGAGTATGGTAGTATCATGGAGTATTACCATACTCCATATTATCCATAACAAAATATATAAAACATTAAGCATTTTATTCCTTCCAAAAAAATTGCAGAAACAAGAAAAAAAAACATTTCAAGTAAAATGTAAAAGCATAGAGGGATGAAATCTCAAAATAAACAACCAAACAAGGCAGGAGGTACATGGAAATACACAAATGATCCCTCCCCATCACCGTAGAATGGGTGATCTGCCATTGGCGTAGTTTCTTGACTCAGTCAGCATCAAATCATTGTTAAAGTTCACTGTAGTTCTTCAGCAAGTTGACCAGATAGTTGTGATATTTATTTGCTGGTTTGGAGTTTCTTCAGAGTACGTTTAACTTGCAGTGGTTTTATGTCTACTAGACTTCAATCATTCCACTGGAATAGTTCAGGATTCCGGTGCTACCAAGATGGAATTTTCTTCCCACTTCCATCCGTGTTTAGCGCAACAAAGTGACTGGGACACACCTTTGACTTGTGGATAGGCCGCCAGTAATCAGGCTGTCACACTCACCTTATTCACTGCAGCCGGTTGTTGATATGAACAGGAAATTTTATGAAGGCGACACCTCTCATCCTTGGGCATTTCTCATACTTCCCATAATTTTGTGAGTCTGATTTACTTCCATGAACACAGCAATTATGGTTAACCATTTTGGAATTGCCCTCAGTTTGACTTTCATTGGAATACTGAAAATTCTGTTAAAAAGACAATTTGATT
Organism: Eptatretus atami; assembly: GCA_035128595.1. Classification (NCBI taxonomy): domain Eukaryota; kingdom Metazoa; phylum Chordata; class Myxini; order Myxiniformes; family Myxinidae; genus Eptatretus; species Eptatretus atami. Next base: position 66,314,431 of record CM068953.1, read on the forward strand.
TTGCCCTAATGACAGCAGGTTCAAGGTGCCCTGATTAGAGAAAGTTCTGTTCTTGCAAATGTCAACTTTACTGCCCGGGTAGCTATCTATCTATCATTTCTTGGAAGCACAGCTGTGCTGATGCTGTGCCCCTTAACCAGTACACTGGTGCTCATTTTACCAACCTCAGAAGGATGACAGGCTGAGTCAACCACACCTAGTGTTAATTCAGGGCTTGAACTCAGGACCCTAAGATCTACCTAACCACTAAGCCAACCAACACCAGGCTTATTAGAGGAAGTGAGTCAATGAAAACGAACTCATAGTTCGCTTGTGTGAAATAAATCATTGGGTGTTTCAGAAACATTTTGAAAGTACTGGTATATCTGTCAGTCTGACATGTATTATTCACTCCCACCAGGTGGTGCTATACACATTTACATGGAGAGAATTTGTGTCCTTGCCCCCACCCTAAAACCGACCCCCCCCCCCGCTCCTCTCTGCCCCCATCCTGGCTATGAATATTTGTGATCGATTTGCAGTGGATTTTACTGTTTACATCTCAAAAAAAATTTTTTTTCAAGTGAGTACCTGATGCTTTTTGCTGAGGTTGCTGAAATGAATACAAGTGTACTGGTCGAGGGGCACAGCATCAGTGGCACAGCTGTGCTCCAAGAAATGATACAAAATGGAGTCTTAATTGATCACCATAGAATGCAGTGTCAATCAACATCTTCTTCACCAAGACCCTCTCATGACCCTCTCACATGTCATGCCCTCTCATGCTATATATCGATACACTGTCTGGTCCTTGGAAGTATTATCAAGGTGATTTGTGTTCCACAATGTTCAAGTACAGTCTATAATTAATTTTGAATGGAGGTTTAAAGGCATATAAATAAATTAATTCCCAGTTTTACTACCGTTTTACCCAGTGTCTATTACAGCACCTGATCTAACAAGTTACATTAGTTCTTTGTGCCTGTTGTTTATGTCCTTTATAACATCCAATATAAGTTTCCTGTTTGGAATGATTTTCAATTTTGTTTGACTGGCAGGCAGACAGAGTAAAAATATTATCTCACTCTTCTCTGCACATCCGCAATTCAAACCCAAAGTATGGTAAAACGACAAACTCTGCTTCCTATTCTTGTTCTGCTTCGTCTTCAAAATACAACATTCGATTTAAATAAGTTGTTCCTCGATCATAAACTGATAAGATAAACTGATGGACGGATGTGAACCAATTGCTTAACCCCGCCTTTTGCTGCCAATACGTGTAGTCGTGACTGATTAATGAGTAAGTGCACTGAGTAAGTGCAGTCAGTCCTTGCTTAACAATGTAGTTACGTTCTTGAAAAGTGAGACTTTAACTGAAATTACTTTAAGCGAATCCAATTTCCCCAAAATAATTAATGTAAATAGGGAGGGTCAGGGTCCAGGGGAAATTTTTTATCATCAGACAAAAGACATTATTTAAATAGAGAGTACAAATTTTAAATTATTTAAATAAATAATTGAATATCATCATCTCGAGTTGCTTTTTTTCTCATCATCTCTAGTTGCTTCATATCTTCATTGGTTAGCTATTATCTGCGTGATTGCAGAAGTTGTGGAACGTCGGCTTCTTCCACCTCATCAAAACTCACTTTATGAGCCAAGCCAAGGATATCTTTCTTCATAATGGGAACAACATCTTTAATAGAAAGATGAAAAATCACTCATAGAGCAACACTTCGCGAAACAGAACGGCACACAGTTGAGTGCATACCTCCGCCCGGTTGAACAATTTAAATTTTGTATCCCACTGATAGGTCGGATCTGAATCCGGACCTTAACCAAATTCGAATTGGCTTGTTCTTGTCACCGAACCGACTCATCCACCGAGTTTTGTCAAAACTTGTCCACAACTTTTAGAGATAACATGCTATACATAGTTTTTGATCCCATCTCTCTGGTGAATAATGACTATAAAAAATTCTCGTATCCGATCCGGATTTGAATCTTCACAAAAATTGAATAAATTATTCCTTTTCACACACCCAACTGGTTCACAAACTTTATGCACAATCCCTCTATATGTTTTTGAGATATTGTGCTATATATATATATATATATTGTTACGGATTTTAGAATCCGGTCTGATGAATGCATCCACACATCCAGGTCCTCAGACAGTTATTTCCTTAAATGTATGTTCAGATTAGCCCCATCCCCATGTCTAATGGGATCTTAAATGTGATGCGTTGAGAAGGGTAAAGAATAGATCCACTCTCTTATGGGAAGTTTTTTTTTTCTTCTTTACGACAGACACGTTCACACACATTTCTTTCACGAGCTCTGAAGCCCGCCCTCATTTTTCCTCAGCAACATTCTTTCGTGAGCTCTGACGCCCACCCTCATTTTTCCTCAGCAACATTCTTTTGTGAGCTCTGACGCCCGCCTTTCTTGAGAGCGCATGGGTCGTCATGGTCACCATGCCCCAGTGGGGCGGGGTGAGCTTGGGGCGGACGGCACCCCACGGAGACGGCCCGGGGATATAAAAACGAGCGAGAGAAAGCGTGAGGTACATTCTGTGAAGAGAGACGTCCTGAGATATTAAAAAAAACGAGCGAAAGAGAGACGTTCTGTGAGGAGAGACGTTCTGAGATATAAAAAAGTGAGGAAAAAAGCAAAAGAGGGACGTTCTGTGAGGAGAGATGTTCTGAGATATAAAAAAGTGAGGAAAAGCGAAAGAGGGACGTTCTGAGAGGAGAGAGATGTTCTGAAGAGAAAGAGATATGGAAGAGAAAAAGTGAGGAGAGGAAAAGCAAAAGGAGAGAGGAAAAAGTAAAGGGCGAGAGAACCGACCAAGAAGTGGGTGTCTGACCAGCGCCGAAGAGACAATTCGCCCTTCCAGTGCTTCGGCAAGCGAGCGTGTGATGCGCGTGTGGGTGTGAGCAGTGCACCAACAAATGAGGCACGGGTCGATCACCTGTGACGGACAATCTCGGTGCCCTCCAGACGTCGACTGGCATTCAAGGCTGCCCCGCGAGAGGGTGCACGGCAAAGCTGGTGCTGGCGACGGACGTGACATGCACGCACGCATTTTCAGGACGTTTTCGCTTCACAGACGACTTTCTGGTGAGCGAGACGATTCTCCCCCTCCCCTCCCCTGAATGACCTGTTGGGTACCCTTGTCTGTGTTTAACTGCAAGTAAGGCCTAAGTCACATTTGCTCTACGGCGAGGATACGGCGGCCTAGCCCTCTGAATTGACAGAAACGTGCGGCCGGCCGCAGAGTTTCTGCGTGGCCTCACGGTGGCCCTACGCCGTTTGTATCTTTTACAGGCCGTAGGGGTCGCCGTGGAATTATAATGCGGAGTTATAACTTTTTTCATTTATACATTGGCCGTAGCAATTCGACATACCGTAGTTGTGACGTAGTTGTGTTCCACGTCGACCGTACGTAGGGCGTACGGTGGGCTTGCGTTATTCGTGCAGCTTGCCGTAGGCTCTTATCAATGAAAAATGAATTTTGCCATAAAAACCGAATACATTTTAAAAAACCGACAAACGTGGCGTTCATGTTTGTTCACGTGTCTCCCCCACCTGTTCGAGCCGCATCTTCGCGCTTTGTTCATTCAGTTCGTCGGTGGAAGTCCTCGTGAAAGCATCTCTCGTGTGTCGATCGCTACTTTACCTCGTGTTTTTCACCTTGATTTGTGCTGTTTTTTTTTTTTTACTCATCTTTGTTTTTTAATTAATAACAAAAAAGCAATCCGATCACGTGGTGTGACGGACTGTCGGGCAAGGATTTAATTTCACAGAAAAACCGGTTGTAATTCATGATTACCTCAGCCCGATGCGTTTGATGAAAGTGATTGTGGTTCTGGGGATCATGTTTGATGAGCTGCCCTGGGGCAGAGCTCGCAGAGTGCGCGACGATCGAACCCAGGCCGGAGCTCGAGCCTGTGTGAACCTTTGGATGTGGTGATTGTACAAGTTACATACAATACACCGCCACCGGAGGTCATTTACTCATCTTATTTACCTTAAACATGGGGAATTTCAGTTGAAAGTGTCTTGAAAGTGGGTTTTCTTGGGTCCAGGAACGATTATTCACTCCATTATTTTTATTGGGAAATAGTTTGGGAATCGAACGTTTTGCAATCCGACAGCCTCCTGGAACGAATTCAATTCGGATTCTGGGGCACCATGTACTGGTATGTTCCGAACTGTTATATTTTTATTTCAGTAAAAAAAGAACTGGTATATATACCACTCGTTACCGTCCGTCTGGCCCACGTTCGCCTTAGGGCCCCCCTGCGGTCCCCCTGCGGTCTCCTTGCGGGCACCTTGAGGCTACCTTGCATCTGCCTTGAAATTCTATGCCGCCGCAGGGACACCCTAAGGTCACCGTGCGACATCAAATCAAAGACCGTACGGCACCCCCATGTTTTTGGTCTCCACAATCTCTAAATACGCCTGGCGGCTCCCCGAAAAAATAAAAACATATGTGACTGCTACATTGTGTGACCGTGGAAATACTGCGGCCGCCGTATAATTGCGAGTGGCCGTAGATTTTGGAGACCCCACGGCCGCCGTGGCAAATGTGACTTAGGCCTAAGTCAACCCCCGATAAGCATCTGCTCTTTGTCTCTTTCCTGGCATCTTGATTGATTTTGCTTTGAAATTCATTCTTTATTTACCTCAGCAAATAAAAGGTACTTTTTATTTATTTATTTCATTATTAATAAATTATTTGTCGATTTCCAACCTGTCCGTGTTTGTCTGTCCTTCTATTGGTCTTGCATTGTTCGAACCGAGATAGACTGGGAGGTAAAAAACACAGATTTGACCAAAAAATCGTCGGCACGCACCAGCGGTTAAAACGCTCGCCGCCCTAATTAAAATCGAATCAGTTAACATTGATGCTTTGCCGAGGGCTGCTCCCGCTCAGTAACCACGTGACCTCCAGTTAAACTGAATAATTAGACTGGAACACGTGGTTGACTGGGTGCGTTCGTGGTTTTAAAACAACCCACCGTACCATACAGTTAATTGTGAGCGGTGGCCCCAGGTCCGGCTCTACCGAAGAACAACCGGGGATTATCCCCTAAGTACAACCTGGTGTCTCGGTTGTTACTGTACCCATGGCCGCTAAATATATTATGTATATATATATTATATATATCCGAATATGTATATATACATATATATATACATATATATGTATATATATATATATATATATATATATATATATATATATATATATATACAGTACATATGTTGTTGTTCGTCTTTCGGCTGCTCCCGTTAGGGGTCGCCACACGGGATCATCCGTTATGATCCGCATACTGATTTGCATAGGTTTTACGCCGGATGCCCTTCCTGACGCAACCCTGGTCGCCTCTTACGACAGGGATAAGGATTGGATTTCGCCATGATTCCGGGCTGCCCTACGCCCAGTGCAGAGCACCCGTCCTCAAGCGATCCTCCAACCCAAGCCTCCGAGTAGCGGATTACAGGCGCGCCACTACGCCCGGTTATATATATATATATTATATATATATATATATTATATATATGTATATATACATTTATATGTATATAATACATGTATATATACATATATATGCATATATACATATATATACATATATATAATACATATATATATATGTATATGTATATAATATATGTATCATATATATGTATATATATATGTTTATATATATGTTAATATATGTATAATATATTATATATATTATATATATATATATTTATATATAATATATATATGTTTTCTATTATATATATACATATATGTATATAGTTTTTGGCCCGATCTCTCAATGAAGAATCACTTGAAAAATTATCGCATCCAGATCCGTATTCGGATCTTCATAACAATCAAATCAATTAGTCTTTGTCACACACCCAACCTGTCCACCAAGTTTCATCCGAATCTGTCCACAACTTTTTGAGATAACATGTAATATCGTTTTTAGCCCCATCTCTCAGTGGTGAAGAATTAGTTAAACATTAAACAATTCTCATATCCAGATCTGGATTCGGATCTTCACCAAAATTCAATCAATTCTTCCTCATGGCACTTCCAACCTGTCCACCAAGTTTTAAGTGAATATATCCATAACGTTTTGAGATTTTGTGCTATATATCATTTTGACCCTATCCCTCAATGGTGAAGAAGCACTTGATAAAAAAATTAGTTTAAAATTAAATAATTCTCGTATCCAGATCCGGATTGGGATCTTCACCAAAATTAAGCGTTGCTGTTTTTTGTCAGTCACCTTCACACAAAAAAAAAAATTTTCAGAACGAATGCTTGAAAGCTGTGGACAAAAGTCGTGTGACAAACCAACAGACAGACATACAGACAGAAACTACAGACCAACATACTTGTCGAAAAAATATTTTGCCAAATAACAAGTTATTGACACATTTAGGCCACAAATTCCTCCACACACCAATCAGGCACACACCTGAGTAACTTCAGCCCAGGACCCACCAATGCTATCGATACACTTGAGGATGTTTCCTTCAGTTTAACTTATAAACAACTAGCAGCTAGTCAGGTGGATCACTACTTGTGAAACACCTGAGATCAGAGAGGGCGACACAACCACCGATGTTATAATCGATGCACAGCTTGGTGTAAAAAAGGCCTATACTGTGCGTACTCTGGTTGTGCTTACACACCAAGTATTTATGGTACGGCTTGTACACCAGTATTGTTTATACTGTAGCTTTATTAAAATGAGGAAAACCATTAGTTTGGTACTAAATTGCAGGTAAAACAACTTTATAACGAAACGACGGTGAACGACTTTAAACGACTATGTTGTCTATTAGATCAACGACTTAATACCAAAACAATGTTAACCGGGACGATATTCAGCACTGAATATCAGTTAAACAAGACTAAGAATGAATGCTTTACTGGGGAGGGGTAAAGCGACTTTCAGACCACTCTATACAGTGAATTAGTATTTGGTACAGTATGTAAACCCTATGCTTCATATATAGCCTGACACACTCTTTTTTTTCATGCTCCCATCTAGTTTATGAATGTATGACTGAAATGTCGTTCAAAATATCCTGAAGCTCTTTCCACAATTCTTCAAAGGTGTTTGGATTGCCGTTTGAATTTCTCAACATCTGTATAATCGCCTATCGCCTCAATGATGTTCCTAGCAGATCTTTGTGCGGCACAATGCATCTTTGTAAGTGGTCCATCAGCCTCCTTACATTCCAGATAGTTTTTCAACACATTGTTTTGTATGCTTGAGGTCATTGTCATGTTGGAAGATGAATCCTTGCCCAGTGGGATGTGTTTCTGAGGGAATGGCAAGAGGGATCATAACTTCCCTTCACCTGTTGGCAGTGAGTCAGTGTACATTCCATCTTTTGTAAAGCTATGACGTCCTTGGCCGAGATGCAGGCAAACACATATTTATCCATCCACATGCTTCACTGTAGCTGTTGTACACTGACTGTTATACTGTTGCCTTTGAACAAACTGCCATTGATTATTGCCGATCAGTTGAGACATAGACTCATCTGTAAAGATCACCTATTCCAGGTACGATGATCATCCCACTGTTTCAATTATGCTGTCCATTTCAGCGTTTGTTGCATTGCCTCAATCAGCAAAGGTTTTCAGGTGGCTACACATCCATTGAGACCACTTTGCGCTGATATGTTTCATAATCTTCTTGAAGAAACATCACCACCAATACTTCCATCTCAGTCATTCTCAAGATATCTCGATTGGATTATCGTTTATTACATAAATAAGCTATTCTGAGGTCCTTAAGACAATTTTGGAGATTTGGGGCTTTATTCCTCAATTATTTCCATTGTCAATAACACCAGTTTCATGTGTCCTTCTCAGAGTCGAGGATGCAGATCTTGCTGAAACATGAAGTTAGACTGCAACAAGTCTGAAGACGACGATGGTTCACGAGCGGTATTTGACGATGTAGCATTGTTTCAGAAGTCAAGGACGAGACAATGTGATAATGTTTGACCAAGTTATAAAAATGATCAACATATGTGGTACGAGTGACGGTTATTAGCTGCAAAATGTCGAAAACCGGTTTCGTTCAATAACTTTCAAAATTTGACCTTTGCATAACCTTTAAATGTCACAAAACAATGTTGTGGACATTAAAATAAGGAAACAGGATACGTGCTATAGCTTATTGGAGTTAGTTCGTCGAAGAAGGTCGAAAACCCGGTTCGATCCCACAACTTTGAAAATTTGACCTTTGTGAACTTTAAAGGTCAAAGGTCAAGGATTATGACCTTTGGTGCAAAACTTCCTCTGGAACATTCCAGGAACAATATAACGTCATATAGGCTATATGGCATTTCGCACTCCTCGGATTATCCATACTTTGATGAAATCAGCGTAAAACAAACTTGAAGGGGCGCCACGGGCAAGGTGTTCGAGATAGAGCAAAATGGTTTCAAGACTTTAGGTGGGGAATGACCTCAAGATTATGCATAAAAATATTGTCATCCTAGCTCTCAAAATTTGGCGGGTTGTATGATTTTTATGTCAAAATTCGCAATTTTCTAAGTTCATGACCTTGTGACCTTGACCTTGGGACGAAAATGAAAAATGAGCTCTGTGGGGCTATGCAGGTGCCATTGGGCTAACCAAATACCAAACCCCCTGCCAGATTCGACAAACCCCTCAGAGAAGATGGTTTTTATGTCAAAATTCGCAATTTCTAAGTTCATGACCTTGTGACCTTGACCTTGGGACGAAAATGAAAAATCGAGCTCCGTGGGGCTATGCAGGTGCCATTGGGCTAACCAAATACCGAAAACCCCTGTCAGATTCGACAAAACCCCTAGGAGAAGATGCAAATTGAAATCGGCTACCCCCTAAAAACATGTTTTTGGGCGTGGCTCCGCCCATAATGGGGGCACCACATCCATTCTCAGGAAAACACAACTAGGACATTTGATATAAACTCCCACCAAAATTTTATCAGGATCGGATCAAAACCCACGGAGCTATGCTCGGGACAGCAGACAGACAGCCAGACAGACAGACAGACAGACACACAACAATAACGAATATAGTGGTCACATATTTTTTCGTGAACCAATATGCCACACGGCGTAGCCTTCATGAACTAAGACTGATTTATATATGCTTGTCATGTGATATTTCCTAACCAGGGGCCATAGTATTCAACACACATTCACCATACGACATTTATATCAATGCCTATACTTTAATAGTCCTTCTGCATGTGTGGCACTCTCAGATTGCTTCCATGACAATCAATCACAGTGCACTATATCAACACATGACTATGCTACGCAGCATTTATTTTACACAAGAGATGTTATTCGATCACATGTTATTTGTATTTTATGCAGTTTTCCCTCTTTCTCCTTAATTATTTATAATCATACACTGTACTAGCAGAGGTACACTCACCTTGTGCGGAAGGAATTTAGAGTTTAGAGAAAGAGAGCCAGGTACTATGTACAATTCCAATTAATTCATCACATATAATTTAGCAGGCAATACTATAATAATATTGGAATGATTCATACAATTTTTTTTCAAAAATAACAGGCAATAATATGATACAACACGGCAATACTACACAATAATGACGACAGCAGTGCCTCTGGATAGACAACATTTCGAGTCTGGTTGTTGGGTGCCAGATTTATGAGCTTGGCGATTATAGATAAGAAGATGATTTGTAATACTACCTGCCACTGGGTGGCACAATACATTTACAGAGAGAATTGGGGTCTTTCCCCCATCCTGAACCCCTATACCCTGTAGGTTTGAAAATGGTTTCTTGCATCCATTTCCCAAGAGGATTCCAACAGTATGCATTTTGATGGGGTTGCTACTGGTGGAGCTGATTCTATCGATGGACAGACAGAAAATACAACTTTATACATATGTAGATACATATCCCCCTGTTATATGGCAACTCATTACACGGAATTTCGCCATAACATAATGTAGAAATTAGGAAACCAAATCGTTATACTGTTGCGGAAATGGGCCCTTAGTGGGTTATTAAATATAGGATTAGCCCAGATCCCCCCTTAAATGCATGTTTAGCCAGGTTGTTTGGTAATCGGACGTTAAATGTGTGTCGGAAGGTGAAGCAGGCGGTCCAGTGTTCATACAGTGGTGGTGTACCGAGAGGCGCCTTCTTTTTCCTTCCCCCCTCTTAATCAGCCCCCACCAGCGCCCTGACAGAGCCAGTCAACAAGACGTGCCAGCAACCCATTTGCGGAGAGCTGCTGCAAACCCGGACCATGGACCAATCACGCGTCCCCGGAAGTGGTCCAAAAAGCCCGCCCTGAAAGGTTAGAAAACAGTTCCTTTGACCGGATCTCTCTCTCTCTCTTGTGCCGTCGACCTCACAGGGGCTGGACGCACCGAGGCTGCGTGCGTGGGCTGGGCCGATATGAGGACGTCGCCGCCATTTTGCCATGCTGCGTGCTGTGGCTGGCCGATAGGAGGACATCGCCGTCATTTTTGCCCACGCTGCGTGCATGGGCTGGGCCGATAGGAGGACGTCGCCGCCATTTTGCCACGCTGCATGCTCAGGCTGGGCACTCGAATCCGGCGACATCGGCTTGTCACGAGCCGCATTCGTGCCATCCACACCTTTCCTCTCGTCCATGAGGCACCACCCAGTACTCCGTGTCTTGTATGCATGTTGTCCAGGCC
>CM068953.1:66325159-66338079 GCA_035128595.1 Eptatretus atami
CCCCCCCTGCGAAACCCGTATCCGTAGCTCCCTAGATAAAGACGGGTTATAGATTAATTATTACGTTATCGCGAATGCTTTGCTTGGGTCGTGTTCCCCGATGTTTCCCCAATAAATCTGGCTGATTCATACGAAATTTGCCACACTGAATTTATCCGTGTCGCGCTGAATAACAATCGCTCGATTTGTATTTAAAACCAAACTGGCTACGGATTGCGGCAGACTTCGCTCGGTCTCTGATCAAACCCAGTCTGTAGCCGGGGTATATCCCCAACGGGCAAGGCACAGGAGTACTTTGGTATCGTGATCTTAGGCGCGTGAACCGAGACCTGTGCCGAACTAGCCGGCGATATAACCCGTGAGACGGCAGTGCTGTTAAGCGCTCCCAAATCAACAACAATACATGACATTAAATTCACTTTTACAGAATTTTTAATCTAAGTTATAAATTTTGGAGGGATGGGAGAAATAAATATTGACCGCAGAGTCTGTCATGACATAGCTGCATTTGGTCTGGACAGTGTTGGCAGGAATTAGATGTTTACAGTGTCGGCAGGGATAAGGCATTCCGGACGTTTTTTCAATCGATGAAAAAAAACATGCCTTCAAAGAAACAAAATATTGGCAGGAAAACAAGTGGTACAAAGCAAACAAATCAATCAGAGCAGTGGAGAGGCAGGAGCACCAGCATTGACATAGAGCAGCTGTTCATGTGGCCCATTCTGAAGCCCATGTTGTGGACAGTCAGGAGCAGCAGCCTGAGTGTTGTGCAGCTGAACAATCAGCTGGCATCATAGGTACAGTAGTATTACTTTATTTCTATATTGTGCTATATTGTGGTTTGTTTTTTTATTGCCATTTCTTAACATACCTCCCAGCCATCGACTCGATGAAAGCAGGCAGTGCCACAAAATCCAACTACCGCAAAATAAGGCAATTCTTTGTGTGTATGTGTGTACGTTTGATAACTATAGAATTGAAAATGGCTGGGCCACTCTCCACCAAATTTTGCATACAATCTCAGGGTATCTAGAGTCAGGTCATTGGAAAACAATAACGCTGCCTCCCCCCCCCCCTAGCCCCATCGAGTGTGGGGAGATGACTTGCTATTTTTGCCTGTACACATGGAATAGTGCAAGTGGCCAGTCCACTTTCACTACTCCATGTGTGCAACAATTAAATTTTCAATTTTATAGACCAGTCCACCCCGGAGAGGGAACATCCAGGAACACATGTTTCAGGCTTGTATTGGCTGCAGTATAATCTTATGGAGATGTAGATAGCTGTAGCTCTGCTGAGCTCATGTCTAATAGGTAGAGCCTGTGCAATTGTTTAGTCAGAAGAGCCTTTTTAAAATTTAAATTGTTCCTGGCTGCCCTCAGAACTGTTTTGTGTACCACAGACAGGTTAATGTGTGGCAGGCATTTCCTGTTGATCAGAATGCATGCAACAACAGCTGGTGTGGCACTTGCTTCCTGGTACCCCTTGCTGTAATGGGGTCTTATCTCGACTTAAGGTCTTGTAGTGTTTGACCAGTTCACTTTGGGGAGGAGCTTCTGCTCACAATGATGAGGGCCAAACAACAAGCCCGAAACGTATGTCCATGGATGTTCCATCTCTAGGGTGGACTGGTCGATGAAATTGAGAATTAAATTATCTTCCCAGTATTGGCTGCAGTCCCATCTTACAGAGATGTAGGGAGTTGTTGTTCTGTGAAGCTCCTGCCTAATAGATGGAGCCTATGCAGCTGTTTAGCCACAAGAATGCATGCAGCAAAAGTCGGGGTCAGAGGAAGCCAATCCTGAGGAAGTCTACTGTGAAGCAGGTGAAACGTCACCTGAGACTGGATCTGATTTTGCTTAATTCTGAAATCGGCGGAGTAGATCGAGTTTACTTTTGGTTGGAAGCGCCTTCTTTTAAAACCTATAAATCCAACCGCCCCAATTTCATACCAACTATAACGGATGCTTATGGAGTGGAAACGTTGAAGGTTTGCCACTTGTTCGTGAAGTCCCACAAGCGATGTGCCATGGAGTACCTGCATCTGTGATTTAACCACATCTGCCTCCAAGAAAACCTGCTGCCTTGCCCACTGAGGTTTCAACCCCCAGGGGAGAGCCTCGAAGCAAGCAACATCATGCGAGCCATGGATTTTCTTTTTTCTGAGACTCAGGCTGTTGGCCTGAGGAAGTGGGCTGTGAAGCAGGTGAAACGTCAACTGAGACCGGGTCTGCTCTTGCTTATTGCTCAAATGAGGGAGTAGATCTAGTTTACTTTTGGTTGGAAGCACCTTCTACTTCTTTAATAATGTATAATCACAACTGTCCCAATCTTATACAAAATATATGTATATATATATATATTTATATATATGTACATCACAATGGCATTCAGTAGTGCAGAAGAGAAGAACCTGGGATGTGCAAATGAGGAATATCAAAAAAAAATAGAGAATATGGCCTATAAATATAGGTATACAGAAAATGATAGTATCAACAGATTCAATGAAGGTGTTCGGGAGGCAATGATATGAGATGGCATTGAACTGCTTCCTTGAAGGACTGAAGGAAAGAGTGGCATTGATTGGAAGCAAGGAATATAGTCACAGGTAAAACATATAATGGGGTCAAAATGATTGGAGTAAAGCTCGCTGAGCATGTGCAACCCAGAAAGAGTGGTGAGATGGTCATGGGGGTCAAAAGGGCATTACAATTACACTTGAGTACATGTTGCATTTTCACAAGCTATATCTTCCTGTGGCAACTAAAATTAGACTTGAACTGGTGAAATAAAGTTCAACATAACCACTCCTACCAGTACCTGACACTGCATTTATTGTGATACAAAGTAAGATCTAAGGTTCCAACTTTGCTTGAGGCCAAAACTAACGTGAGGAAAAAAAAAAGAAACGACACAGAAGGTTCTCTTGGGGGCCTTGGAAGCCTTACAAGCTACCAGTGTGGCTTGTAAACCTGAAGCAGATGAACTAAGCAGCCACAGAGAGCCCTTTCTTGCTCAATTATGATTACAGGGGCAACTCAGCTATCACATCAACCCACTGCTTCTTGAGTTGAATGGAAACAGCTGAAACAAATAGAATCATGTTTGGATGAAAGCACAGTCTGCACTCGAAAGAGGTATTTGTTACTCAAAGTTGTTTCCTATAATACCGGTATGGATAGGATACAAAAACTTGAGCATTTTGTCAAGTAACAGGCAGTTATTATGCAAGCGATCAGATAGATTAGTGTCACTTCGAATACATGGTTGAAGAAATAATTTATAATTAAGGAAAAGATATATAATTATATGAAAGCTGATCTTCTTTCTTTAATGGCCACTATTATCCCACATTGTGGAGTCAGCCAGTGGAAGCTTGACCCAAATCTTCACAAACCAGCTGGTCAGGCCTAACATTCAACCAGTTAAGGCAGGAATTGTGGAATTTGGCCAGAGTGCTGGAAATGGCTCACCTACTCTTTGCAAAGGACTCCAAAGGATCTTTAATGTCAACCAACAAATAGTGGCAGACAGGATGGATTCCCATTTAGCATCCATTTGAGGGACAGCATACACATTGATGAATCAACATGCCTGTGAAACACCAGGATGACAGTTTATAGCTGGGTCAGGAATCAAACCCAGGCTAGACTGCTTAGAGGCAGGTGTGCATACCTCTCGGCCATCCTGTCAGCCCTATGAAAGCTGATATGATAAATAAAAGTTTTGGAGTCAATTCTGTATTCAATTCTTGAGGTTATAGCGAACGACAATGCCACCTACCATCTCGAAATTTATCCATCACTGTCATCAGCAATGACTATTTGCAATGTTGTATTATCTCAGCAATACTTCCAAGTTGTAACGCCATATTTCTGAATGATCACCGCAAAAGGTGTCACACCCAAAAACGTTTTCCAGACCCTTACTTCAACTTGTAGCATCTTGTATAGTGGGAAAGAAAATTAAATAAAATAAGAAGGATGTAAAATTTCATGAAGACATACTTTCATACTTTCATCAGGAAAACAGCTAAACGATGACATTCGATCACATGATAATCCACTGTCTATTCTTGGTGTTCTTTGCTGCACTTAAACTGAACTTTATTTGTTTTGCCGAGATGACGAGTCTTCTCTATTATGATCTAGGCAAAGTTTCCCATTGTCTTGTTCTGGGAAAGCAGCTTCTGAGCAAAACACAGTTTGTTGATGTGGGCAGTAATGGGGATAATGGAGACAGAGGGCAGTCTTGGTGAGTGTAGGAAGGACTTACAAAGTCTATTGGATCAAAGACAAGGGTGGGGTGAGTGTAGGAAATCTTCTTATTTCGCTTGTAGCACATGGCTGTGTATATCATCATGGCTGAGGGGTGGAACTATAGCACTGATGCAGTGTTGAGGCTGAAGTGAGTGCAAACAGTGTGCCAGCTGCTACACTGCTACCTGCAATATCAGTCGGCCAACCTTTTCAGTAATGCCAGCCAACCCTTTGCAAAGGGAATCAATCCATGGATGGGTTTCTGGGGTCACTGGCCTTCATCAGACGCAGGGAAAAACTCCACTTGAAAGGAGTCCGTTGGTTGGTTGATTGAAAGCCAAGAAGAGTTGATTAAAAAGTAAACCCCAGCATTTGTTCATTTCCCTAATGAGCCCTGAGCCCCTTTGCTTTTTGTGAACCAAATTTATTTATCTCTTTCTTTCTTCTTCTTCTGATTCTTATGCTTTTTCTTCTTCTCTCTGTAAATTAGGGCTCATGGAAAAGCAGGACATTTCTGGCTAAAATGTTATATTGTAGACAAATATGTATGTGCATGTGCAGGTGCGTATTTCACAGCCATAGAGGGTTTATGGTGCAGAAATAAATTTATTTTGTGTCCCATCTTTCAATCAGCAGATCATGTGATGCCATTCCAAGAGAGCATTCCCAAGCAGAGATGTGCCGTTTTGTGTTTTTTTCTTTGCTTCCTCGCTTTCTTGTCTGAAATAACCTCTGAGCAAGGGGCTATTGAAGTACAAGGGGCCATGCTTCACTTTGTTTTTATTTTACTCCCTGGTGGGTTTAGTTCCCATCCAGCGCACATCCTGAGAATTTTGACCACCTGTGCTATCACACCCTTGAGTGGAAATGTGGATTCAATTAAACTCCAGATTGCAACTCATGCTGTTTATGTCTCGTTTTACAGCCATGCTGCATGCACTTTTTTCCCCTCCACATCCCTAGTATGTTGCTGCATGTGACTATGAACTTGGATCTTTGGCTGTACTGCTCTCTCATCCTGCCCTTGCAGTGTGCTGTGTTTTGAGCCTCTATTCCTGTATGTACAATGTGCTCCTTGACTGTATATTTAATTGTACAATAGGCTGTGACCAAGTAATTGCTTTAAGATGGAAAATGAAACTTTTTCTTTTTGTTGGGCTGCAATTTGGAATTTGCACCTGTGCATTTGATGTTAAGTTCATTAAAGGGCACGTAGCATATATTTTCATGTTTCTTTTCTCTTTTTCTAGAAACTTATGGGTGTATGTATAATGAAACAATTTACATTGAATCATGTTGTACAAGCATGGGAGCTATAATCTGCACTTTTCTCACTCTGTAGCCAAAAAACAACTTCTGTTGCACTCGATACTTTTTGGCTCTGTTAGTGGAGGTGACGTAGATCAGGTAACGCACTCCAGTGTTAAACAGCCCCTTCCGTAAGTGTGCAGTAACCTTATCAATGATTTGGGTGTTGCTGTGCAATCAGTGCTGTGCAATCTATTCTTAAGGTTTCACTACTTCATTGGCCATTGCTGATAGTGTCTCTGTTTGTGACGGAAGAAACACTGCACTGGTGATGATGCAAGTAACACATTTTATTTGGGTGTTGCTTTAGTCTGACAAGGCAAGTAAGGATCAGAAGCTGAATTGATTGACTTTCTCAGAGGTCTTTTGACTCTCTTCACCACTGCCTTGGATATCCCATTTGACTGAGAGTATTTTTGGTGTGTTTGTGAAATTTTGAAATCCAAACATGCTGGAAAATCAGCAAAGTCCCGCAAATTGAATGGTGGTCCATCATATAAGATCTTAGTGGCAGGTTTGCCATGACAAGCTATATGTGCCTTTACTTTACTCATCATTTCTCTTCCTGTATTGGTTTTCAGATCATCTACATCAATACAGTTGCTGTATTAATGGACTGTTATCAGATCGTTCTTGTGTTCAATAGAGCCAACATCAGTGGCATTCTTAGCCCAGGATCTATCTGCAATGTTGTGAGCTATCATTATCTCTTTGTCTGCCTCTGTCTGTTTGTCTCTCTCTCTCCCCCACCCCCGCCCTCTCTCTCTCTGTCTCTGTTCTCTGTCTCTGTCTCTGTCTCTGTCTCGTCTCTGTCTCTGTCTCTGTCTCTGTCTCTGTCCTCTCTCTCTCTCTCTCTCTCTTCTCTCTCTCTCTCTCTCTCTCTCTCTCTCTCTCTCTCTCTCTCTCTCCCCCCCCCCTCTCTTCCCCCCTCCTCCTCCTCTCTCTCTGTAACTCTCTCTCCCCCCTCTCTCTCCTCTCTTCTCTCTCCCCCCCCCTCCTCCTCTCCCCCTATCTCTCTCATCTCTCTGTTATTTGGATTGAAGTAGCTTGCATGTTTCATAAGTGGAAATGAATTCCATTCTCCCTCCCTTCATGGCTGACCAGTAAACTCATTCTCCAGCTCATCGCCTGCATGCCTCCTGTATCAAATCCTATATGGGAGTTGTGAAGTGTCTCCAAAATTTCTCTCTACAGTGATTTTGATACCATGCTGGTTTCTTTGAAAAATGATTCTGTCCTGCACAGTGGGCTTGCCTCTGATATAATAGTATGTAGTTGTGGGACTGGATGTACTTTCTTTTGAGCCAGGTCTTCCCTTCAGGATTATGACATAACTTGTTGCTCTGCAGTCAACATAGAACTTGAACAGTCCCAATTCCTAACTGGAACGGCGTCATAGTGCGCGTCGTCTCCACTCGCATGTTCATTCTGAAGAAAAATACCATCGTTAACTGAACACGCTACTATTATGATCCACTGCTATTATGGCCCATATACCTGTATCATCCATGCACCATATTATGTCACATAGTTTCTTGGCATGGGTTATGAATGTCATAAATTTAATTCTTCACTCACATCGGGTCATAGATCCGATATAAGAAGTTTGGGATATTTTGGATAAAGATTCCAATTCAACCAATTATGGCTGGAACACAGCTTCACCAATAATGTCATCGTTATCGTCATATACAGTACAGGTATATATACTCCATAGGTAATTGATGACATATGCCAAGTTTCAATATTTTTCGTTGAGCGGTTTTGGAGAAAATGATGTCCAATTTTTTTTCCTTTAATCCAATATGGCTGCCATACCATGTGACCTATGATGTCGGAGTTAGCAATAAAATATTCTCCATGGGGAGTCCCTCCTATATTTAAAGTTTTGCTTCGATCGGACAGGCGGTTGCAGAAAAATATATAGACGCGCGCGCGCGCGCACACACACACACACACACACACACACACACACACACACACACACACACACACACACACACACACACTGCAATTGTCTCGCATCCCTTTCAGGGAAAGACTAATTATATCCTGGCAAAGACCTTGTTTCGCTTTTTTCTATCACCATTGCATTTCCAGATTCTTCCTCATGTGTTATTGTCAAAATTTATTCCGTGGAGCTTTCTTCTATCAATTCCCTTTCAGTCATCCACTGAAAGTGTACATTGATTTTCTGTGGATCTTTTTTGATGTTCATTCAAGGACTTCTGAGGTTGTTGCATGTGAGCAAAATGGATAGATTTCTTACAGACATTGTAAGTCCTTCCATATGCTGGACACATCTCTGTCTGCAGGCATGCTAGTTGCAATTGTCTCCTGTTTTTGTTTCTGCAGAAAAAAACAAATTTCCTGGCCACCCCCTCACCCCCCCCCCCACTTGTATGTTTAAATGGTTGCCTGCTCTGCTGAAGAAGCTTTTGTCTGATCATATTGCCTTTGATTCTACAGACTGTGCTTTCTTTTCCGAGTTCTACTGTGAGATTTTGGAACTTGCCTGACTGCAAGAGGTTGCCCAGCATTGACGCAGAAGCATCTATAGTCTCATATTCCAGCTGATTCCTGCAATTGAACAGGTATCTTTCATAAATCGTGTTCGTTTCTCAAATACAGTGAGCAAACTCATTAAGTTCAAGATAATGTCCATATTCAGATGGTCACCCATGTTCGCTCCAATCAGTAGTTTGTTATGAACATCAAGAGTTTGCTTTCAATGCATGTAATAAATGTTGCCACTTGGTATGGCTGCGTTGAGCATTGAGATTCATTGTGACTTCGTAACTGTCTCCAAAATGTCCAATTACACACTATATTGCCACTGAGTGTAAGTTTTGAAGACAAGGAGACATTGATGTGCATAAAGCACTGAGCAGCAGAAACCCTGTTTCATTATGCCCTCATCCTTTGAGATGCATACAGATGGCAATGCACACACAGTGAGATGTGTGGCCTATTAGAGCCACCTGGGCATGCTGCACTCATGCATAGTCCACTTGGCAGTAGCTGCATGCCATAATGAAACTATGGAAAATCGAGTTATCGACTTCTACTCACTGCTAAAGGTTGATGACTTCGTCCAGTCTGAGCGGTGCCCCATAAGCTGTTGAGCTTGAGTGCAGGTGACTATGATGTCTGTTGAGCTTGAGTGGGCAGATACTCCAGTGGGAGTGTTTGTCTACAATGTGGCCAAGGAAGGTGAGTGATGGCACTCCAAACTGGCACTTGCTGGGATTGATGACAATGCCATACTTAGCAAGATGCTCAAAAAGTAATCGGAGGTGTGCCTCGTGTTCTTCCTCTGGAGGGCTTCTGACCAGCAGATCGTCAAGGTAAGCGGAGATGAAAGGGAGACCACGGATGACATCATCGATCAACTTTTGAAACGTCTGCGCAGCATTATGCAAGCCGATGGCATGTGAAGAAACTCATAGACACCAAAAGGTGTGGTGATGGCTGTTTTGTGTATGTCAGTTGGCTCCACTGATATCTGGTGATATTCTCTGATTAGGTCTATCTTGCAGTAAATGTGTGCACCTTCAAGGGAGGATGAAAAATCCTGCAAATGGGGAATTGGATAGTGATCAGGAATGGTGCGTTCATTAAGTGAACGGTAGTCACCACATGGCTGCCAGTCATCCGGTTACTTATTCGGTTCCATATGCAAAGGCGAAGACCAGTTTCTGTCAGATTGTCGGATGATGCCAAGTTCAAGCATGTGCTCGAACTATGACTTAGCGATTTTCAGACTATCTGGGGCAAGGCGCCATGGTCATGCTGAAACAGGAGGTCCACGAGTTACGATGTGGTAAGTGGTCGGGTGCTTGATCTCACAATCCCTGTATACTGGACGAGTAATCTCTGGGTATTCACGAAGAAAAAAGAAGGGGAAGGAGATGTTAGCTTTCACGAACATGGGGCTGTTGGAGGGTGATTCATTGAATGATTCCCCACACAGTAATGATGTGTCATGGTGTCAATGAGCTTATGATACTTGACATGCACTAGCAGGCCAAACTGGTGAAGAAAATCAGCCCCAATGATGGGTATAGGCAACTCAGCAACCAGGATTTCCCATTGAAATACTCATCGCAGTCCAAAGTCCAGCGTTAAAAATCAATCCCCCGTATGTGGTGATGGGCGAGTGATTCACTGCCTGCAGCTGGATTGATGTAGGCTGGCCATTGCTTTTGTGAAAAGATGGTAAAACACTCACTTCAGCACCAGTATCCACTCAAACCTGGTACCCGTGCCTTGTCGGTTATGTAGAATAGATGACTGGATGTGTCACTGCCAGGCTGCCTTGTCGCTGCTAGTCACTGGCATTGGAGTTTCCCTGCTTCAAAGGGTGGGACTGGTATGAGCATGGGCTGATGCATTTGTGAGCCTTTTCTACAAGCTTCCAATAGTACCACCACAGCTGTTCGGCATGTAGGTGGGTGCTTGAGCTGGGATTGTGTCCTCTTGATTGACTTCTGGATGGACCATGCCCTTGGCTTCTACTCCTCTCTCTTCCCACCTGTAGTTGAGTCATGAGAGCTTGTACCTGTCTGGTCAAGTTCTCAACTTGGGTGGACAAGGTGCAGACTTGGTCTGGTTGGAGTGCAAGTTGTTGTTGAGGTTTTGAAGCAGCTCCTATGTGCGTAGTGGAGGACAAAAGAAAGAAGACTTCCATTATCTTGTCGGCGAGGTCTACCAATTGTTCGATGTCGACAGCCTCTCTAGTCAAGGCCAAGATCAGTTGGACATTGGTGGGAAGTCTCTGGAGAAACAGCTGTTTTAAGATGGTATCCTCTAATGTATTGCCCCAAGCAGCTGTCTCATCCTTCGCAAAAACTGAAAGGGTTTTCTCTTACCAAGCTTTTCAGAAAGGACTAGTTGGTGTAGTCTCTTTTGCTCTCAAGCTGAGGTACGCCTGATGAGCTCAGCCTTGAGTTTGGTATGACATTCCGAGGCTGGAGGAGCAATTGGGAGGTCCCTCACTTCTTGCACTATTTCTAGCTGGAGAGATTCAACAACATCGGCGAAGCGTGTATCCTGGGTGGTGACATGCCTGGTGAGGAACTGCACTTCAACTTGCGTAAACCACAATGTTGGATCAGTGCGCCAGAAGGGAGGGAGTTTGAAACCAACTGCCGCTACCATTGTACTTTGGTGAACGTCGGCATTGGACATTGCTTTGACAGACATGATAACAAGTACTAGTAATCATGTCGGGTCACCAAAATAGAAAATCGAGTTACCGACTTCAACTCACCGCTCAAGGTTGGTGACTTCGTCCGGTCTGAGTGGTGTCCCTTAAGCTGTTAGGCTTAACAGGTGAATACAGTCATAAGTTCAAAAAGAAAGAAGAAATGGTGTATCACCAGTGGACCAATTTGGCATCATGTCCACAAAATAATAACATCCACTTGGTGACTCAGGTGTCATAAATGGCCAGTGCCCACGGGAATAAGCTGCTCACCAAAGGGGTGCGATGATAGTAGTTCCGTGGTTGAAAGGAGTTAAAACCCACTGAAGATAGAGCCATGACGTGGCATGTGATAGAAACCTCTGTGAGTCGAGGGAGAAAATGTGTTGTTGAAGATAGGGTTGTGAATGTGGTTTATGTCCAGTGAATTCCAGAAAACTTTTGTTTAACTCCAGTGAAACTGAAGTCCATGAGGTATTTTCATGATGGTGTAAAATGCGAGCTGCAGACAGGAAAGCATCATCACACTTCCATTAAAGTCTTCCTCAACACCGGCCCCCCAATGGGGAGGTCCAAGAGCCCAATAGTAGTGTGGGCCAAAATTATTGGTTAGAAACCTGATTTTGAAAAAAATAAAACATGTCTACACTACTGGCATTGGTTGGACAAGTAAATGGAACAAAGTTAATGATGTAAAACTACAAACAAATTGGCACCAATGAAAAGTACACTACAAATCAAGAACAGCTCAATGGATAACGTTGCAGCCTACAACTATAACTGCACTCGGTAGAGCGCATATCCTTGCCAGGCTGAACAGCTTATATTTTGTATCCCATTGATAGGCCAGATCTGCATCTGGACCTGAACCAAAATCGAATCTCGTTTTTTTGTTGTTGAGATGCAATTTTTATGGGTCTAAACGGCCTCTTAGGGGTCCAAAGCCTCTTCGAGATCTAAAGGGTCTTACAGGTATTTGTGGTCAAAAAGGGGTCTCAAGGGTGTAAATCTTTAAAGGGTATAAATGGTCATAAAATGTCCAAAAGGATAAAATGGTCGAAAAGGTCAGGCCAAGTTTGGGAGCATGCAACAGAGCAGCGTGTCACTGCATCCACTTTCCGCGGTTACTCAGGGGCCTCCGTCTTGGCCACCCCCAGGCAGATGCTGGTCCATCCCCATCTCCTGAGATGCCGATCAACCTGCTGCAACCACAAGGCACGTGTCGGCCCATTGGCCTCCTCCACTCACGAGACTCCCTCGCTGAGAGAATCTGATGAGCAGAATCAGCGTCAGGAAAACGAGCACATGTCCACACAGCTGCAGCTGACGCTCATGGACTATGCAGGTAACAAATCTCATTTGAGTCTCTCTCAGCAACCGCTCGTTCGACACATAGTCCGAGCAGCGATAGCCAAGAATTCTCCGAAGAGACCTGGTATCAAAGAAATTAAGTCTCCGTCTCAGATCCCTGGTCAGAGTCCAAGTCTCGCATCCATAGAGCAAGACTGGAAGTACCAAGGACCTGAACTCAGACTTTCGTAATTCGCGCAGGTCCGGCAGCGCCACACCCATGATCTAGTGAATCCTGACTCCCCAGGCCGACACAAGACGTCTGTTGACCTCTGGCTCACAGCAGCAGGACATGGAATATCACTGCCAAGGTAAGTGAATCTTTCCGTGACCTCAACATCCTCACCACAAACAGGTACAGACAGGACAGCAGCATCCAAGATGTCATTGAGAGCCTTGATCGTAGTTTTGACCCAGGAAACCCGTAATTCCAGCGGCTTCGACTCCTCATTCAGCACCTCGAGGGCCCGTTCTGGTCTGTTATTCTGTCTGTCTGTCTGTTTGTTTGTTTGTCAATCACATACAGGTCACATTTTCCTCCGTTCTTCACGAAACTTCACCACTTAAAGAAGTAGTGACAAGCTGAAAGCCTATTGCTGAGGTCAATAAGTCAAAAGATCAAAGGTCAAGATATATATATATATATATATATAATATATATATATATATATATATATATATATATATATATATATATATTATATATATATATATATATATATATATATAGGAGATATCAAGCTGCGGTGCATCATTTGGGAATGTCAAGAACTATGACCTTGATTCGCAGATTGATG
>CM068953.1:66338104-66349246 GCA_035128595.1 Eptatretus atami
GACCAACCAATACACTTGCGAATCTTCGATTTCACAAGTCACAAGTAAACAGACAAACAGGGATGAATACATTATTGCCGTCCACCTTTGGTGGCAGAGATAATTAACTTACCTTTTCCTCTCATCTGTAATTGATGGCATATAATTATACTCTTAAATCATGTAAGTGATGAATCGACTGGATTTACTATAAAAGCAATATAAAATAGGAGACACAAAAATTAGCCTCAACTCACCAATTGATTAGTATATTCAATTCTGTAAAATAGAGGAAATTTGCCATTTCGAAAAAAAAACAAAAACATAAGGATGTTTCAAGCCGAATTATTGTGCCTATTATTTATAGAATTTTTGCCAGAGGGCAGTCATTGATCAACATATTGATGAGGAAAGTCAGTAAATGAATTCATATGCGTGAATAATGAGCCACCTAACATCAGGTGCCTTTGGCTTTGGTAACCAACCAGAGCTCACTTGGAAGACCATGTAATAAATATAGCCTCCCCTCTAGAAGTGGTAGGGAGTGATCACCCACCACACAATAAGATCCTTCTCTCGTATTTAGCCCTGCTATTGCAGGCTCATGTCTGGTCCTATTTTGGGACATGACCTCCAGGAGTCTTCTGGTGTGTGTTTTCACTTAATCAGATCAAAATTGACTTTGTAAGCTGAAATAACTAGCACTAATGGGCATGCAGACACATGCTATTAAATAGTTGTGTGTGACTCAGAATGGAACCAAATAAATAATCATCAACGATGATGACTTCATAAGGTCTTGCTAAGATGTTTTCTGATCATTGACAACGACTTTTGAATGTTTACATCCCTTTTGTTTGTTGCACCTCATCTTTGGTGTGAAAGTCGAGTTTGTTTCATTTTAACAAGGGTTAAGTTATCGCCGATGTGCTTCAAACTTGATCCAATTGTATTTTTAAACAACCTTTTTGCGGGTTCCTTTGTAGCTTTGACCCCTAGCAACTTTGTGAATTATGTTTTCGACTTTGCACTTGAAAGACATCCAAGTACATTGCACCGAGTCAGTTTAAAATTTATACCTGTAAAATGTCCTTCGAGATGCTATAAGATGCAACACACCATGAAATGTCCCCAAGTTCTCACATCATGCTCTTTGCATAAATATTATGATGTGTTTGGGCTGAAATATGTATTTTTTCCCACATATTTATGAAGGTTGTGAAAATGTTGATGGAGGGATGTTGGGGGCAGATATGGGAAAGATATGCTGAAAGCAATGGCCACTGGGGATTAAAAAGGCCAGTGCCCTCACCCTTCTTCATTGAAGCCAAGGAAATGAGAGATGTGGAATTTGCTCCAATCACTGCCAAGAGCAGATGATTTGCAGTGCTGTTTTGCTTACCTCGGATATATGTTTCATTACGGTACCCCCATGGGGCCTCACTGCAATTGATTGTTAGTGTACCGTACTGCAGTCTATATGTATTGCTTTTGAGCTTACTCACAGTTGTCTGGCTTCATAACCTCTGCTCACATATTTTGCAGAAAGCACTAATCTTTGTATATATAATAAAACGTTATGAGTACACACTGCAGTTTCAAATGATCTGTCTGGGTCCTATCTTTGGCATACCACTGGCAGAACCAACTTTCCTTGAAGAAATGCAGACACTGTCCCAACAGTCTTGTAATAGACATGGTGATGTAATGAAACTTGCTGATAATATATAATCAGTATGAGCCTGTGCTATTTTAGCTATCTAATGAAAATGACCATCAAACTGTCAATGCATATAGCAATAGTATTATCCACAACACACAGCGGATACCCCATGTCACGTTCATTTGAATGTCGCGTATATTTGGCGATGAAGCTCAAATCAGATGCATCTTACAGAAATTGAAGCACTCTTGTATTTCCCGGAAACATTTCAAAATAAGCACAGCTGCCTCTCAGGCACGGATCGAATACCTCAAGGGAAATGTACACTGTGGCAGACAGGTTCAAGGATAATGAAACAAGCTTCTCTAGGGACTATCAACGGTGGAAATTCGAATCTCCGGCAACAGCCAAATTCTGCTGCATTTATATTTGATGCACCACTGATTGTTACATCATGGAGGAAACTGTCTGTATGATGTTAATCAAAAATTCAGGTGGACATCTAATGAGACAAAATCCATGCTCGGTTTATTCTACTTTGCGATGTTCCGTGCCTACATCACTGATGTTAAGAGTTCAGCACTTACATATGTTTCACTGACTGGATTCTAGTTGGACCTTTACATGATTATGAAAGTAACAATGGCTCGTATATATGTAATTGCATTCAAGAGATGACCACCCTGTCCATCCCCCTTCCCCTGCCCCTCTAAAAAAACACTAATGCCAAATGTCTACAAGAATAATCATCCCAGAAATCAAGTTACAGGATTCTGCAACTGAGAGCATAAGTACTGGACATAAAATGCAACCACCATGTTATTTCTAAGAACATGTTCAATCATGCATCCTATTGGATACACAGGTTAACCAAGCAGGCTGTTCACGTTTGCATTTCTCATTTGCATTTTGCCACCTACTAGCTTTGTGTGGTGTAAACAAAAAAACGTCTCGCAAGTTATCAAAAATACGAGAACGACTGAAATTTTGATGGTAAATCTAACAAGTATGGTTGACATTGGATTGATTTGTATGAGTAGTGGCCTTGAATCTCGCTCTGGCTATAAACTGTCGGACTGGTACTTCGCAAGGAGGGAATGGCATTAAAAAATGGTACACCATCCACACATGACGGACAACAACTGTGTGACAGGAAACAAGTTCCTCATCTAATCTATGCCCAAGCATAGGGAGAGAGGAACATCTGCCGATCCCTTTGGATCCACAACTGAGACGTGTTATATAATCAGATTATATGGTGGTTAGTCATACCATGCCTTTGTCTGCATTGAAACATGCAGTAATGGCAACAGTTAAAAGCCATGGATTCTGAACCAAGCACCTGAGAAGTAAACTGGGCTATCTCACATCTGAGCCACTGATACGCAATGGGTTATTCCATATCTGAGTCCCTGAGTAGTAAACTGTGCTATCCCACATCTGACCTTCTGAGAAGTAAGTTGGGCTATCCCATATGTGAGCCACCTTAACCTTCACTTAAAACACCCCCAACATTGCCATTAGCCACTGCACACCCAGCCATATACTCTGCAACCCCACTGTCAGCCACGCTCAGACCCTACCCACCACACCGAGACTGACATCCGCACCTGTCATACCACCGCCTGCACCCTCGGTGTCCCCATACTGCTTTCACCTGTCAACCCCCTCTAACATCCAAGCCTGCCAGAGACCAAACTTCCGAACACTATCAACCTTCTTAAACAAATTCCCCTCCCTCTGACAAATCGCACAAAGTTTTTGTCCCTATCCTCAACTCATCCATCAAAACTTTTACATGAGCCACGTCCAAGCATTTACCACAGGAAGGACCCCCCCCCCTCTCATCTCCAGCCACCTACCCAGATACCACCCACATTTAAACATCCAATAGACTGCTTATAACTGTTCATGCATTTGTCCCTGGCCAGGCACATATCCAGTAACATCTGATTAGTCTCATCCTCTTCTTCTTGTACCCCTTAGTGCCATTATTGGTAGCAGGTTGATTACTATCATGCTCAGTAGATTCGACATTTTAGTGATCTATCTCTCCAATGTCATTCCTCAGGGAGCCACTGTTGTGAGATCGACTCTGTCCATACCTGTTCTCCAGCTTCAGGTAAATATAGCCTACTCTTCTCCATGATGCCAATCAAAACCATACCCTACATGAATGACAAATCCATGTGATGTGAAGCAATGTTGTTTGCTGTCTCTGTTTACATGTGAGTTCCTGATTTAAGTGTGTGAAAGCTCTTCCTTGAGCCCTTCAAAACTGTAGAGAAAAAAAAAATACTATCATGTTTTTAATATCATGATGTTAACACATAAGAATTGAAGTTTGGCATTTTTTTTTCAGATTAGGGTTTGAGATGAAGAAGTTATGGATTGTTGGAATTCCATATAACAAGGTGGATTGTTGTGGAGCTGTTCTTCACATCTGCCTCAATTGTTTATAACTTCGAGTGCATTTCTGCATTTTGCAACCACAGGTAATCTGTAAGAAGAATATCCATAAAGGACCTTGCGTTATTTTGCCCTGGCACTTTCAGCAGGTGAAACTAGAAGGGCACTTGGTAGAGCGCGTACCTCCACCACGCAATGCCTGATCCATGAGAACATATCTGACCCAATACATTTTTGAAATATCATGCTCGATATTGTTTTTAGCCCAATCTCTCAATGGTGAAGAACAATTTAAAATTAATAATCTCGTATTGGATTAGGATCTTCACCAAAATTGAGTAATTTCTTCTTTGTCACACACCCAACATGTCACCAAGTTTCATTCGAATCAGTCCACAACTTTTTGAGATATCGTGAATATTGTTTTAGCCCAATCTCTCAATGGTGAGATCACTTTTTTTTGTATACCTTGTCGAGGCTCATATGAAAGCAACACACAACGCACAGCAAGGGGGGCATGAGACAAGAGGGGAGGGAGTGGGAAGGACAAAACAGTGGGGAACAGAGACATTAGGGATCCGTGGAAGGGAGAGGGATGGGACGGGGAACCAGGGTATACAAGATGGACATTACAGGGACTTCAGGAAGGAAAGCAGGGAATTTGAAGGAGGTGGGTTTGGGGTGAATTAACGGGGGTAGAAAGATTGAGGACCTAGATGGTGTACGATAAGAGGTGGTGTGAACAGCTGTTTTGAAGGCCTGGCGGAAGAATGGGATTGAACAGAGCGAGGGAGTTTATTCAAAGGTGGGAAAAAGAGGAATGAAAGAGTGAAGGTGAGCAGTGATTCGTGATTTTGGTAGTTTCCAGAAGGGGGTTGTTGCGGACTTGAGCACCTGCAGAAATATGGTGGGGACAATCGCAGACACAGCGGGGGGGGGGGGGCAAGACCGGAGAGGAGACGTAGAAGACAGAAAGACCACTGACCTGCCTGTGGGGAGAGAGTGAGAGGCCCAAAGACTCAGCTCATCGCAGGAGATGCCAATGATCTGAAATGCCTTGGTTTCCACAGCGTGAAGCTGAGAAAGGTGGGAGGCAGGAGCACAGCCCAGAGGGAGAGCGTGCTCATCAGGCTGCGGACGAAGCTTTGTCTGTAGTCAGGAGCTCAGGTGGGCCGAGGAAGGACTTTGCACGACGAGGATTCCAGTCGGCGACTGCTTGGAGGCGAGGTTGGAAATGTGACTTTCCCAGGAAGGTCATGGCAGATAGCGAGACCAGAAGCTTGAAGAAAGGACTTCTTCAGAGGATTGTTGAGAAAGTGGAATGGGGGGGGGGGGGGGGTTTGCCAAACGGTCCTTTTGGAGAGACATAGTGAGATTTGTCCGGATTGGAAGACATGTTCCACGTGTTGGCCAGTTTGTGATTTTACCCAGATCTGCAGAGAGTGATGAAGTGTGGCTTGCCGGTCTGAGGGATACAGATGGTACGGCAGTGGGTGGAGTCATCAGCAAAGAGATAAAGAGGTTTTTCCAGAGAGTCGGAGAGATCGTTGATGAAAACTAGAAAAAGAACAGGGCCCAGAAGCTCCTTGAGGATTCCAGCCTGGACAGGAAGAGGGGATGAAAGAACTCCATTTCGGGCTCACAGTACGTGACTGGAGAGGAGAGGAAGTCTGCGAGCCATGAGTGGGGATGCTTGGATACCATAGAAGAGAGTTTGGTGAGCAGGGCAGGGTGACAGACCGTGTCAAAAGCAAGCGATATATCTCGGGATATGGCTCTGATTTCATGTTCGGCATTGAGGACCTCCATCCATTGTTGGGAGAGCAAAGCAGCATATCCAGGTAGAGTGACTGGTCTGAACAATTGATGATCGGAAATCAGGCCATTGGAGAAGTGGAAGGATTAATGTCTGAAGAATGATGGATTCCACAACCTTGCTGATGATTGGAAGAAGGTGATTGGTCTGTAGTTACAGAGATCTGTTTTGCACTTTTTATGCAGAGCAGTAATGTTTGCTGATTTCCAAGCAGATGGCAGATGACTTGATGACCTTAACTTAAACGTTAAAAAAAAATTCTCGTAAGCGATCCAGATCTGGATCTTCACCAAAATCTAGTAAGTTCGTCCTTGTCACACACCCAACCTGCCAACCAAATTTTCATGGATCTTTCCAAACTTTTTGAGATATCCTGCACACAGACAGACAAACAGACGGGTGAAAACAGAATCTTCCACCTTCGGTGGTGGAGGTAATAACTGAGATTAAGATTCTGTTACATTTTAATTCACTTTATTGATGTGTGGAGCTATTGGCAACGTTCCTGAATTGCTTCTAAGAGAGCCAATTTGAGGCATTTGATCTTCAAAACCTCAACCCAAAATCCAAAGGTGTGAGACTGCAACAAAACATTCAGACATATGACATCATAGATCACATTGTTTGGCAGCCATATTTGATTTACCATAAAACCTAAAAAAAATCTTCTCCAGAATGGCTGGACAGATCAAGGGGAAACTTCACACAAATGTTCCCCAAGATTTGGGAATACCAGGGTATTCATGAATAGTTTATGTCGCATGGTCTGGCAGCCATATTGGATTGAATGGAAATCCTTTAAAAATTCTTTCTCTTGAATCGCTAAATCAATCGATGTGAAACTTCACAATTATGATCTAGTAGTGATGCGGAATATATGTTTTAAATTGCAACCTGATTAGACACATGGTCTGGCAGCCAGAATTATTTAATTTTTTGATCTGGTTTCTTTTTGATTTCTTTTTGAATAAGGCTCACTTGGCTGTGCCGAGATGGGTTTGAGGGTAAAGGAGCAGCAGCTGAAATGCAAATCCTATCCAGGTTCCTCCTGATGACTTCATCTTTGCTTGTTCGGGTTCCTTCTGATTACTCCAATGCAGGACTGTACCTATTTGGTCTTCCATGTGATTTGAATTGAATTCATTTTAATTCCATTCTAAATTAAATTGAATAATAATAATTTTAAAATGTCATGGGTCAGGGTCAGGTGTCCAATCAAAGCGGGGTTGCATCAAAACGGGACGTCTTGGTACCCGGTCATCACCGCCAGCAGTTATAAAGTGGCAGTTCTAATTATGTATATTCTTAATTACATAACACACCAGTAAACAAACTCCACACAAAATACACCACACAAAACAAGTCCTGGCGAAGGTCTGAAATCTCTGATTGCTCTTTTTCTTGTTCGAATTGTAATTCCTTTAGGAGTACGGTACCTGAATGCATGCAGTGGGGCCTAAGTAACAATACAGCTTAACTTCTGAACATAATTTATTGACCATATTTTCGAAGAAAAACACAAAAAAATGAAAGTGATCATGCCATCTGATTTCAAAAAGTGGAAAAGTTTAGTTGTAGGATTGTTATGCATGTTTATTCAATCAGTATGTAACACCTGTATAGGAACGTTTGCCCCACTCTCCATATGCACGCTTCTTCTGAGCCTAAAATACTGATGAATATGTCTTCTATCTCTAAGTTATCTGTGTAGTGTGAGAAAATATGGTGTAAACAAGAATGTGCAGAAGAAGAAATAGTTGGTGGGATAAAAACAGAGAAACGGAGCGGCGGAAGTAAAATGTTTGTGATGAAGAAACAATAAGAATCTAGGAGCAGGTATCAGCATTCACAGTGAATCTTTTTCTGTAGCTGCAAGGCCTCTGCTTTTTCTCAAGGGCCATTACAGGAAGTGGAACACGTCAGCCGGCATTTGGAATCCCTTGAAGATTAATATCCAGCTTTAGTGCATCTGTATAGTTGATTGAACAAAACCATAAACCTTGCATGGCAGTGATGACCAGAATAAGCATCTGCAGTATAACTCTGCACAGCCAATGGTAGCGGTAAATAACAAGCACATGCTTGTGACATTCATTAAAAAAAAAGATGTACAAAAGAGGTGCTTTAGTGTAAAATACCCGCATCTCTAACTCTAGCTTGCTTTTATTGTCATAAAGATGGAGAGGATGGCTTAAGGAAAATGGCACTGGTTGTCTGCTAAAGACAGTTATTGAGGGGTCTTTGTTTTCTCTTTCTGCTAATGCCCCTAACTGGCAAACTGTGTTAGGTCTTTCCGAACCATCATTTACATTCACTACTCACTGCACTTGTTCATCTCGGTATCATCCATCCACCATCCTACTGCTTTGGAAGGATACCTTCCTTATCCCTTTCCTATATTTCACCTTATTACAATGCACTTGACAGTGTTCTTTTTGTCCCTTCTTTCTTGTTTAACGAGTTCCCACCATTCTCACTCCAGGATTGCTCATCTCTTGAGTATTAAAGTAAAGTGCTCAACACTCAACAGCACTTATTGCTGCACTCTTTCTCCGATGGTAATGTGCTCTACACCTCACAACATTTTATTCCGCTATTTTTAGTTCCCTGCTTCACTATGTCTACTTTATGTCATTCTCATTTGCATCTCCCAAAAGGATGGCCCAGAAGTAGCATACTCGTCTTTCAAGTATTTCGTTCTTGTTTGCTTCCCAACCAAACTACGACTGTAACTAGTCGTTCTGGTGCTTCTCAGGCAAGGTGTTGAATGGTGATCTATTTTTAAGGGGACATGACGCCAAACAACATCCCAGTCCTTATATTTCCTTGTGGATCTTGACAGCCCCCTAACAAACGGACGCCAACGTTGTCAGACGGAATGAAAACCCGTCATTCTTGTTACAAAAACAGCTAAAATGATGAAAAAGCGGCCGAAATTGAAAACAACACAGTAATTACGGTCGCAATAGCAGATATAATGGAAACCAACACGTTTATTCTACACACAAGAACGGTCGTGACGGAAACAAGAACGGTCAATCCCGAAATAGATGGTGGGGAACGGAAGCAAGATTGGTTATTTTCGTCGCGAAACGTCCGAGAGCGAAACAAAAGCGGTTCATTGCGGTTACTGAGTGCGAACAAGATGGCGGATGCAGTAGAACGACCTGTTACGGTATGTAAATTTTTAGTGCTTGTGCCTCGAACATAAATGTAATATAGATAATATATAGTGGGTAGTACCTGATGTAGTTTTAACCAATTTATTAAACCGAATTTTGTTGTGATGATAATGTTTGGTTTGCCTGTATTTCGAGCCCCCGAGTGAAGGATCGCTAGTTGTGTTTGCCCAGTTCAACATAGGGGATCGTGTATGGGATCTTTTTACAGTTTTTACCTCATATTAACTTTGTTATTTTATTGGAATTTGAATTTATTATTACTATCAAATTTTACCTCTTGCAAATATAAACGATCAATCGTCACTGATCGCTGCAGCACGGGGGCCGAATTTCACGAAATGTCAGCCACACATTAAGTCAAGAGGCGCATTTATCACTGCTTGTATAATATCCCGTACCACAAACGGTTTTCATTAACAGACATGATATATCAAGGCAGCTAGGTTAAAGTTAACTTACCATAACTTCAAGAACTTTTCAAGCGCCATGTTTTCCACGTTTGGTAACCGGAATTAATCGCTTTCGCTTCGGTCTCCGCCGTTTCGCGACGGAATAACCGATGTTGCTTCTCATTCCCCACCGTTCTATTTCGGGATTGACCGTTCTTGTGTCCGTCACGACCGTTCTTGCGTGTAGAATAAACGTGTTGGTTTCGTTTATATCTGCTATTGCGACCGTAATTACTGTGTTGGTTTCAATTTCGGCCGCTTTTTCATCAATTTAGCGTTTTTGTAACAAGAATGACGGGTTTTCATTCCGTCTGACAACGTTGGCGTCCGTTTGTTAGGGGGGCCTGTTAGAGGTCCCATGGTATTATCCAAAAGATGGGGGTCTTTGTGTGCTGGTATTCTGAGGCCAAACTCCAAATTCCTGACCTCAATGAAGGACGGTTTAGAGCACCCTGTGATGAAATGGAGCTCTCTCCGTGGTTAATCCTCAGCCGCAAAACATTTGACTGGTTACAGCTCCTTTTACCCTTCTCTTTGCGTGAAATATAACGGTGATAGTTTTCACAAAACCCTCAGTAATGAATTGAAGTGTTTGGCAGAAACCTAATATGCATCGTAAATATCTGTATTTCGTATTGTTATGGTCTGTGACCTTTCTTTTCCTCGATCTTTTCTCTTCTTCTTCTCCTCACACACCCCCCCCCCCCCGAGTTTGACCAAATGGTTTAGCCCACGGGAATAAAGCCTGTGATTGGCTGTAGGGCAGAAAGAGAACCAGGAAGTTGTTGCAGAGAAGGACATGGTGGCCATTTTGAAAAGGGTTCATTGCTGAGTGCCTGGAGTTTTCATCTGCAGTATCTTTATCGGAAGGTTGTGTTTTGTCGAACCCTGATTGCAGTATCTCTACCTTGCGAACGATATTGGGGCTTGCCTGAGGCCTGCATTGGGGCCTACTGTCGGGGCCTGCATTGGGGCCTACTGTCGAGGCCTGCATTGGGGCCTACTGTCGGATGTCGATGGAAAGAGGTGGGTGTGGTAAATGATGCACAGCCGTATTTGACCATCAGAATAACTGCTCAGGAAAAGCCTGCGGTGTGCTTAATCTAATGTGCTGTCAGTCCAAGATGTAAATAAATCGTGCACCTCCAAGCCAATGTGTCCTGATGGAAAGGGTAGACGAGCCTCCATTGGGCTATCTCACGTGCACGATTGTGTCGTAAAGAGGAAAAGGCCATCTCGTAAGAAAGGGAATCCATTCTTTACCCTTCTCAATGCATCAAAGTTGGATTCCCACCAGACGTAGGAATGGGTCTATCCTGGCCATGCATTTTGGGAAATAACTGTCTGAGGACCTAAATGTTTCTTTGTATGCGTTAGTCGGATCCGATTCTGAAATCGATAAATATATATTTATAAAAATTACACATGCCTGGTGTTGGCTTAATGGTTAGCGTAGTGGGCTTGGGATCCTAGGATGCTGAGTTCAAATCTCACTCAGCTGTTGAATTAATTCCAGGTGGGGTTGACTCTGCCTGTCATCCTTTTGAGGTCGGCAAAATGAGTGCCAGGATTGTCCAATACCTAAGGAGACTGCTCAGGCAGCACCTACACACTGCAGAGAGCACGGTCCCAATGGATGGATAT
>CM068953.1:66363900-66374120 GCA_035128595.1 Eptatretus atami
TCCTTTACAAAGAAAAATAACCTTTGATTCCCCATATTACAAAAGAAAGTAGCAGAAGTACCTGCCCTGCAGGTGATCTTGTTCCAAATGCAGGCACGTTCTTTTCTGGACTCGGTTCCTTTATTTGGGTGGTGTTATAGGCAAATGACAGTTGCATCATCTCTCCAAAAAATTATAATACCTGGGTTTATGTTGCATTGAAGCAAAAAAACAATACCTTCTGTTATGATTTCAAAACTCCTCACTTACACTGGAAAAACGTCGGGCGGACAGCGAATTACTGTACTGTGAATGGTGTGCGAACTTGTTAATACCCTTTTGCACCTGAGGTTGGGTGCCTATATTGATACACATTTATGTTGAGAATTTATGTCCCCCCCCCCACTCCCCCTCCCCCCAGAGCAACTGCAAAGATAACACAACTATACATTGAGTGGGGTCATGCTGATCCGATGTAGCAAGTCTGGATGTAATCGCCCCCAACTTGCAGGAGAAGTATAGCACAACAAACGAACACATGGTCTGTGAATTATAGTTTAAGGACGAGCAAACAAATACAGGGTGGGCCAAAAAATCACTGAAGGTTTTCTTTTTTTTTTATTAACTTATTTTAAAATAATTTACAAAATGCGTAGTTTAATACTAAATCCCATGATTAATTGCAATTGATCACTGGCTTTTGACACCATATAAATTTTCTTTATTACAGACCCTTAGGATTCAAAAAGCTCCAAAATAATCGAACAAATAGTTTCAAAAGGAAGCACCTCGCTGCCATTAGACCTTTAAATATATACCAGACTGGCAAATAAATGTGAATTGTTCATCCCGGATTGCCGGGCTTAATGGACGACAGCATTTTGCATTTTTTTGCGGCCCCTCCATTCCAACCTCCATTTGGAATCTCATGCGGGCATGGGCAACTTTATAATAAGGATAAAGAGAATATATTTTTAGCAGCCTTGGCCTTTATTCCTCAATTGTTTGCCATGTGGAAACTCGTCCCTCACCAAAGATGATTAATTGAAACCTTTAACCTTGCATTTTCTATATCTCCTAACTCAAATCGCCCACTTTTTTTAATTCCCTTCTCCTTCTCTGTAGGAAATTGCAGTAATGCCCCACTTCAGTTCATCTTTTCCACAAAGGTTTTCAAACTGACCGTCAGTGTCTCGTATTTGGTTCACAGTAATCTTTGTTTGTATATAACTATTCATGGCCATCCCAAACATTACTTGAATTAATCCCATTGTAAAATCAACTTTTACCAATTCTTTAGTGGTCATTCATACACGCTGTGGCATTCAAGCTAGGATTGTGGTGATAGCAAGTCCGTGGCCTCACATAAAAAGTAAAAATATAGAAATGAAGGGATTGTTTGTTGACATTTTAGCTCACCTGGGACTTTCGTGCGCGTTGGAGCTTATGTGATCGAAACAGCGTTCCGCGGTTAAAAGTGATACTCGCTCACCTCAGTCACAGGCCAGAACTTCAGTCATTATTGCTTAACCAAACACATGATTTTTGATGAAACCTGGCCACAAGCTTCATTATCTTATGGCTTAATGAAGGTTATATTGGTGTCTACAGGATTTTTTCTTGACCCCTCCACCTCCAAAATATTGTATTTGCTCTCATCTCTGAAAACTACCCACACCATTTTCGATTTCTTGTGGCGGTTCTGCCCAGGGTCTAACGGGGGTCCAAGGGGTTGTTGAGTGACTGTTGCCTCCTGATCCAGGTGCAGGCTTCAGGATGCACTCCGTCCTATTCTTTTTTCTTTACATCAGGCTATGTTACCGTACCTACATGCTTGGTCATACAACCACACTTCATGAACATAGATCTCATAAACCAACATGCTCGCAAAATTCTTTTTTTTTTTGAACAAATTTCACTCCTTGCACTTGCAATTACTACTACACAACTAATTTATTACTCCTTAATGGCCGCCCAAATTGCTCCGACTTTTCTTGTGGCGGTCTGCCCCAGGGAATGTTTTGGGGCCCCAGTTTCTGTTGATGAAACCGCCATGTCCATTCAGGCCTGATTTTCGACTGAAATGATGACAGGCGATTTGTAATTTGGACAGCTCAAAAATAGAATCCAAGATTTGACAACTCAAAAGGGAAGTGGTGCCGCCTCTTGCACCAGCCTGTTGGACCTCCTCGTACTTGCACTTTGTTATAATAAGCTCGACCCAGTCGGCTGATCCGCCCTCCGAGTCTTGTGGAACGGGCGGTTTCTAATACGTTTTGAGACGTACCAAAGACTTAAAATGGTGTTGCTTCCTTTCTTGATGTTTCATAGCATTTAGAGGATAGAGCACGGACAATCAATCAGTGCAGGATTTGATTGACCGAATGGCCTCTTGCTGGCATTGGGAGGTTTTTTATATAAGGGAATTGGTATACAATATATACTGCGTTAAAGGCTGTGCTGTCGTCAGCCTTTTAACACGATGCATTTGTTTCGGCTGAGTTTTTTTTTTTAATCGACATATATAAATTTTTTTTTATTTGAGGAGACTTTTCACATTTCTATCGAAACAAATTATCCATTTGGCACAAAGGAAATATTAAACTGAGTGGGCTTAAGCATTTAAAGAGCAGTTCGAATTTGCAGGGCGCAATGTCTGCGTTCTTCGTGAGTCTGCATTCTGTCAACCTTTGATCCATTTCTGCAATTCTGCGCCACCATTCTGGTCACGGAGAGCTGGAATAGCGACACGGTATCATAGTATTCAGCGAGGAACCAGGAAAGGCCATTTCCAGGGAGGTGGGCTTTGTGGAATCTCGGAAATGTCTTTTGATGCTGAGGAAATTGCGCTGTGTAGTTTAAATCGCCTCTTGCCTCATGACTTTGTCATCCCGAGGCGAACTTTTTTTTTTTTTTTTTTTTTTGAATTTCGAGGGACCGAACCAGCCGCTCTTCAGGCATTCACCATTACCGATGCGTCTTTACGGAAAACGGTCTGAAATTCTGTTTGACCTTCAAAACTGGTATTGGCAATTCAAAAATAAAAGGGAAAATTACCTTTTTGAAACATTTATTGCTGAGAAGTATGGAAACTTGCCAGCTTGACAAGATGTATCAATATTAAAATCGGTGTCAAATGACATTTTTCCATGGTAATTGGATTTTCACTTGGTTGCTGCTTGGAAATGTCGTCAAAACTTTCTCTGCCGTGAAACACAGAAAAATCGATTTGAACAGTATTATGTCTACATAAACCATATCAATACCGAAAATGTGCTTTAAGCATACCTCGATTTGTCGTGTATTTTCACCATTCATTTAAATCCGTTGATGTTAAACATTAGAATTCCGTTGGTTGTAAAATCGAAATTCTGCCATGTACATGCAGCTCACCGACGATTCTAGCTCTGTAAATTTTTCAATTCTATGCGTGAATGTGGAGGGGCGGGGAGGCCAGGTAACCCCAGACCAACATCCCCCCCCCCCTTCTCCCCTTCTTTGATCAATAAGAAAATAGTGGAATCATCATCTGTTTTAAACACCCATCTCAGCAACTTACGTTCTTTTTGTCTGTTTTCTCCTGGAATGAATTCTATCTTTTTTGTTCCTTTTATTCAAGGCCTTTCTCTTTGAACTAGAACTACTACTATGACTACAATCACAAATATCACTACTACTACATTGAACAACCTTGCAAAGCAGGAACTATTCTTTCACCTAAAACCTTTGCAATGCCTGGGCGTCTTCAACCAAAAAAAAAAATAAAAAAAAAATTTTTTTTTTATGCTGCGTGAAAAAACCTGAAAATCTTGCACTTTTGGCTTCATTTTTCCCCACCACTTTATTCCCATCACCCTGTAAAGACGAGAGTCGATCACGTGGATGTTTACTGGTGTTAAAACTTTATTTTGGCATTGCAAAAACTTGGCAATATATATTATATATAGGAAAACATTGAAAGCAAATGTATTGCAGTTGTAGTTTTAATGCTGAATAATCTTGTATTACGTTTCACGAGTAACTTCGGAGTTAACGGTGCGCACAATATTCCAGAACCATCGAGGGTCTTTTAAAGACATTTGGAAACAAATGACACTCTGTAGCATTTTCCCCTCAAGGCTCTTTACTTTTACTTGTCTGATTATGATTATTTTTGTAAATTAGGAAAATAGGAATTGTCTCTTCCTCATTCTTATCCTGTCTTTGTGCTTTCTCTTTAAAATGGCTCTACCTTGTCTACTGCAGTTTCTAACCATGGATTTGCACAGATGAGGAAAGAGGGGTGACATTAAAGGGACATGACAATTAATCCAACAAAAAGCACTTACTACTTCCCTTCCTGCGCGCATCTTCCAAGACATTTTGGCTCAATTTCTTCTGACCTTGCTCAAAGGATCTGTGTCGTCCGGATTTCAGACCAAAGTATTTTTTTAATTTCTTAGTTTTTTCAGGGTGCAGCAATAACTTGCATTTTTACTTGCTGCAAAAAATTAAAATAAAATTAAAAACCTGGCGAAATACTCCCGTGACAGACCACGAAAACAAAACGCAAAATATGTGAAGCACAAAAGCCACGGAAAATCAGAAGCAGATCCACATTTTATGAGCCGCAAATACGCAGGGTTCCAACGAATGTTGTGGGTCCGACAGTACTTTTTATAGAAATATTTGTGTGTGTGTGTGTTGTTGGTTGCTGTTGATTGGCCCCTTGCCTGGCCCTGTACGAACAGGGAGCAGCATTAAAACATTCCGATCAACTTCCCGGCGAGCGACCCAGATGTTGTGGTTGGGGGAGCAGGAGTGTGGGGATGAGCTGGGTTCATGGGGGATCCGATCGGCGCTATGGATCATGACCGCATCCTTGATGAATGCGTGCGGCAGGGAAGAGGTGTGGAAGATTTTGCGCCTCTGACCTCTGTTTGGGATACAACCACCATGAACACTCTTCTCCGAAGTTAATGTGTGTATTATTTTGTACGTACTTTATTGACAGATATACACACATTCTTGGTCGTACATGTTTTGTATGGTATGTACTTTATCGACACTACAACACTGAAATATTCTGCCATTAACCACACCCATCTAGGCATGATTGGCCCTTGGACAAATGTGGCTTCCAGCCAGGGTATCGGATGACAGTCAGAGTCCCTCCCACCCTTTCTGTTTCCCTTCCTCTTGCCTTTACAAGGAATGTAGTTTTTTCATTAATTCTTGTGGAATCCTTTTGGTTCACGGGAAAAAATATAAGTGACCACTATTATCTTTATTGTCTGTCTGTCTGTCGTGGTCTGTCCCGAGGCATAAAATCTTCTGTGGGTTTTGATCCGATCCTGATGAAAATTTTGGTGGGAGGTTTATATCATGAGATCTAGTTGTGTTTTCCTGAAAATGGCGTGATCTGCCCCATTATGGGCGAGCCACGCCCAAAAAACATGTGTTTTTAGGGGTGTTAGCCGATTTTCAATTTGATCTTCTCCTTAAGGGTTTTGTCGAAATCTGACGGAGTTTCGTATTTTGGTTTAGGCCCAATGGCAACCTGCAATAGCCCCACAGAGCTCGATTTTTTCATTTTTCGTCCCAAGGTCAAGCGTCTACGAACTTCAGAAAATTGTTGATTTTGACATAAAAAAAAAAAAAAAAAAATCCCCCCCACCATTCTTCTTTTTCCCGGGAGGGGGTTGTCGAATCTGGCAGGGGTTGGTATTTGGTTAGCCGAATTGGCACCTGCATAGCCCCACGGGAGCTCGATTTTCATTTTTAGTCACGAACTTAGAAAATTTCGAATTGACATAAAAAATCATTACTACCGCCCAAACATTGATGAGCTAGGATGACAATATTTTTATGGCATAATTCTTTGAGGTCATTCCCCACCTAAAGTTTGAAACCATTTTGCTTCTATCTCGAACACCTTGCCCGTGGCGCCTTCAAGTTTGTTTTTTACGCTGATTTTTCATCAAAGTATGATAATCCGAGGAGTTGCCGACAATGCCATTTAAAGCCTATACGACATTATATTGTATTCCTGGAATGTTCCAGAGGAAGTTTTTGCACCAAAGCGTCATAATCCTTGACCTTTGACTCTTTAAAGGTCGGCAAAGGTTCAAATTTTTCAAAGTCTGTTTGGCGAATCGAACCGCGTTGTTTCGACCTTCTTTCGACGAACTAACTTCCCAAATAAGCTATTTAGCACGTATCCTGTGTTTTCTTATTTTTAATGTTCCTACAAACATTGTTTTGTGACCTTTAAAGGTTATGGCAAAGGGTCAAATTTTTAAAAGGTTGTTTGACGAAACCGGGTTTTTCGACATTTTGCAGCTAATAACCTGTCATCTCGTTACCACATCATGTTGATTCATTTTATAACGGTTCAAACATTATCACATTTGTCTCCATCCCTTGACTTCTGAAAACAATCTACATCGTCAAATACTGCTCGTGAACCATTCGTCGTCTTCGACTTGTCAAGAGCTATTAAATTTCGATCAGTTTACCACCTTCCCACTATAAAATGCACTCAATTCGTGTTTCGACCAAGTTTGAGCTTCATCAATTTTGAGTTTGCTCTGTCAGAAAATAATAGGGAAGACAAAAG
Organism: Eptatretus atami; assembly: GCA_035128595.1. NCBI lineage: Eukaryota > Metazoa > Chordata > Myxini > Myxiniformes > Myxinidae > Eptatretus > Eptatretus atami. The sequence continues at coordinate 66,370,478 of CM068953.1, forward strand.
GGCACTTTTGGGTCTCATTTTTCTCGCTTTAGCGATTGGATGTCCCAAAGGTTTAATTGTTATTGATGGGGAAGTTCTCTGCAGATGACTCGGTAGGTCATTTATCGGTTTATAAGTTCTAATCTATGTTCAATTCTTTTGAAGGATTTATGTTGTGTTGGGCCATCCCTTACATAAGAAGTCTACTGACTTCCTGATAAGGAATTGTATGATTTCTAAAGCCAAGCACTGACTTCCTGATCAGTTCTGGAAAGACATTCACCTTATGACATCCAAGGTTTTGAGAAGCACTATTGGCCATCTTCGTAAAGCCCAACAACCAATGAAAGGTTCACTTTTGCAATAACCCAATCATGAAACCAAATATTGACTTTATATTGTAATATTGGGTTTATGATGTAATATTGAAAACCAATAGCAGACAGTTGATTTTACACAGGCTGGTTTTAATGAGGATAATGGCTGATACGAGAGTTGCTGTGTGTCATGATTTACCACCAATCGTAATGCAACCTTTTCTTTTGTGTAATTATTGTGTGATTGAAGTTGAATTTTTTTTCCTAAAATAAAAACAACCTCTTGGGATGTACACATGGGGGGGTAGGTGCAGACTGGAAGCTTTTTTTTTTTTTTTTCTTTTTTCTTTTTTTACGATTTTTCACAAAAGGTTTGAGGGAGTCGTTCAGTGATATGATGTCACAAGACCATGCACATTTTATTTTATATATATATAACTTATCTTGGTGTGCATACGGGCTGCAACGCTCACCTTCACCATACGTCGTGACAGTGCGGACACACCACCCCGTTATTAAAAACACCTCACCTTCTCAAATGATTGGACAAAATTTGCCCACAAAGTTGGAACGGTACAAGTTACAACGTTAGAAATTTTAAATCGATGACACTTTCATTTCTTCAGAACAAAGAAAACCTTTGAAGGATTAGGAAAGAGGAGCTAGATATTGTCGCTTAATATTAGTCTTCATTAACATCGCTTTACTGACAATTGACCAAGGGTCGTGTTGTCAACATACTTCCAATTTATCACCACACAGGTAAAAAATCAGGTAAACTGGTCAAAACGAACCTGTCTACACTGAAACACATGCATACTTGATTTGGCGTGTTGTACCACTATCAAGTCAGTAGTATTGTTTCACTTGGTTCTAGGTCACATCTTGTGTTGGCAAATGACATTAATAGGTCAGAGAATGACATTAATATGTCATAATAAAAACCAATTACTGCCACCGTTTGTCCCAGAGAGAAGCTAGACATACAATATGCATACTACACCAAACACAGATTAAATTATGTACTGGTAAAGTACTTACAAAAGTTATTTTTATTTCAAGTTTCACCTTAACTTACAGTATAAGCAATTGACTGATTTTCTAACTGCCCGGATCATCAGCTGGCATCATTTTCATCGAAGCTTTCGATCCTTTCAGTCCAGAACCTCTCCAAACGTGGATCCACAACCCCGGTCGCAGGGTCTACATCAGTAGATACTTCAAAACATCATGCACCCACAACCTCAAAGTTGTGTCCAAACTTATTTAAAAGAAAAAACGTTGTATATATTTTTTCTTTTTTTGGATTCACTATATTTGTACGGCTGTGGAAATTCGCAGAACACCATAAAGGTCCTTTAGTTAGTTATGCCGATAAAGTTCCAGTTGTTTCAGTTTAGATTTCTCCACCATTGTTTAATGGGAATTATTCGTGTCACATGGCTGTGATCTTGAGATAGCCGTTTTTCTTTACTATCGTTATTTTGGACCAACCTACCAACATCACTCATGAACGTCTCACAACAACCACCAACCCCAACCCACCACCCATCACTCTCAAACACCGCTTCAGACCCACTGTCTTCCCACCCACAACAACCACACGTGCCTCTCAACAATCCACGCCAATCAACCTAACCGCCTTCCCCGCTACGCCAACAACCGGATCCCTTTTCCACAAATCAAATTTCGCAACCCTCTCGCGCTCATGAGGCCGTGCTCTCTGCGGAGGAAAAGGAACAGGAACAAGGGATTTCGATAACGCGAGGGAAAAACAGAAGGAAAACATCGGTGGCACGTGGATTTTTCCCACCTGCTTCCTGCCGCTTTTGGTGTGGGAAGTGCGATTCGAGCCAGAGGTTCAAAGGTCATGTGTAAGGAGGGGCCTCATTTTTTGGGGGGAATGAATCTATCCCTCGCGGCCTTGGGCCCATGTAACGGTTCCCTCGCCCCCCACGCATCGCGAGCAGGTTGGACATGTGGCAACGCCCCTTTTCTCGAAGGCTTCCCGCACAGGGAGCCTCGAAGGAGGGGCGGGCAAGAAAGCCAGAGGAATATTAAGGGCGCAGGAGCCAAGTCGTGTGTGTGTGGCGTTTCTTTTTGGGTGGCTTCTTCTTTCCTGGCGGTTAATCTTTCGGCTCGTGGTGGCCTGTCTGGGAGAGCGGTCCGTGGAACGACCCGTTCGTCAGAGCTCGCGTTCGGTGGGGAGTCTGGGCCGTGGCACAGGGACGTGGACTGGAGGCGTCTTGCTCTGCCAGCTCTGTGGCGCAAACCTGCGCGTATAACGAGTGTAGAGACGCCGGAGAGATGTTCAGCCGGCCCCGTGGAAGGCCCGAGTCAAAGCCGCGGCTATCCTAGCTGCCGTGGGGACAGACGTCTGCGGACTCGCCATTCAAGGCACCACGAGGGGTGCAGGTAACCTGCAACGGGTCTCGTGGGGGCCCATTTCGCTACCAAGGCTCCACGGTATTAAAAGGTCTACGGACCCTGCTGACTCCCTTGGTCTTTGAGTTGTAGTCTTTCTTTTTCTTTTTGGAACATGATGTTGGTGTGGCGCCGTCTATAAGTAGAACTGTAAGTGCTTGTAACATTGATAATGCTTTAGTCGGTTTGTAGTGCTTTCGTTGCCTGTTATACGTGTTTGCATTGCTTACTGCATGCATGGTTTAGTATTTCCCTGTATAACGTGTCGTAGTAAATAAATGTGCTTGGGTTTAAATGTACCCCGTTTTTTCCGTTTTCGTATATTTATGCTTTTTCTTTTTCTTTGCGTCTCTTTCCCTATTGAATTACCCATTTCTTGCACTGCGGAATTATTTAGTTGTGTTTTAAACACCCGGTAAATAGAATCGGATCCGGCGAGGTGGGCGATAATACCCCGCTCGGTTATCACTGAAGAACGGAACGGACCGCTTGAGCGGTTCGTGTCCAATCGGACATGCGTTGAGGTACGGTCTCCCGGTAGGCTTACCCGCGCGAGTACTTAGGTATATCGATATTCGGCCGATTTGACCCTTATTTTTTGCGCGGGTAGAAAATTGGCTTGGCCGTTGGTGGGATTAAAGAACCCACCGTGACAGGGTTTCCGGCGTTGTTCCGGAAGGTCACGACTGAATTGTCCGTCCGGTGGGCGACGCGGCTGCTATTAGAAAAAACGTGTCGATCGCACGCCGGTGGGCGCGAATTTGTAACAATATGCTAGATTTCCCTTATTGTCGGGTTTTGTGCGCGCGCAACGCGAGGCTCCACAGCACGAACCAGCGAACCAATTTCGATTAAACTTTGCCAACATGTGCAATATGTGCTGGGAATGTGCGCATTTGAATTTCGTTGCCTAGCAACCACCC
>CM068953.1:66374145-66384723 GCA_035128595.1 Eptatretus atami
TCCTTTACAAAGAAAAATAACCTTTGATTCCCCATATTACAAAAGAAAGTAGCAGAAGTACCTGCCCTGCAGGTGATCTTGTTCCAAATGCAGGCACGTTCTTTTCTGGACTCGGTTCCTTTATTTGGGTGGTGTTATAGGCAAATGACAGTTGCATCATCTCTCCAAAAAATTATAATACCTGGGTTTATGTTGCATTGAAGCAAAAAAACAATACCTTCTGTTATGATTTCAAAACTCCTCACTTACACTGGAAAAACGTCGGGCGGACAGCGAATTACTGTACTGTGAATGGTGTGCGAACTTGTTAATACCCTTTTGCACCTGAGGTTGGGTGCCTATATTGATACACATTTATGTTGAGAATTTATGTCCCCCCCCCCACTCCCCCTCCCCCCAGAGCAACTGCAAAGATAACACAACTATACATTGAGTGGGGTCATGCTGATCCGATGTAGCAAGTCTGGATGTAATCGCCCCCAACTTGCAGGAGAAGTATAGCACAACAAACGAACACATGGTCTGTGAATTATAGTTTAAGGACGAGCAAACAAATACAGGGTGGGCCAAAAAATCACTGAAGGTTTTCTTTTTTTTTTATTAACTTATTTTAAAATAATTTACAAAATGCGTAGTTTAATACTAAATCCCATGATTAATTGCAATTGATCACTGGCTTTTGACACCATATAAATTTTCTTTATTACAGACCCTTAGGATTCAAAAAGCTCCAAAATAATCGAACAAATAGTTTCAAAAGGAAGCACCTCGCTGCCATTAGACCTTTAAATATATACCAGACTGGCAAATAAATGTGAATTGTTCATCCCGGATTGCCGGGCTTAATGGACGACAGCATTTTGCATTTTTTTGCGGCCCCTCCATTCCAACCTCCATTTGGAATCTCATGCGGGCATGGGCAACTTTATAATAAGGATAAAGAGAATATATTTTTAGCAGCCTTGGCCTTTATTCCTCAATTGTTTGCCATGTGGAAACTCGTCCCTCACCAAAGATGATTAATTGAAACCTTTAACCTTGCATTTTCTATATCTCCTAACTCAAATCGCCCACTTTTTTTAATTCCCTTCTCCTTCTCTGTAGGAAATTGCAGTAATGCCCCACTTCAGTTCATCTTTTCCACAAAGGTTTTCAAACTGACCGTCAGTGTCTCGTATTTGGTTCACAGTAATCTTTGTTTGTATATAACTATTCATGGCCATCCCAAACATTACTTGAATTAATCCCATTGTAAAATCAACTTTTACCAATTCTTTAGTGGTCATTCATACACGCTGTGGCATTCAAGCTAGGATTGTGGTGATAGCAAGTCCGTGGCCTCACATAAAAAGTAAAAATATAGAAATGAAGGGATTGTTTGTTGACATTTTAGCTCACCTGGGACTTTCGTGCGCGTTGGAGCTTATGTGATCGAAACAGCGTTCCGCGGTTAAAAGTGATACTCGCTCACCTCAGTCACAGGCCAGAACTTCAGTCATTATTGCTTAACCAAACACATGATTTTTGATGAAACCTGGCCACAAGCTTCATTATCTTATGGCTTAATGAAGGTTATATTGGTGTCTACAGGATTTTTTCTTGACCCCTCCACCTCCAAAATATTGTATTTGCTCTCATCTCTGAAAACTACCCACACCATTTTCGATTTCTTGTGGCGGTTCTGCCCAGGGTCTAACGGGGGTCCAAGGGGTTGTTGAGTGACTGTTGCCTCCTGATCCAGGTGCAGGCTTCAGGATGCACTCCGTCCTATTCTTTTTTCTTTACATCAGGCTATGTTACCGTACCTACATGCTTGGTCATACAACCACACTTCATGAACATAGATCTCATAAACCAACATGCTCGCAAAATTCTTTTTTTTTTTGAACAAATTTCACTCCTTGCACTTGCAATTACTACTACACAACTAATTTATTACTCCTTAATGGCCGCCCAAATTGCTCCGACTTTTCTTGTGGCGGTCTGCCCCAGGGAATGTTTTGGGGCCCCAGTTTCTGTTGATGAAACCGCCATGTCCATTCAGGCCTGATTTTCGACTGAAATGATGACAGGCGATTTGTAATTTGGACAGCTCAAAAATAGAATCCAAGATTTGACAACTCAAAAGGGAAGTGGTGCCGCCTCTTGCACCAGCCTGTTGGACCTCCTCGTACTTGCACTTTGTTATAATAAGCTCGACCCAGTCGGCTGATCCGCCCTCCGAGTCTTGTGGAACGGGCGGTTTCTAATACGTTTTGAGACGTACCAAAGACTTAAAATGGTGTTGCTTCCTTTCTTGATGTTTCATAGCATTTAGAGGATAGAGCACGGACAATCAATCAGTGCAGGATTTGATTGACCGAATGGCCTCTTGCTGGCATTGGGAGGTTTTTTATATAAGGGAATTGGTATACAATATATACTGCGTTAAAGGCTGTGCTGTCGTCAGCCTTTTAACACGATGCATTTGTTTCGGCTGAGTTTTTTTTTTTAATCGACATATATAAATTTTTTTTTATTTGAGGAGACTTTTCACATTTCTATCGAAACAAATTATCCATTTGGCACAAAGGAAATATTAAACTGAGTGGGCTTAAGCATTTAAAGAGCAGTTCGAATTTGCAGGGCGCAATGTCTGCGTTCTTCGTGAGTCTGCATTCTGTCAACCTTTGATCCATTTCTGCAATTCTGCGCCACCATTCTGGTCACGGAGAGCTGGAATAGCGACACGGTATCATAGTATTCAGCGAGGAACCAGGAAAGGCCATTTCCAGGGAGGTGGGCTTTGTGGAATCTCGGAAATGTCTTTTGATGCTGAGGAAATTGCGCTGTGTAGTTTAAATCGCCTCTTGCCTCATGACTTTGTCATCCCGAGGCGAACTTTTTTTTTTTTTTTTTTTTTTGAATTTCGAGGGACCGAACCAGCCGCTCTTCAGGCATTCACCATTACCGATGCGTCTTTACGGAAAACGGTCTGAAATTCTGTTTGACCTTCAAAACTGGTATTGGCAATTCAAAAATAAAAGGGAAAATTACCTTTTTGAAACATTTATTGCTGAGAAGTATGGAAACTTGCCAGCTTGACAAGATGTATCAATATTAAAATCGGTGTCAAATGACATTTTTCCATGGTAATTGGATTTTCACTTGGTTGCTGCTTGGAAATGTCGTCAAAACTTTCTCTGCCGTGAAACACAGAAAAATCGATTTGAACAGTATTATGTCTACATAAACCATATCAATACCGAAAATGTGCTTTAAGCATACCTCGATTTGTCGTGTATTTTCACCATTCATTTAAATCCGTTGATGTTAAACATTAGAATTCCGTTGGTTGTAAAATCGAAATTCTGCCATGTACATGCAGCTCACCGACGATTCTAGCTCTGTAAATTTTTCAATTCTATGCGTGAATGTGGAGGGGCGGGGAGGCCAGGTAACCCCAGACCAACATCCCCCCCCCCCTTCTCCCCTTCTTTGATCAATAAGAAAATAGTGGAATCATCATCTGTTTTAAACACCCATCTCAGCAACTTACGTTCTTTTTGTCTGTTTTCTCCTGGAATGAATTCTATCTTTTTTGTTCCTTTTATTCAAGGCCTTTCTCTTTGAACTAGAACTACTACTATGACTACAATCACAAATATCACTACTACTACATTGAACAACCTTGCAAAGCAGGAACTATTCTTTCACCTAAAACCTTTGCAATGCCTGGGCGTCTTCAACCAAAAAAAAAAATAAAAAAAAAATTTTTTTTTTATGCTGCGTGAAAAAACCTGAAAATCTTGCACTTTTGGCTTCATTTTTCCCCACCACTTTATTCCCATCACCCTGTAAAGACGAGAGTCGATCACGTGGATGTTTACTGGTGTTAAAACTTTATTTTGGCATTGCAAAAACTTGGCAATATATATTATATATAGGAAAACATTGAAAGCAAATGTATTGCAGTTGTAGTTTTAATGCTGAATAATCTTGTATTACGTTTCACGAGTAACTTCGGAGTTAACGGTGCGCACAATATTCCAGAACCATCGAGGGTCTTTTAAAGACATTTGGAAACAAATGACACTCTGTAGCATTTTCCCCTCAAGGCTCTTTACTTTTACTTGTCTGATTATGATTATTTTTGTAAATTAGGAAAATAGGAATTGTCTCTTCCTCATTCTTATCCTGTCTTTGTGCTTTCTCTTTAAAATGGCTCTACCTTGTCTACTGCAGTTTCTAACCATGGATTTGCACAGATGAGGAAAGAGGGGTGACATTAAAGGGACATGACAATTAATCCAACAAAAAGCACTTACTACTTCCCTTCCTGCGCGCATCTTCCAAGACATTTTGGCTCAATTTCTTCTGACCTTGCTCAAAGGATCTGTGTCGTCCGGATTTCAGACCAAAGTATTTTTTTAATTTCTTAGTTTTTTCAGGGTGCAGCAATAACTTGCATTTTTACTTGCTGCAAAAAATTAAAATAAAATTAAAAACCTGGCGAAATACTCCCGTGACAGACCACGAAAACAAAACGCAAAATATGTGAAGCACAAAAGCCACGGAAAATCAGAAGCAGATCCACATTTTATGAGCCGCAAATACGCAGGGTTCCAACGAATGTTGTGGGTCCGACAGTACTTTTTATAGAAATATTTGTGTGTGTGTGTGTTGTTGGTTGCTGTTGATTGGCCCCTTGCCTGGCCCTGTACGAACAGGGAGCAGCATTAAAACATTCCGATCAACTTCCCGGCGAGCGACCCAGATGTTGTGGTTGGGGGAGCAGGAGTGTGGGGATGAGCTGGGTTCATGGGGGATCCGATCGGCGCTATGGATCATGACCGCATCCTTGATGAATGCGTGCGGCAGGGAAGAGGTGTGGAAGATTTTGCGCCTCTGACCTCTGTTTGGGATACAACCACCATGAACACTCTTCTCCGAAGTTAATGTGTGTATTATTTTGTACGTACTTTATTGACAGATATACACACATTCTTGGTCGTACATGTTTTGTATGGTATGTACTTTATCGACACTACAACACTGAAATATTCTGCCATTAACCACACCCATCTAGGCATGATTGGCCCTTGGACAAATGTGGCTTCCAGCCAGGGTATCGGATGACAGTCAGAGTCCCTCCCACCCTTTCTGTTTCCCTTCCTCTTGCCTTTACAAGGAATGTAGTTTTTTCATTAATTCTTGTGGAATCCTTTTGGTTCACGGGAAAAAATATAAGTGACCACTATTATCTTTATTGTCTGTCTGTCTGTCGTGGTCTGTCCCGAGGCATAAAATCTTCTGTGGGTTTTGATCCGATCCTGATGAAAATTTTGGTGGGAGGTTTATATCATGAGATCTAGTTGTGTTTTCCTGAAAATGGCGTGATCTGCCCCATTATGGGCGAGCCACGCCCAAAAAACATGTGTTTTTAGGGGTGTTAGCCGATTTTCAATTTGATCTTCTCCTTAAGGGTTTTGTCGAAATCTGACGGAGTTTCGTATTTTGGTTTAGGCCCAATGGCAACCTGCAATAGCCCCACAGAGCTCGATTTTTTCATTTTTCGTCCCAAGGTCAAGCGTCTACGAACTTCAGAAAATTGTTGATTTTGACATAAAAAAAAAAAAAAAAAAATCCCCCCCACCATTCTTCTTTTTCCCGGGAGGGGGTTGTCGAATCTGGCAGGGGTTGGTATTTGGTTAGCCGAATTGGCACCTGCATAGCCCCACGGGAGCTCGATTTTCATTTTTAGTCACGAACTTAGAAAATTTCGAATTGACATAAAAAATCATTACTACCGCCCAAACATTGATGAGCTAGGATGACAATATTTTTATGGCATAATTCTTTGAGGTCATTCCCCACCTAAAGTTTGAAACCATTTTGCTTCTATCTCGAACACCTTGCCCGTGGCGCCTTCAAGTTTGTTTTTTACGCTGATTTTTCATCAAAGTATGATAATCCGAGGAGTTGCCGACAATGCCATTTAAAGCCTATACGACATTATATTGTATTCCTGGAATGTTCCAGAGGAAGTTTTTGCACCAAAGCGTCATAATCCTTGACCTTTGACTCTTTAAAGGTCGGCAAAGGTTCAAATTTTTCAAAGTCTGTTTGGCGAATCGAACCGCGTTGTTTCGACCTTCTTTCGACGAACTAACTTCCCAAATAAGCTATTTAGCACGTATCCTGTGTTTTCTTATTTTTAATGTTCCTACAAACATTGTTTTGTGACCTTTAAAGGTTATGGCAAAGGGTCAAATTTTTAAAAGGTTGTTTGACGAAACCGGGTTTTTCGACATTTTGCAGCTAATAACCTGTCATCTCGTTACCACATCATGTTGATTCATTTTATAACGGTTCAAACATTATCACATTTGTCTCCATCCCTTGACTTCTGAAAACAATCTACATCGTCAAATACTGCTCGTGAACCATTCGTCGTCTTCGACTTGTCAAGAGCTATTAAATTTCGATCAGTTTACCACCTTCCCACTATAAAATGCACTCAATTCGTGTTTCGACCAAGTTTGAGCTTCATCAATTTTGAGTTTGCTCTGTCAGAAAATAATAGGGAAGACAAAAGGGCACTTTTGGGTCTCATTTTTCTCGCTTTAGCGATTGGATGTCCCAAAGGTTTAATTGTTATTGATGGGGAAGTTCTCTGCAGATGACTCGGTAGGTCATTTATCGGTTTATAAGTTCTAATCTATGTTCAATTCTTTTGAAGGATTTATGTTGTGTTGGGCCATCCCTTACATAAGAAGTCTACTGACTTCCTGATAAGGAATTGTATGATTTCTAAAGCCAAGCACTGACTTCCTGATCAGTTCTGGAAAGACATTCACCTTATGACATCCAAGGTTTTGAGAAGCACTATTGGCCATCTTCGTAAAGCCCAACAACCAATGAAAGGTTCACTTTTGCAATAACCCAATCATGAAACCAAATATTGACTTTATATTGTAATATTGGGTTTATGATGTAATATTGAAAACCAATAGCAGACAGTTGATTTTACACAGGCTGGTTTTAATGAGGATAATGGCTGATACGAGAGTTGCTGTGTGTCATGATTTACCACCAATCGTAATGCAACCTTTTCTTTTGTGTAATTATTGTGTGATTGAAGTTGAATTTTTTTTCCTAAAATAAAAACAACCTCTTGGGATGTACACATGGGGGGGTAGGTGCAGACTGGAAGCTTTTTTTTTTTTTTTTCTTTTTTCTTTTTTTACGATTTTTCACAAAAGGTTTGAGGGAGTCGTTCAGTGATATGATGTCACAAGACCATGCACATTTTATTTTATATATATATAACTTATCTTGGTGTGCATACGGGCTGCAACGCTCACCTTCACCATACGTCGTGACAGTGCGGACACACCACCCCGTTATTAAAAACACCTCACCTTCTCAAATGATTGGACAAAATTTGCCCACAAAGTTGGAACGGTACAAGTTACAACGTTAGAAATTTTAAATCGATGACACTTTCATTTCTTCAGAACAAAGAAAACCTTTGAAGGATTAGGAAAGAGGAGCTAGATATTGTCGCTTAATATTAGTCTTCATTAACATCGCTTTACTGACAATTGACCAAGGGTCGTGTTGTCAACATACTTCCAATTTATCACCACACAGGTAAAAAATCAGGTAAACTGGTCAAAACGAACCTGTCTACACTGAAACACATGCATACTTGATTTGGCGTGTTGTACCACTATCAAGTCAGTAGTATTGTTTCACTTGGTTCTAGGTCACATCTTGTGTTGGCAAATGACATTAATAGGTCAGAGAATGACATTAATATGTCATAATAAAAACCAATTACTGCCACCGTTTGTCCCAGAGAGAAGCTAGACATACAATATGCATACTACACCAAACACAGATTAAATTATGTACTGGTAAAGTACTTACAAAAGTTATTTTTATTTCAAGTTTCACCTTAACTTACAGTATAAGCAATTGACTGATTTTCTAACTGCCCGGATCATCAGCTGGCATCATTTTCATCGAAGCTTTCGATCCTTTCAGTCCAGAACCTCTCCAAACGTGGATCCACAACCCCGGTCGCAGGGTCTACATCAGTAGATACTTCAAAACATCATGCACCCACAACCTCAAAGTTGTGTCCAAACTTATTTAAAAGAAAAAACGTTGTATATATTTTTTCTTTTTTTGGATTCACTATATTTGTACGGCTGTGGAAATTCGCAGAACACCATAAAGGTCCTTTAGTTAGTTATGCCGATAAAGTTCCAGTTGTTTCAGTTTAGATTTCTCCACCATTGTTTAATGGGAATTATTCGTGTCACATGGCTGTGATCTTGAGATAGCCGTTTTTCTTTACTATCGTTATTTTGGACCAACCTACCAACATCACTCATGAACGTCTCACAACAACCACCAACCCCAACCCACCACCCATCACTCTCAAACACCGCTTCAGACCCACTGTCTTCCCACCCACAACAACCACACGTGCCTCTCAACAATCCACGCCAATCAACCTAACCGCCTTCCCCGCTACGCCAACAACCGGATCCCTTTTCCACAAATCAAATTTCGCAACCCTCTCGCGCTCATGAGGCCGTGCTCTCTGCGGAGGAAAAGGAACAGGAACAAGGGATTTCGATAACGCGAGGGAAAAACAGAAGGAAAACATCGGTGGCACGTGGATTTTTCCCACCTGCTTCCTGCCGCTTTTGGTGTGGGAAGTGCGATTCGAGCCAGAGGTTCAAAGGTCATGTGTAAGGAGGGGCCTCATTTTTTGGGGGGAATGAATCTATCCCTCGCGGCCTTGGGCCCATGTAACGGTTCCCTCGCCCCCCACGCATCGCGAGCAGGTTGGACATGTGGCAACGCCCCTTTTCTCGAAGGCTTCCCGCACAGGGAGCCTCGAAGGAGGGGCGGGCAAGAAAGCCAGAGGAATATTAAGGGCGCAGGAGCCAAGTCGTGTGTGTGTGGCGTTTCTTTTTGGGTGGCTTCTTCTTTCCTGGCGGTTAATCTTTCGGCTCGTGGTGGCCTGTCTGGGAGAGCGGTCCGTGGAACGACCCGTTCGTCAGAGCTCGCGTTCGGTGGGGAGTCTGGGCCGTGGCACAGGGACGTGGACTGGAGGCGTCTTGCTCTGCCAGCTCTGTGGCGCAAACCTGCGCGTATAACGAGTGTAGAGACGCCGGAGAGATGTTCAGCCGGCCCCGTGGAAGGCCCGAGTCAAAGCCGCGGCTATCCTAGCTGCCGTGGGGACAGACGTCTGCGGACTCGCCATTCAAGGCACCACGAGGGGTGCAGGTAACCTGCAACGGGTCTCGTGGGGGCCCATTTCGCTACCAAGGCTCCACGGTATTAAAAGGTCTACGGACCCTGCTGACTCCCTTGGTCTTTGAGTTGTAGTCTTTCTTTTTCTTTTTGGAACATGATGTTGGTGTGGCGCCGTCTATAAGTAGAACTGTAAGTGCTTGTAACATTGATAATGCTTTAGTCGGTTTGTAGTGCTTTCGTTGCCTGTTATACGTGTTTGCATTGCTTACTGCATGCATGGTTTAGTATTTCCCTGTATAACGTGTCGTAGTAAATAAATGTGCTTGGGTTTAAATGTACCCCGTTTTTTCCGTTTTCGTATATTTATGCTTTTTCTTTTTCTTTGCGTCTCTTTCCCTATTGAATTACCCATTTCTTGCACTGCGGAATTATTTAGTTGTGTTTTAAACACCCGGTAAATAGAATCGGATCCGGCGAGGTGGGCGATAATACCCCGCTCGGTTATCACTGAAGAACGGAACGGACCGCTTGAGCGGTTCGTGTCCAATCGGACATGCGTTGAGGTACGGTCTCCCGGTAGGCTTACCCGCGCGAGTACTTAGGTATATCGATATTCGGCCGATTTGACCCTTATTTTTTGCGCGGGTAGAAAATTGGCTTGGCCGTTGGTGGGATTAAAGAACCCACCGTGACAGGGTTTCCGGCGTTGTTCCGGAAGGTCACGAACTGAATTGTCCGTCCGGTGGGCGACGCGGCTGCTTATTTAGTAAAAACGTGTCTCGATCGCACGTCGGTGGCGCGAATTTTGTAACAATATGCTAGATTCCTTATTGTCGGTTTTGTCGCTGCGCGCAACGCGAGGCTCCACAGTCGAACCAGCGAACCATTTCGATTAAACTTTGCCAACATGTGGCCAATATGTGCTCAGATGGAATGTGCGCATTTGAATTTTCGTTGCCTAGCAACCACCCGTTGCTGTGCAGGTCGGCCGAAAACTGATGTACAGTATTTTCAATACTTGTCCTTCAGTTTTTGATGTAGGAAACGAGACTTTGGAATTAAACAACTTCGAGATATTTAGAAAATTTACTCGAGCGATTTTTTGATTGAAGTTTTATTTTTCAAATGGTGGTCCTTCAAAAAGCGGGTGTCTATTCACCGTAATTTTTTATGAGGGGCTTAGGAAAGTGGGCGGGGCTTAGGGAAAGTGGACGTGGTTGATGAAGTGGGCGTGGCGTAGGAAAGTGGGCGTGGCATAGGAAAAATATTGTGTGGTTCAGGAGGTGTGCTCAAACAAGAGCATTGAGAGAAGTTTATCGG
>CM068953.1:66384748-66397072 GCA_035128595.1 Eptatretus atami
TCCTTTACAAAGAAAAATAACCTTTGATTCCCCATATTACAAAAGAAAGTAGCAGAAGTACCTGCCCTGCAGGTGATCTTGTTCCAAATGCAGGCACGTTCTTTTCTGGACTCGGTTCCTTTATTTGGGTGGTGTTATAGGCAAATGACAGTTGCATCATCTCTCCAAAAAATTATAATACCTGGGTTTATGTTGCATTGAAGCAAAAAAACAATACCTTCTGTTATGATTTCAAAACTCCTCACTTACACTGGAAAAACGTCGGGCGGACAGCGAATTACTGTACTGTGAATGGTGTGCGAACTTGTTAATACCCTTTTGCACCTGAGGTTGGGTGCCTATATTGATACACATTTATGTTGAGAATTTATGTCCCCCCCCCCACTCCCCCTCCCCCCAGAGCAACTGCAAAGATAACACAACTATACATTGAGTGGGGTCATGCTGATCCGATGTAGCAAGTCTGGATGTAATCGCCCCCAACTTGCAGGAGAAGTATAGCACAACAAACGAACACATGGTCTGTGAATTATAGTTTAAGGACGAGCAAACAAATACAGGGTGGGCCAAAAAATCACTGAAGGTTTTCTTTTTTTTTTATTAACTTATTTTAAAATAATTTACAAAATGCGTAGTTTAATACTAAATCCCATGATTAATTGCAATTGATCACTGGCTTTTGACACCATATAAATTTTCTTTATTACAGACCCTTAGGATTCAAAAAGCTCCAAAATAATCGAACAAATAGTTTCAAAAGGAAGCACCTCGCTGCCATTAGACCTTTAAATATATACCAGACTGGCAAATAAATGTGAATTGTTCATCCCGGATTGCCGGGCTTAATGGACGACAGCATTTTGCATTTTTTTGCGGCCCCTCCATTCCAACCTCCATTTGGAATCTCATGCGGGCATGGGCAACTTTATAATAAGGATAAAGAGAATATATTTTTAGCAGCCTTGGCCTTTATTCCTCAATTGTTTGCCATGTGGAAACTCGTCCCTCACCAAAGATGATTAATTGAAACCTTTAACCTTGCATTTTCTATATCTCCTAACTCAAATCGCCCACTTTTTTTAATTCCCTTCTCCTTCTCTGTAGGAAATTGCAGTAATGCCCCACTTCAGTTCATCTTTTCCACAAAGGTTTTCAAACTGACCGTCAGTGTCTCGTATTTGGTTCACAGTAATCTTTGTTTGTATATAACTATTCATGGCCATCCCAAACATTACTTGAATTAATCCCATTGTAAAATCAACTTTTACCAATTCTTTAGTGGTCATTCATACACGCTGTGGCATTCAAGCTAGGATTGTGGTGATAGCAAGTCCGTGGCCTCACATAAAAAGTAAAAATATAGAAATGAAGGGATTGTTTGTTGACATTTTAGCTCACCTGGGACTTTCGTGCGCGTTGGAGCTTATGTGATCGAAACAGCGTTCCGCGGTTAAAAGTGATACTCGCTCACCTCAGTCACAGGCCAGAACTTCAGTCATTATTGCTTAACCAAACACATGATTTTTGATGAAACCTGGCCACAAGCTTCATTATCTTATGGCTTAATGAAGGTTATATTGGTGTCTACAGGATTTTTTCTTGACCCCTCCACCTCCAAAATATTGTATTTGCTCTCATCTCTGAAAACTACCCACACCATTTTCGATTTCTTGTGGCGGTTCTGCCCAGGGTCTAACGGGGGTCCAAGGGGTTGTTGAGTGACTGTTGCCTCCTGATCCAGGTGCAGGCTTCAGGATGCACTCCGTCCTATTCTTTTTTCTTTACATCAGGCTATGTTACCGTACCTACATGCTTGGTCATACAACCACACTTCATGAACATAGATCTCATAAACCAACATGCTCGCAAAATTCTTTTTTTTTTTGAACAAATTTCACTCCTTGCACTTGCAATTACTACTACACAACTAATTTATTACTCCTTAATGGCCGCCCAAATTGCTCCGACTTTTCTTGTGGCGGTCTGCCCCAGGGAATGTTTTGGGGCCCCAGTTTCTGTTGATGAAACCGCCATGTCCATTCAGGCCTGATTTTCGACTGAAATGATGACAGGCGATTTGTAATTTGGACAGCTCAAAAATAGAATCCAAGATTTGACAACTCAAAAGGGAAGTGGTGCCGCCTCTTGCACCAGCCTGTTGGACCTCCTCGTACTTGCACTTTGTTATAATAAGCTCGACCCAGTCGGCTGATCCGCCCTCCGAGTCTTGTGGAACGGGCGGTTTCTAATACGTTTTGAGACGTACCAAAGACTTAAAATGGTGTTGCTTCCTTTCTTGATGTTTCATAGCATTTAGAGGATAGAGCACGGACAATCAATCAGTGCAGGATTTGATTGACCGAATGGCCTCTTGCTGGCATTGGGAGGTTTTTTATATAAGGGAATTGGTATACAATATATACTGCGTTAAAGGCTGTGCTGTCGTCAGCCTTTTAACACGATGCATTTGTTTCGGCTGAGTTTTTTTTTTTAATCGACATATATAAATTTTTTTTTATTTGAGGAGACTTTTCACATTTCTATCGAAACAAATTATCCATTTGGCACAAAGGAAATATTAAACTGAGTGGGCTTAAGCATTTAAAGAGCAGTTCGAATTTGCAGGGCGCAATGTCTGCGTTCTTCGTGAGTCTGCATTCTGTCAACCTTTGATCCATTTCTGCAATTCTGCGCCACCATTCTGGTCACGGAGAGCTGGAATAGCGACACGGTATCATAGTATTCAGCGAGGAACCAGGAAAGGCCATTTCCAGGGAGGTGGGCTTTGTGGAATCTCGGAAATGTCTTTTGATGCTGAGGAAATTGCGCTGTGTAGTTTAAATCGCCTCTTGCCTCATGACTTTGTCATCCCGAGGCGAACTTTTTTTTTTTTTTTTTTTTTTGAATTTCGAGGGACCGAACCAGCCGCTCTTCAGGCATTCACCATTACCGATGCGTCTTTACGGAAAACGGTCTGAAATTCTGTTTGACCTTCAAAACTGGTATTGGCAATTCAAAAATAAAAGGGAAAATTACCTTTTTGAAACATTTATTGCTGAGAAGTATGGAAACTTGCCAGCTTGACAAGATGTATCAATATTAAAATCGGTGTCAAATGACATTTTTCCATGGTAATTGGATTTTCACTTGGTTGCTGCTTGGAAATGTCGTCAAAACTTTCTCTGCCGTGAAACACAGAAAAATCGATTTGAACAGTATTATGTCTACATAAACCATATCAATACCGAAAATGTGCTTTAAGCATACCTCGATTTGTCGTGTATTTTCACCATTCATTTAAATCCGTTGATGTTAAACATTAGAATTCCGTTGGTTGTAAAATCGAAATTCTGCCATGTACATGCAGCTCACCGACGATTCTAGCTCTGTAAATTTTTCAATTCTATGCGTGAATGTGGAGGGGCGGGGAGGCCAGGTAACCCCAGACCAACATCCCCCCCCCCCTTCTCCCCTTCTTTGATCAATAAGAAAATAGTGGAATCATCATCTGTTTTAAACACCCATCTCAGCAACTTACGTTCTTTTTGTCTGTTTTCTCCTGGAATGAATTCTATCTTTTTTGTTCCTTTTATTCAAGGCCTTTCTCTTTGAACTAGAACTACTACTATGACTACAATCACAAATATCACTACTACTACATTGAACAACCTTGCAAAGCAGGAACTATTCTTTCACCTAAAACCTTTGCAATGCCTGGGCGTCTTCAACCAAAAAAAAAAATAAAAAAAAAATTTTTTTTTTATGCTGCGTGAAAAAACCTGAAAATCTTGCACTTTTGGCTTCATTTTTCCCCACCACTTTATTCCCATCACCCTGTAAAGACGAGAGTCGATCACGTGGATGTTTACTGGTGTTAAAACTTTATTTTGGCATTGCAAAAACTTGGCAATATATATTATATATAGGAAAACATTGAAAGCAAATGTATTGCAGTTGTAGTTTTAATGCTGAATAATCTTGTATTACGTTTCACGAGTAACTTCGGAGTTAACGGTGCGCACAATATTCCAGAACCATCGAGGGTCTTTTAAAGACATTTGGAAACAAATGACACTCTGTAGCATTTTCCCCTCAAGGCTCTTTACTTTTACTTGTCTGATTATGATTATTTTTGTAAATTAGGAAAATAGGAATTGTCTCTTCCTCATTCTTATCCTGTCTTTGTGCTTTCTCTTTAAAATGGCTCTACCTTGTCTACTGCAGTTTCTAACCATGGATTTGCACAGATGAGGAAAGAGGGGTGACATTAAAGGGACATGACAATTAATCCAACAAAAAGCACTTACTACTTCCCTTCCTGCGCGCATCTTCCAAGACATTTTGGCTCAATTTCTTCTGACCTTGCTCAAAGGATCTGTGTCGTCCGGATTTCAGACCAAAGTATTTTTTTAATTTCTTAGTTTTTTCAGGGTGCAGCAATAACTTGCATTTTTACTTGCTGCAAAAAATTAAAATAAAATTAAAAACCTGGCGAAATACTCCCGTGACAGACCACGAAAACAAAACGCAAAATATGTGAAGCACAAAAGCCACGGAAAATCAGAAGCAGATCCACATTTTATGAGCCGCAAATACGCAGGGTTCCAACGAATGTTGTGGGTCCGACAGTACTTTTTATAGAAATATTTGTGTGTGTGTGTGTTGTTGGTTGCTGTTGATTGGCCCCTTGCCTGGCCCTGTACGAACAGGGAGCAGCATTAAAACATTCCGATCAACTTCCCGGCGAGCGACCCAGATGTTGTGGTTGGGGGAGCAGGAGTGTGGGGATGAGCTGGGTTCATGGGGGATCCGATCGGCGCTATGGATCATGACCGCATCCTTGATGAATGCGTGCGGCAGGGAAGAGGTGTGGAAGATTTTGCGCCTCTGACCTCTGTTTGGGATACAACCACCATGAACACTCTTCTCCGAAGTTAATGTGTGTATTATTTTGTACGTACTTTATTGACAGATATACACACATTCTTGGTCGTACATGTTTTGTATGGTATGTACTTTATCGACACTACAACACTGAAATATTCTGCCATTAACCACACCCATCTAGGCATGATTGGCCCTTGGACAAATGTGGCTTCCAGCCAGGGTATCGGATGACAGTCAGAGTCCCTCCCACCCTTTCTGTTTCCCTTCCTCTTGCCTTTACAAGGAATGTAGTTTTTTCATTAATTCTTGTGGAATCCTTTTGGTTCACGGGAAAAAATATAAGTGACCACTATTATCTTTATTGTCTGTCTGTCTGTCGTGGTCTGTCCCGAGGCATAAAATCTTCTGTGGGTTTTGATCCGATCCTGATGAAAATTTTGGTGGGAGGTTTATATCATGAGATCTAGTTGTGTTTTCCTGAAAATGGCGTGATCTGCCCCATTATGGGCGAGCCACGCCCAAAAAACATGTGTTTTTAGGGGTGTTAGCCGATTTTCAATTTGATCTTCTCCTTAAGGGTTTTGTCGAAATCTGACGGAGTTTCGTATTTTGGTTTAGGCCCAATGGCAACCTGCAATAGCCCCACAGAGCTCGATTTTTTCATTTTTCGTCCCAAGGTCAAGCGTCTACGAACTTCAGAAAATTGTTGATTTTGACATAAAAAAAAAAAAAAAAAAATCCCCCCCACCATTCTTCTTTTTCCCGGGAGGGGGTTGTCGAATCTGGCAGGGGTTGGTATTTGGTTAGCCGAATTGGCACCTGCATAGCCCCACGGGAGCTCGATTTTCATTTTTAGTCACGAACTTAGAAAATTTCGAATTGACATAAAAAATCATTACTACCGCCCAAACATTGATGAGCTAGGATGACAATATTTTTATGGCATAATTCTTTGAGGTCATTCCCCACCTAAAGTTTGAAACCATTTTGCTTCTATCTCGAACACCTTGCCCGTGGCGCCTTCAAGTTTGTTTTTTACGCTGATTTTTCATCAAAGTATGATAATCCGAGGAGTTGCCGACAATGCCATTTAAAGCCTATACGACATTATATTGTATTCCTGGAATGTTCCAGAGGAAGTTTTTGCACCAAAGCGTCATAATCCTTGACCTTTGACTCTTTAAAGGTCGGCAAAGGTTCAAATTTTTCAAAGTCTGTTTGGCGAATCGAACCGCGTTGTTTCGACCTTCTTTCGACGAACTAACTTCCCAAATAAGCTATTTAGCACGTATCCTGTGTTTTCTTATTTTTAATGTTCCTACAAACATTGTTTTGTGACCTTTAAAGGTTATGGCAAAGGGTCAAATTTTTAAAAGGTTGTTTGACGAAACCGGGTTTTTCGACATTTTGCAGCTAATAACCTGTCATCTCGTTACCACATCATGTTGATTCATTTTATAACGGTTCAAACATTATCACATTTGTCTCCATCCCTTGACTTCTGAAAACAATCTACATCGTCAAATACTGCTCGTGAACCATTCGTCGTCTTCGACTTGTCAAGAGCTATTAAATTTCGATCAGTTTACCACCTTCCCACTATAAAATGCACTCAATTCGTGTTTCGACCAAGTTTGAGCTTCATCAATTTTGAGTTTGCTCTGTCAGAAAATAATAGGGAAGACAAAAGGGCACTTTTGGGTCTCATTTTTCTCGCTTTAGCGATTGGATGTCCCAAAGGTTTAATTGTTATTGATGGGGAAGTTCTCTGCAGATGACTCGGTAGGTCATTTATCGGTTTATAAGTTCTAATCTATGTTCAATTCTTTTGAAGGATTTATGTTGTGTTGGGCCATCCCTTACATAAGAAGTCTACTGACTTCCTGATAAGGAATTGTATGATTTCTAAAGCCAAGCACTGACTTCCTGATCAGTTCTGGAAAGACATTCACCTTATGACATCCAAGGTTTTGAGAAGCACTATTGGCCATCTTCGTAAAGCCCAACAACCAATGAAAGGTTCACTTTTGCAATAACCCAATCATGAAACCAAATATTGACTTTATATTGTAATATTGGGTTTATGATGTAATATTGAAAACCAATAGCAGACAGTTGATTTTACACAGGCTGGTTTTAATGAGGATAATGGCTGATACGAGAGTTGCTGTGTGTCATGATTTACCACCAATCGTAATGCAACCTTTTCTTTTGTGTAATTATTGTGTGATTGAAGTTGAATTTTTTTTCCTAAAATAAAAACAACCTCTTGGGATGTACACATGGGGGGGTAGGTGCAGACTGGAAGCTTTTTTTTTTTTTTTTCTTTTTTCTTTTTTTACGATTTTTCACAAAAGGTTTGAGGGAGTCGTTCAGTGATATGATGTCACAAGACCATGCACATTTTATTTTATATATATATAACTTATCTTGGTGTGCATACGGGCTGCAACGCTCACCTTCACCATACGTCGTGACAGTGCGGACACACCACCCCGTTATTAAAAACACCTCACCTTCTCAAATGATTGGACAAAATTTGCCCACAAAGTTGGAACGGTACAAGTTACAACGTTAGAAATTTTAAATCGATGACACTTTCATTTCTTCAGAACAAAGAAAACCTTTGAAGGATTAGGAAAGAGGAGCTAGATATTGTCGCTTAATATTAGTCTTCATTAACATCGCTTTACTGACAATTGACCAAGGGTCGTGTTGTCAACATACTTCCAATTTATCACCACACAGGTAAAAAATCAGGTAAACTGGTCAAAACGAACCTGTCTACACTGAAACACATGCATACTTGATTTGGCGTGTTGTACCACTATCAAGTCAGTAGTATTGTTTCACTTGGTTCTAGGTCACATCTTGTGTTGGCAAATGACATTAATAGGTCAGAGAATGACATTAATATGTCATAATAAAAACCAATTACTGCCACCGTTTGTCCCAGAGAGAAGCTAGACATACAATATGCATACTACACCAAACACAGATTAAATTATGTACTGGTAAAGTACTTACAAAAGTTATTTTTATTTCAAGTTTCACCTTAACTTACAGTATAAGCAATTGACTGATTTTCTAACTGCCCGGATCATCAGCTGGCATCATTTTCATCGAAGCTTTCGATCCTTTCAGTCCAGAACCTCTCCAAACGTGGATCCACAACCCCGGTCGCAGGGTCTACATCAGTAGATACTTCAAAACATCATGCACCCACAACCTCAAAGTTGTGTCCAAACTTATTTAAAAGAAAAAACGTTGTATATATTTTTTCTTTTTTTGGATTCACTATATTTGTACGGCTGTGGAAATTCGCAGAACACCATAAAGGTCCTTTAGTTAGTTATGCCGATAAAGTTCCAGTTGTTTCAGTTTAGATTTCTCCACCATTGTTTAATGGGAATTATTCGTGTCACATGGCTGTGATCTTGAGATAGCCGTTTTTCTTTACTATCGTTATTTTGGACCAACCTACCAACATCACTCATGAACGTCTCACAACAACCACCAACCCCAACCCACCACCCATCACTCTCAAACACCGCTTCAGACCCACTGTCTTCCCACCCACAACAACCACACGTGCCTCTCAACAATCCACGCCAATCAACCTAACCGCCTTCCCCGCTACGCCAACAACCGGATCCCTTTTCCACAAATCAAATTTCGCAACCCTCTCGCGCTCATGAGGCCGTGCTCTCTGCGGAGGAAAAGGAACAGGAACAAGGGATTTCGATAACGCGAGGGAAAAACAGAAGGAAAACATCGGTGGCACGTGGATTTTTCCCACCTGCTTCCTGCCGCTTTTGGTGTGGGAAGTGCGATTCGAGCCAGAGGTTCAAAGGTCATGTGTAAGGAGGGGCCTCATTTTTTGGGGGGAATGAATCTATCCCTCGCGGCCTTGGGCCCATGTAACGGTTCCCTCGCCCCCCACGCATCGCGAGCAGGTTGGACATGTGGCAACGCCCCTTTTCTCGAAGGCTTCCCGCACAGGGAGCCTCGAAGGAGGGGCGGGCAAGAAAGCCAGAGGAATATTAAGGGCGCAGGAGCCAAGTCGTGTGTGTGTGGCGTTTCTTTTTGGGTGGCTTCTTCTTTCCTGGCGGTTAATCTTTCGGCTCGTGGTGGCCTGTCTGGGAGAGCGGTCCGTGGAACGACCCGTTCGTCAGAGCTCGCGTTCGGTGGGGAGTCTGGGCCGTGGCACAGGGACGTGGACTGGAGGCGTCTTGCTCTGCCAGCTCTGTGGCGCAAACCTGCGCGTATAACGAGTGTAGAGACGCCGGAGAGATGTTCAGCCGGCCCCGTGGAAGGCCCGAGTCAAAGCCGCGGCTATCCTAGCTGCCGTGGGGACAGACGTCTGCGGACTCGCCATTCAAGGCACCACGAGGGGTGCAGGTAACCTGCAACGGGTCTCGTGGGGGCCCATTTCGCTACCAAGGCTCCACGGTATTAAAAGGTCTACGGACCCTGCTGACTCCCTTGGTCTTTGAGTTGTAGTCTTTCTTTTTCTTTTTGGAACATGATGTTGGTGTGGCGCCGTCTATAAGTAGAACTGTAAGTGCTTGTAACATTGATAATGCTTTAGTCGGTTTGTAGTGCTTTCGTTGCCTGTTATACGTGTTTGCATTGCTTACTGCATGCATGGTTTAGTATTTCCCTGTATAACGTGTCGTAGTAAATAAATGTGCTTGGGTTTAAATGTACCCCGTTTTTTCCGTTTTCGTATATTTATGCTTTTTCTTTTTCTTTGCGTCTCTTTCCCTATTGAATTACCCATTTCTTGCACTGCGGAATTATTTAGTTGTGTTTTAAACACCCGGTAAATAGAATCGGATCCGGCGAGGTGGGCGATAATACCCCGCTCGGTTATCACTGAAGAACGGAACGGACCGCTTGAGCGGTTCGTGTCCAATCGGACATGCGTTGAGGTACGGTCTCCCGGTAGGCTTACCCGCGCGAGTACTTAGGTATATCGATATTCGGCCGATTTGACCCTTATTTTTTGCGCGGGTAGAAAATTGGCTTGGCCGTTGGTGGGATTAAAGAACCCACCGTGACAGGGTTTCCGGCGTTGTTCCGGAAGGTCACGAACTGAATTGTCCGTCCGGTGGGCGACGCGGCTGCTTATTTAGTAAAAACGTGTCTCGATCGCACGTCGGTGGCGCGAATTTTGTAACAATATGCTAGATTCCTTATTGTCGGTTTTGTCGCTGCGCGCAACGCGAGGCTCCACAGTCGAACCAGCGAACCATTTCGATTAAACTTTGCCAACATGTGGCCAATATGTGCTCAGATGGAATGTGCGCATTTGAATTTTCGTTGCCTAGCAACCACCCGTTGCTGTGCAGGTCGGCCGAAAACTGATGTACAGTATTTTCAATACTTGTCCTTCAGTTTTTGATGTAGGAAACGAGACTTTGGAATTAAACAACTTCGAGATATTTAGAAAATTTACTCGAGCGATTTTTTGATTGAAGTTTTATTTTTCAAATGGTGGTCCTTCAACAAGTGGGTGGTCTGTCTATTCACCGTAAATTTTTTTATGAGGGGCTTAGGAAAGGGGCGGGGTTTAGGGAAAGTGGACGTGGTTGGCATGAATTGGGCGTCTGGTAGGAAAGTGGGCGTGGCTAGGAAAAATATTTGTGATGGTTCAGAGAGGTGTGCTCAAACACGAGCATTGAGGAGAAGTTTATCGGGGTGTGTGTGTGTGTGTGTGTGTTGTTGTGGTCTGGCAAGCGAGGCTCAACAGCACAAACCAGCAAAACCGTATTATTTTTCAAATGTAGTCCTTCAAAAATAGGGGTGGTCTATTTGCCGTTCGTTTTTTATGAGGAGTGCCAGTTGGCAAAATATGCAATAGGAAAAATTTTGCCAGGCAGAGGAACAATTGTATGAACCAATACGTCTTGGCAATGAATCTTCGGCGGTGGATCGGTCAGAATGAAAAGCATCATATCCTAGCGAATCCCTCGTCGCCTACCGGCTTGTCTTTTTATATGCCATATAATTTTTGATATACAAGGTCTGTATACATTTTATTGAGATCCTGTATATCACATGAAAGATTTGAAAGTTAGAAGACATCAATGTATTATCACAAGGACATTATGAAACAAGGTGAATATATCTAGTGAATGGGAATTTAACTTGTGATTCCAGTAACATTTCCTCCATGATTTGATTGGAATGTGTGCTCGAGATCCATCGTTTACAGAGGAAATGCAAAAACTCATTCGATCCAAATCCGTTTTTTGACTATTCATGAGCTGAAAAGGTTAACGATTGGATAAAAGCGGTGTGAAGGGGCTAAGAGAGAGGTTACGATCGTTGGTTTTGGTGGTGTCCTTTGGTCTGGGTGGGTGGTATGGCAGGCATTCCTAGGGAGCAAGCTAGAGCTGGTGGCCTAGTGTCAATGGCTGCAAAGCAGATAAAGGAGGTCGGAGCACTCATGACAAACAAGTAAAAGGAAAACCACATGCTGAGTGTCAAATGTTGTCTGGCATTCGACTCAATAATAGCATTGTGCTGAGTATTAGAATTTCATGGGTTATTTTATTTTGCCTTGTGATGGTGACTTGAAAACCAATACTTTGTCAAAAACTACAAAGAAATTTTCAATACTAATAAAAAAGGGGGGGGGGGATAGAAAGAGGCAGTTGCCCTTTATTAGATGTATTGTGTTCTGAAAAGGAGTGAAAAAAAATTATTCATGGTCCCCTTTCTCCCAGTGGAGAGGAGTGGGGGTGCTTCATCGCTCAGGAGGACAAGAGGCTTGCTTGATGTCTGGGTCTTGGGACGATCGAAAAACTGCAGCATAGCTGAGACGGGGACCATGGTCTCCTTGGTGCCCTATTTGCAGATCCCATGCCCAAGCCAGCCTCGTGCTATTGTTTGCTGCCTAGCCTGCTGCCTGCCACGGCCCCATAGGCCGAATCGACTCTAAAGGCCCCTCCTGTGCACTCCTTTTTTCCTCTCACCCACCAGGACAAACAACTGACGGCATTGGTTGAGCGATTCGTGAATTTAACAGTCCCAGGACTTTGGGTGCTTGGAGCCTGAGCAGACTCTTTGCACGAGCTTTGAATAGCTAATGGAATGCCAAAACCAATCCTATGGCTGTGCTCACAGTTGCTCTGCAACATAGACCTCCAGCACACAAAGGCTCACAATGTAGCAGAACATTGATCGGATGCACAGGAGGAAATTGCAATGATACGGTCACCTACTACTTTGCCTTAGCAGTAATTTGTATTGCTTTTGGCCTTTCTTCGTGCCTCTGTACAAATTTGTTTAAAGAAAGCTTTTAATGAGAAATGTTCAATTCACAACATGCTCAAAAGTTCATTCAGGTTTAATGGGTTTCTAACGTTTGTGTTAAACAAAGAAAAGATGTTTTATTACCCCGGAAATCATCTGCAATTTTTTTTTTTT
>CM068953.1:66399649-66429495 GCA_035128595.1 Eptatretus atami
GGTTGGTGAGGTGTTCATGCTGGCATGATGGGCTGAATGGCCTCCACCTGTGTTGGATTTCCTTGTTATTGATTTCCCAGCCTTGACAGTGGACAATATGCCGCAACAGTGTTTTTTTTATTCATTCTATTTCACCAAGTGTTGACCGGGCGTAGTGGCGTGCGCCTGTAATCCGGCTACTCGGAGGCTTGGGTTGGAGGATCGCTTGAGGACGGGAGCTCTTTGCTGGGCCGCGCTATGAGAGGGTGTAGGGCAGCCCGGAATCATGGCGAAACCCAATCCATATCCCTGTGTCGTAAGAGGCGACCAGGGTTGCGTCAGGAAGGGCATCCGGCGTAAAACCTATGCCAAGTCAGTATGCGGATCATAACGGATGATCCGCTGTGGCGACCCCTAACGGGAGCAGCCGAAAGACGAACAACAACATTTTGCCAAGTGTCGCTCTACGAGTGATTTCTAGTTTCTGTCCGTGTGTTTGTTTGTGAGCAGGCTATCTCAAAAAGTTATGGATGGATTCAGACAAAACTTGGTGGACAGATTGAGTGTTTGACAAGGACTAATCTATTCAATTTTGGTGAAGATCCGGATCTGGATGTGAATTTTTTTAAGTGAATCTTCACCATTGAGAGAATTAGCTTGGTGTTGGCTTCACGGTTAAGGTGGCTAGCAAAAGGTCTTGGACTTTGGGTCTTGAGTTAGAACCCCTGTCGTTGGCCCATTGAAATAACACCAGATGGGTTGACTCGGCCTGTCATCCTTCCGGGGTCGGCAAAATGAGTACAATCTTACTGGTAACAGGAACACTGCATTAGCAGCACAGCGCCACGCTTCCAGAAAATGATACAACCTACATCCACAGCCTGCATACGAAACAACAATAATCATTGAAAGATGGCACCAAAAATGACATATAGCATGATATTTCAAAAATGTGTGGACGAGTTATGACCATACTAGCTGGATGAGTTTGTTAAAGATGACAAGAACAAGCCGATTAGATTTTGGTTCAGGTCCGGATACAAATCCAGCCTATCAGTGGGATACAAAACGTAAACTGTTAAGCCTGCCGGAGGTTTGCGCTCTCCCGAGTACCATTCTAGTTTGATTTTGTTTAAATTTATATGTTCCTTTTTCCAATTTCTATTCCATGCAGTTTATCCATCATTCTTTACTGCCTGCTTTATCATTAGTTTTATCATTCCTTTTAGTCATGTCATCCCTTACTGGCAGTACCCACACGAGTCTTCACACTTGCAATCTCTGCATTTAACACTCCCAAACTTTGCATACATCTTGACACTCAACTCTGTGATCTGTCCTTCAATTTTTATCTACAGTTCATTGACTTTCACATTTTCATTTATTCTATGGTTGTATAGTGGTCGTCCATTCTGGCTTTTATTGTCTTATTATCATTCTAATTGCTTATATTATCCTCGAAGAATATGTAAAACGTAAGCAGGGACGCGTGGAAATTCCACGGAATGAAAAATGTGACTTACAAGCCGGTAGGTGACGAGTGATTCGCTAAGATCGAAGGCTGGATACGATGCTTTTCATTCTGACTGATCCACGACGAAGATTCATTGCCAAGAGTTATTGGTTCACATACAATTGTTCCTCTGCCTGGCAAGATTTTTCCTATTGCGTATTTTGCCAACTGGCACTCCTCATAAAAAATGACGGTAAAAGAGCACCCTATTTTTGAAGACTACCATTTGAAAAATAATCGGTTTGCTGGTTTGTGCTGTGGAGCCTCACGTTGCGCACACACACACACGAAAAAACCGATAAACTTCTCAATGCTCTTGTTTGACCACACCTCCTGAGCCACAATATTTTCATGCAGCCATTCACACCACTCCACTTTCTACCTACTTTTCATCAACCACGTCCACTTTCCCTAAGCTCCGCCCACTTTCCTAATCCCCTCATAAAAAAATGACGGTAAATAGACACCCGATTTTTGAAGGACTACCATTTGAAAATAAAACCTCAATCAAAAATCGGCTCGAGTAAAATTTTCTAAATGTCTCAAGTGTTTAATTACGAAGTCTCGTTTCTCTACATTCAAAACTGAAGGACAAATATTGAAAATACTTACGCGTTTTTGCGCTGCACAGCAACGGGGTGCTCGCAAGAAATTCAATGACAATTGACATGTGCAAAGTTTCATCGAAATCGGTTCGCTGGTTTGTGCTGTGGAGCCTCGCGTTGCAGACACACACACACACACACACACCGAAAACCCGACAATAAGGGATATATAACAAATCCAAAAACCCTCAATTACCCTTCAACACACCTCACAAACTCTAAGTCCTCAACATCCACCTCGCAAAACCAAGTCCTCACCTACCCCCTCTCAACCTTAAGCCATCAATCCTCTTCCCACTCAAAGCCTTCAGACAACCTCCCCACACATCATGATCATCTGTCTTGTAAATACATACATCACCAACTAATAATACATCCATCTTGTATTATAGAACTTTTGATACATCACCAACTAAGGACGCGGATGCCTGAGCCGTCTTTTCCTTCACATTAGCAGTGAGCACCAAGATGCGGCCGTAAGATTGGGTGGTGAGGTGGCTTGAAGACATTTCAAAGTCCTCAACCACACACACAACACCCTCCAGTCCCTTTTATCCCCTTTTTCAAAGCAAAAGGGCAAATTGTTATATCGTTATTACCTATTTATTCATGACCTCATTCAAATAGTGGAATATTGTTGTAGATTTCCCGCCCGTCGCGTGCAAACGACCGCGTCTAACCAATAGCGGTCGCCTCGCCCACCGAACGGACAATCCAGTCGCGGCTTTCCGGATCAACGCCGGAAACCAGCCACGGGTGTGTTTTAACCACACCACAACCTTTTCCGTACTCGACCCGCGCTACAGGGTCCGATCGCCAAATCTTCGATTTACCTAATTATTCGTGCGGGTAGGTTACCGAGAGATTGTACCTCAACGGACGCTTGGAAACGAGCGCTTAAGCAGCTCGCTTCCTTTTGGGATAACCGAGCGGGTATTATCGCGCAGTCCCGTTGGACCGATCACTTTACCGGCTATTTAAAAAACAACTATATTCCGAGTGCAAGATGGCAGCTCAATTAAGGGAAGAGACGCAACGAACAGGTTTACATTCACACAAGGACATTATTATAATAAAGCACATATGCAATAAAAGCAAACACGTATGCAATTATACAAGCAACAAAGCACGACAAAAGAACTACGACCGTCTATACGAAAATGCAAACATTTACAGCACACAAAGCACTTAACAATTTCCTACTTATTAGACGGGCCCACGGACACACGTACGCACGCACGCACCACACACACACCCAAGAAATGGTGGCAGAGGCTTTAATAACGGGCTCCAGCTCGGAGGACAGGTGAACTGAAACCCAGAACCTATCTCGAACCTCTCCACCTCATGTGGTCTTCAAGATGTTCGGAACCGGGCTCCAGCGAGAGCGAGCTGGATCCAATCGCCGTGAGCCGCGATTCTTCCCGAGCTCCCGCGAATCCTCCCGCGCTTCTCAACACGTGCTGGTGAGTTGATGCTCCGATCCTTCCCGTCGATGCGTCGCTTCCCCGAGGAACCACCTCCAAGAAGAGGTCGATGAGTCACACCAAGCCGGGAACCAAATGGAGAACAAAGAGCTCCAGAACCAAGAAGAAGAAGCCACCACTCACAGCTCGAGCCGAGCACCAGCTCAACTCTCTTCCAAACAAAGCAGCTCGAAGCAAAAAGCTCTCCCGAGCCAAACAGAAGCCGAAGGCCCACTGAACCACCAAAGCAAAAAGCCTCCTCCCGAGCCAGGCCGCAGCCGAAGCTCACTGAGCCAGGCGAAGCAAAAAGCTTCCGAAGGCCTCAACCCTAACCCAGCCAAGCAGGACCCGACGGTCTGCTGAACGACTCCCTCAACTCCCTTCTCCAACTCCACCACGAACAAAGAAAAGATCTCCTCTTATCCTTCTCCAGCTCCCCGCGTGACTCATGACTCATGCCCTCGTGCTCCATCCCCGCTCAACCACGGGTGGGAGGGATTTGGCATCATGAGTCACGGGACGGCAGGGTTCTTCTTCCTCTTCGCAGAAGAGGGGGGAAGGACGTCTCCATGTTCGTTCCTTAACTATTAAATTGATCCGCAGCGCATCTAATTGATTTCTGAACATTTAAACAATGAAAGTGAGCTATAGGGAACAAGCACTTATCGACATAGCTGACTAAAGGAACCTGTATGTTGTGTGCAATCAATTCCAAATTCGTAACAATATTTATCTTCATACCATTAACTCTATTCATGGAAAGCACAATCTAAACAGGAAGTGGATGTCCGACAGGTTATGGTTTATTACAGTCGGTCGTTTGTCTTTCCATGTAATTTTTAATAGGCGATTGTGATTAGTCTAATTGTGTTTACTAGTATGGGCCCGTAGGTGCGTAAACGACGACTGGATTGGGGCATTATTTCAATTAGATTGGACCAACCGTATCATAAATGGCCATACTTGGAAACATACTCAGGTCCCAGCGTCAATTGTGACGTCATATCAAACGAAGAAGAATTGTGTTGCCCCCTCTCTCTCGCCCCCCCTGCTTCCCCGAGTCTCGCCTCCTTTCCCCCTCCTCTCTCGCCCCACTCTCATCCTCCCCTCTCCCGTCCCCTCTCTCGCAGATATGGTCGACAGATAAATGGCCGTAACTTGGGAACCGCTCGTCCGATTAATATCAAACCTCGAAAAGCACATCCGCGGGTCCCCAGCAATATTCCTGGCAAGATTCAATCAGATCGGACCGTCAATCGTGCAAAAAAAAATAAAATAAATACATAAACATTAATTGTGACGTCATTCGTGATGTCATAGCACCGTGCTTGTCATTGTCGACAGATAAATGCCGTAACTTGAACGCTTATCCGATTAATATCAAACCTTGAAAAGGCACATCCGCGGTCCCCAGCAATATTCCTGCAAGTTTCAATCCGATCGGACCGGTCGTCTTGGTTATTAATAATTTGGGGAAAAAATGGCATGAGAAGGTGAACGACACCTTCAGCTGCCATATATACACCTTTTCAACACTGAAAAAGCAGTAAAATGCCGTAACTTGGGAACCGCTCGTCCGATCGATATCAAACCTCAAAAGGCACATCCGCGGGTCCCCGGCAATATTCCTGGCAGATTTCAATGAGATCGGACTGGCGGTCGTCGAGAAACGCGGCGTAACAGACAGACACACACACAGAGATT
The DNA here is from genome assembly GCA_035128595.1 of Eptatretus atami. Lineage (NCBI taxonomy): Eukaryota > Metazoa > Chordata > Myxini > Myxiniformes > Myxinidae > Eptatretus > Eptatretus atami. The sequence continues at coordinate 66,404,917 of CM068953.1, forward strand.
GCTGGAATTATAGATAGATAAATTGTGTCATAAATGATTGTAAATTAATTATCTTCTTTGTGAAGCATTTTAAATACACATTTAAGTTTCAATTGTGGGTGAATTGGACAGCTGTCCAACGAATCAGTGGGAAGGATTGTTACAGACAAACACACACAACACACACACAAGAAAAAAGTATTATTATATAAGATACATTCTGTTTGGGAACGATGACCCCCCCCCTTCTCTTGCAAACCCTGAAGGCTCTACATTAGCCTCTGCAGTCTCACCTAGTACCAGATAAATACAATTATTTTCTTTTTCCCATTCTCAAGGCTCCAATCTAGGTTCCAGGTGAAGCGCATAATCCACAACTGAGCCACCAAATCTGAATTGCACTCTTCTTGGCTCTCAAAGTTCAACTTCAACCCTCTTAATAACAACTTGGTTTTTGGGATTTAAATCCCAATTCTCCTTTAGTTTAATGGGTTCGCTTCCAGTATGCCAAAGAACACCTTTGTGCCATCTCTTGGAATCTACTGATTGGGTTAGAAATTAATTGTCATTGTGATGGCAATTTATCATGAGGGAGTTCTAATTCCCACCTATAAGATCAATTTTGGAGGTATGTTGGGTTTGAATCCCAGGAAATTGACACCGTGATATTAAGAGGTCTGGCACAGTCCCAGAACTCCATTTGACTTTCTCAGGGAAAGATGTGTTTTAGCCTCTGGTCCAAAATATTTCCCACTACAACAATGTGCACAAACGCCTGAGCTGTTTTACCTTTGTAATAAGATTGTTGATTACTCCACTTATTATCAATCTCACACCATGGATGGCCAGAGAAGAGAAAATGGAAACACACCAATTGCAAAAATAATCTGATTTATTCAGCCGAGGCCGAGCGAAGTGAGGTCGAAGCCGTTTATTCCTGATACATGAACCTGCAACCCATGCCAACCCATGCCTATGGAAAACGGACTTTGGAACGCCGGCTACATTTTCCATCAATGTATCATGTGACTGTTTAAAAAATATATTATACATGGATAATGGTTATGCACTCCTATGTTTAAAGTTCCATGTCAATCACTGAAGCGGTTGCAGAAAAAACGAATTTAAAGGTGAAAAAGTGAGGGTGGAATAAAAAAAAAAAGTTGGGGCTTCGACTGACATTCCACAATATGGTGAAGGATGGTTGTGGACGCCTATAACTAAATTACATATGTAACCACAGCATTTCATTTAATAAATGTCATTCAGTCCACATGTCAATCATATTGTTATGGTCGCCAGGTATGGTGTTTCAAATCTCACGCCTCACCGCTGTCAAGGTCTTGAGTCAGATAACTTCAAACTGGACGAGTCTATAAAAAGACCACGGATGCCGCTTACAACTCTCACCTCTGGCCAGATCTTCGTACCCAGGGTCGGTTTACTGTACCTGTGAGATTAATGGGGAACCGTGTCTGAAACTACGTAGCGGCTACCTGAGCTGAGCTCAGGCTGAGCGAACCAATACTACGTGCCACACTATTATTAACTAATGAGCTGATTGGTACTTGAGCTATTACTTGCAGAAGCGCCATCTCAAACCAAACCCAGGCAAGATGAGGCAAAACTCAATAATAAAACTTCCGTGCACTTTGTTAAAATGAGCAATTTAGCAGGAAATGATGGTTGGGTATTTCAAATAGGAAAATGGTGGGAGAATTCAAAGAAGGACAAAGCAAAGCATATTCAATGATTTACAACACTCATACGTTTCCCTTGTCCCCGGCACGATAATAGCTGTCCTCGGATGCCTTATTGCTATGTCTTGTCACCTGTACACTATAATGGATCCGGACACCTGAATGAAAAACAAAGTTTGGGAAGAGGGGTAAATAAATAGAAGTTTGAAAGATGATAGTGTGTGTTTATTTTGCACCCCAACGCACCTTTTGCAACCACAGTTGGGGCTGCAATTAATCTGCGACTCGGAAGTTCGGGATCACCTCCCGCGCACCTCTTCCTGATCAATCCCCTCCACTCTGACAGTGCCCGATCATATGGAGTCGCTTGTACTCGTGCCAAACGTGATGGTCTGCATGGCTGCGGTTTATTGTGCCAAGGTGCGAGGGGAGGCATCCCCTCATTGGTGCAGGGTTTGTGGGGATGGTTTAGCGGCCAGTGATGGTTGTTGGTAGGCACCTCTTCCGTCGCTGTTGCAGCACCTCATTGATGGAGCTGCGCCGCAGAGGTGTTTCTCCTGGGAGGGGAGCAGCGGAGCTTTCAAACTTGCACCTATTTTCTTTGTAACTTTGTTCAGCTCCCTTGGGATTGCGTTCACTTCTCCACTAAAGGAAGTGGCATGTGAAGATATGCAAGTGGGTTGTAGTGCATTTGTAGCGAGATGTAAAGGATAGATAAAGTTGAGAGGGTGAAAGAAACACAAACACATCCAAACTCACACTAGCAATGCACATCTATTTCCATGTACACAATATCAATGAAATTCTAAACAGAATATACTACGATATAAACTGATTCTCATCCTACATGCAAGTGCCTTTATTTTCCCGGGAGGTGCACGGAGTCCTCACCAGGCTCACAACCATCACAATATACTCACTCAAACTTGCATTACTTGTATCTTAACTTTTGCAAACTTACAATAATTATTGGTTCACGAAAAAAATAGTGACCACTATATTCGTTATTGTTGTCTGTCTGTCTGTCTCTGTCTGTCTGTCTGCCCGAGCATAGCTCTGGGTTTTGATCCGATCCTGACAAAATTTTGGTGGGAGGTTTATATCATGATCTAGTTGTGTTTCTGAAATGGGTGGTGCGCCCATATGGCAGAGCCACGCCCAAAAACATGTGTTTTAGGGGGTAGCCGATTTCAATTTGCATCTTCTCCTAGGGGGTTTGTCGAATCTGACAGGGTTTCAGTATTTGGTTAGCCCAATGGCACCTGCATAGCCCCACGGAGCTCGATTTTTCATTTTCGTCACAAGGTACGAACTTAGAAATGCGAATTTTGACATAAGCAAGTGAAATCCTTCAATACTACATCGAACAAATGAGTACACTAATGTTAAAATATGAATTTATGCTTTTTCAGTTGAAAAACAATTAAAAAGCGTACTTAATATTTGAAATGTAAAAATCTTGTTTTATGTGATAAGCACCTTTATTATAACAGAAGGAATGAAATGTTGATACAGCGTGGCAGGGGCCGCAAAAGAATGATGGCATAAGAAGAACTTGCTTTCAGCTTTGGCGATCGCGCGCGAAATGCGATGGTGGCCGGAAATGACGTCTTTCGGCGCGAAAGCGATGGTGGGGAAATGACGTCTTTCGGCGCAAAATGCGATGGTGGGCGGAAATGACGTCTTTCGGTCTTCGTACATGAGAGGGGGCGTTTCTTGCTTTTTTTTCCGTCAAGCAATAAATTCAATGGTTTTCACATATCTAACACGTTAGTTTCACAAATTTCCATTGAAATACTCGGTATTTCCGTCAATTGTCGCCATTTCGGTCTAGGTATGTACTGCATCTACCGGACGGCCGTCATTGGCTGTCACAGGCACGTGGGGGAGGGGGGACATCGGGACCCGGAACGTGGTAGACACCGGGGACATTTCAAACTCGGTGCAATTGTATACAGCGCATGCGCTGTAACAGCGTACTTAAAATTCTTCTCCGAGGGGTTTGTGAATCTGGCAGGGGTTTCGGTATTTGGTTAGCCCAATGGCACCTGCATAGCCCCACAGAGCTCGATTTTTCATTTTCGTCCAAGGTCAAGGCCACAAGGTCACGAACTTAGAAAATTGCGAATTGTGTTTTAGGGGTAGCCGTTTCAATTGCATCTTCTAGGGTTTGTCAATCTGGCAGAGGTTTTGGTATTTGGTTACCCAATGGCACCTGCATAGCCCCACGGAGCTCGATTTTTCATTTTCGTCACAAGGTCACACTTAGAAAATTGCGAATTTTATATAAAATCATCTTTTCCGAGGGTTTGTCGAATCTGCAGGTTCGTATTTGTTAGCCCAATGACACCTGCTAGCCCAGAGCTCAATTTTCATTTTCATCCAAGCAGTCACAAACTTAGAAAATTTCGATTTTGACAAAAAATATAGACCGCCCAAACATTGAGAGCTAGGATGACAATATTTTTTATTCATAATCTTGAGGTCATTCCCACCTAAAGTCTTGAAACCATTTTGCTCTATCTCGAACACCTTGCCCGTGGCGCCCCCTTCAAGTTTGTTTTTACGCGATTTCATCAAAGTATGGATAATCCGATGAGTGCGAAATGCCATATAGCTCTATATGACGTTATATGTTCCTGGAATGTTCCAGAGGAAGTTTTGCACCAAAGGTCATAATCCTTGACCTTTGACTTTAAAGTTCACAAAGGTCAAATTTTCAAAGTTGTGGAATCGAACCGGTTTTTGACCTTCTTCGACGAACTAACTCCAATAAGCTTAGACGTATCCTGTTCCTTATTTTAATGTCCCAACATTGTTTTGTGACCTTAAAGGTTAATGCAAAGGTCAAATTTTTTTAAGTTGTTGAACGAACCCGGGTTTTCGACATTTTGCAGCTAATAACCTGTCACTCGTACCACATCATGTTGATCATTTTTATAACTTGGTCAAACATTATCACATCATCTCATCCTTGATTCTCTGAAACAATCTACATCGTCAAATACCGCTCGTGAACCATGTCTTCAGACTTGTGTTAGTTACACAAGCATGAAACATTATAATCCCTTGATTCATAGATAGCAACTCATCACAAAGGAAACCTTGTTTCCACTTGAGGTCTCTGGGCATAGATGTTCGGCTAACCCCAACAGGACCTTACAAAAGGGTTGAACATTGAGAATTCCTTTCCTATCCCTTTCTGCTGGTCAAAATGGGCAGTTGCATGTCTGCATCGATGCAGAGAGGATGAGTGGGAAGCAATATAGCAAAGCTTTGGCACAGTTTCTCCAGCATGACGTTTCAAAATGGTTGTGCCAGAAACACACAAACACCAACAACCAAAATGGGACAGATTTACTTCCTTGGCGAAGTCACAAAATGGTGGAACACCACCCTTGAGCCTCACTCTCCCAGGTTCTCATATCACTAGTTCCTGCTCATATCTCTGATTCCGAGTATGTTGTTGATAGTTCTTTAGTGAAAACGCTCGAGCCTGCCATGGTCTCTCAAACCATACCTCTCTCAAACTCGATATCATACTTCGTGGAGCTTTACAGCCCCAGCTCTGATTCCAACTCCACAGATACTGTCAGTGCCATTAGCATCCAACCGACCAACCAGCACTTCATGAGCTTAAATAGCAAATGTATCCTGTCATGCCAGTGCTGCCAGTGCAAGTCAATCCAAAAGTACAACCTGGCCTCAATGGTGTCGTTCTTTTCTTTTTTTTTCTTGTTTTTCCAGCACCTTCCCAAATCATCTTGTGTCTTTTCCCCATACCTATATTGTGACTGTTACACCACTGTTACTCACAGGGTGGGGTGCCTGTGCCACCAATCCCCCCACAATGGAATTCCACAGATATTGCCATCAAAACGGTTGTACTTCTATTAATTTGTAAATGGACTGTAACAGTTCCTTTTGGGGCAATTTTTACACAGCTGCCTTGAAACAATGAATGATTGTTATTCCTGGTCTCAGCCAACAGTCCCTTCCATGAGATAACAAATGGTACAGAGAAGATAATGTCAGGCTATGGGATTCAAGCATTGCATGTAACTTTTCAACACAAATGCCTTGCCAAATTAATGCAGATCCATAAGTATCCATACATCCCTTTCCATATGACATCACTGTTCTGGCCCAGAATGTGCACAGACTAATATAGCATCACTTCCTATGTACCCATTTTTAAAATCATTTGTGCCCATTAATCTTCTGATTATTGCTGTTCATTTTGTTAACCATATAGGCTCGGTGCCATTTACTGCCATACCATTCTTCCCATCGAGCTAGTTGGTATCAGCAATGAACACACTACCTACCTCCACATCTCAATGAAGCCCCTTTCATATCGATAACTTATTTTGTCTTTTTTTTATTTTATCTTTTTTACATTTGGGGCCTTCAAGCAGTTTCTGCTATCTATCATCATCAGCTAGAAAAATTTGTTTTTTCTTGTGGGAAGTGTCTTTCTGCATCAAAACTACCTACCATCCATCCGTATCTGCTGCAGCAGAAATCAAATTCTCATCCGACAGGTTAGTGCAGAGGTTTCGCACTTACCTTTTGAGCTGTCCAGTCTGGCCTTGATTCTGAACTCAACAATAATCTCTCAAATTGGGGCCTCATAGGCAGGCTTTTGCATCAATGAGCCTGCTATTAAACTGGGAACTAGTTGTTGATTGTCAAAGATTACACTGCATCTCCTTCACTGCATGGGTGAAGACATGACTCGGCACGAGATATTTAGAGCAGAGGGGGCATAAATAGCTGACGGGAGTTGAGAGGGGTTAACTGAATTGACCCAGGTTGCCCAGTTGAGAGTGAAGTTCAGTTTGGCAGAAGCATACTCCATTGGTCTTAGTTTGTCAAATTTTGTCACCCATCTGGTGACAAATCAGGAGTGGCGTACTGTTCCACATGCAGGGACTGAGACAAAATCTACATTAGTGAAACTGGTAGCAATCGGAAACTAAGGCGAGATGAACATGATAGAGTAATTCGGCTGGGAAAGGAGACTGTCGGCTGTCGCAGAATTTCCTGCAGTCAGGCCACACATGGTTGCGACCCATGTCTGAGATATACCACCTAATAAATGATACAGATTGATTCTGGAGGCATGGCACATCAGAGCCGAGAGGGTGGTATAACTTGGGAGACTGGGGACATGCCCACACAATGCACTCCTCTGGACCCATCCTATTCATATTCTTCATCAACGATCTTTGATTTAATTATCAGCTTTGATTTTCCTTGGGCGAACCACATTCCTAAGTTGGCCTCCAAAGCCCTTCACCAATTGGGCATCCTCTGTCATGCAAAATCCTTCCTTGGCACACCTGAACTCATCCACCTACAACATGGAATGAAAGCTCAGCCATAGTCGCCATAGCCATAGGCTGCTAGCAGCAGCCATCTAATTTTACTAGCAGCCATAGTCGTGGGAACAATTGTTTGGGTGGCAGATGGATGGTTGTTCTTTGCAGATTATGCTGTTTTACCGTGTGAGTCGTAATCTGCAGCAATGCTCACCACAAGTCAGGAGGTATCTTGATATATACATATTATATATATATATTATAATTATATAAAATAACAATACATTTGTCACGTTTTGTTTTTCATTACTGTATACCTACTTTTGCAGCCCCCTGTATATGTTTTATATTTATTATATATATCGCATCTCTGTGTGTGTGTTGTCTGTGACCGCCATTTCTCGGCAACCACTGGTCCGATCTCATTGAAACTTGCCAGGAATATTGCGGGACCTGGGATGTGCCTTTTCAAGGTTTGATATTATCGGACAGTGTTCCCAAGTTAGGCATTTATTTCACCAATGACAAGACACCGTTGTTGCGTGGCGTGGCCGATGGGAAGGGAAGCTCAGCCGCGTTCCCATTACAGAGTTACAACGTACGGGCTTCCGGAGAGTGATGACTTCGTGTATTCCAATAATTTCTCGATTTCTTATGCGCATTTATAGATAAACACAATGCTCCAAGTTATGATCGTTTTCAATTAGACGGTGCATACATTTCGGTAACATCAGAGTGCTGGTATGCCTCCGAACCAGGAAGTAAATTTTTTTCTCTCTTCTCTTCTCTTTTGTTTTTCCTTGCGACGACATTGCGAAAAGGTCAAATACGTTGGCACTAATTGAATAATTGGCCATTAAAACCTAAATTGCGAATCATCGTAACTGTGATATGCGAACTTCGCGCCACGCACGTACGGGCACGCGCAGAGCGAAGAAACGCTGTGTGGTTGTTGTTTCTTGCTCGCGGTTGGAATATTATTTATTCTTTAAAAAATTTTTTTTTTACGGGCACTTACTAGTATATATAAACATATACAGGGGCTGCAAAAGTAGGTATACAGTATGAAAAACAAAACGTGCGCAAAAACGTATTTTATTGATTATACACAGCATACCAATAATAACATATTAATCTAGTATTAATGAATGAATTCTAGTATTAAATGAATCCTAGGCCCACTATTATAATACTGGTATAATCCTTACTGTATACCTACTTTTGCAGCCCCCTGTATATTATATGTGTGTGCCATCTTTAAGATTCTTCTGCTCATTAGTCTCTGAACTTGAAAGCAAACAAGAGAATCATTGGGAGTTCTATTTGGTTGTGCATGGATAGATGTTGAAAAGGAAGGATTGATTCAGGTTGTGCTATTTCTGGGATTTCAAGCTTGAGAAAATTGTGGTGAGTGGAAGATTAAGGCCTATCCAACTTCCCTTTGGTGAAACTAATGAGGGTCGATGATGAAAAGGCTATTGAAGCAGACTGCACAAGGGCAACTATCTCATCAAGGCCTCTGTCATTTCTTATTTTGACTATCCATGCTGAAGAGCACTTGATAAGGAGGCCTGAGGGAATATTGGAGGCATGGGTTATGGAAACAGACATTGTAATCAAACCATGGTCCCAAAGAGTTTATTGAGCTCGGATGACACATCTAGCCTGGAATAGTCACACTGGCTGGTTCGTTTGAGACTCCTGTTGTGATTCTATGTATAATTGGCTTGATTCATATGAGGAGCATTACGGGAGTGTCATGGGAATCTCCTCTTGAATTCTGATTTTGTCTTAATGTATGCACACAAATGCTGCCTCTGGCTCTGAGGTCATCTCTTGAGCCTCAGTGGCTGGGAAAAAGGTGTGTGAAAGGTTTCGATGAGCCAAGTGAGGTGCAACCTTTTTCATCAGAAATATACTCTTATAACAGTTCCAAAGCTGATCAGTAGTTAATGATACATACATTTGACTTTTTTTTTTAAAAAAATGTAGATATCAATGTATATTTTCTGATGAATATAGCGATTTAAAAATAATCTTCAGTCACGTTCCACCTAATTAGACCCCTTGCATATAAAACATACCCATGAGCTACTTCTGAATTTAGCGCTAACTGCTTTTTACTGGAAAAAATATTCAAATTGGAATCGACTGCGTCGGATATCCAAAAAAAAAAGATCATCCCCTCCACCCCCCTCACAAGATGTTCTTTTATTCATCATTCGATGTCTTATTATTCTTATAAGTTTAATTTTGTCGATCATGTATAGGAGAAGTCAAAACCTTGCTAAACAATTATGGGAAGGAATTGGCATGCCCATTCAGCCCTCTGCTACCACAATGGCATGAGGCCCCAGCCTTTGAGCTGATCTCAGTGGCTTGAAGTTTGAAGCGTGAACGCGATATAGAGGTGAGGCCGTCGTGCACTTGAGTTACCCTGTCAAGGCACTGGGCTTGATTGTGCACTTAATCTGCTTAGCGTGTGAAGCGGTGTGGTCCAGACACAGCCATTCACACAAATTGGACCCCCTTGGTGGTGTTCTTTTCAGACAAAATCATTGAAAGGGACAGGGTGGTTCTGCAAGTTTTTCATTCCATGATTGTGGTGGCAGTTCAACATGCTAGCAGCCAGAGTCGAGACCAAAAGTATTCTGAGGCAGGGGCACCAGACAATAACAAATTGCTTGGATATTCTTTGGATCCACGACTTCCCATGTAAGGAAAAAAGTTAGCAAGAAACCACAGGAATCTCCATCAATATTTGCATTGTGCAAGAAATCTTTTCTCAAATAACTCGTGATTTTGTTCTATTATTTTGTTGTATGCAAAATCTTGCTCAGTCTTGAATATTTTTAATCAAACATATGATCAATAAAGAATAAAACATCGATGCAAATCTCTATAAAATGGTCATGCTTGCTTTATATGGTTAAACATTTACGATGACTTGCCGTATGCCTCACACATCCGCATGCGATGGAATTAAGTGTACGCACGAATGTATCGTTGGCCACACGTCGACAAAAAGTTACTTGAAAGTTACTCATAAGTGAAACACGTCAATTTAATGGTTAGCGTCCAGTGTTCCAGACTCCCTGGTTTTTTTTCTTCTTTTTTTTCTTCAGTTATGACGGTGTTTGACACTTCGATTCTAGTGCGGTTATAATTATAATATAATTAATAGGCTGCCGCTCAACGATTTAAATCAAACCCACTAGAAATCAAGGTCAACATACCGTCATACAAAGAAAAAAAAAAACCAGGGAAGGCTGGAACACTGACGCTAACAATACCTTGGACGCGTTTTCGACTTATAAGTAACTTACAAGTAACGTGTGTGGACGTTGTGTCAACGATCGCGTAAGTGCCTACAACACGTTACTCATAGTGTTAGAAATAAGTTTCGGGTACGCTAAACATTACCTCGACGTTTGTTTCGACTTATGATTAACTTACAAGGTAACGTTGTGGACGTGTCGTGAACGATACGCATAACGTGCCTACAACTTATGGCCAGCGTAGCGGAAACTTGTGAGCATACGCTGGCATAAGTCGTAAATTTCAGCATGCTAAAATTGCAGGAACAACCGCCAAAGTACAAACAATGAAAGCCAGCGTTACTACGACGTATGGCAGTGTTTTCAGCGTGCTCTCAATTCCAAAAACTTACATAACGTATTCGACGTGTGCCAGCGTTTTAGGACAAATTTTGTCAAAAATCGCATAAGCTGTAAAACGTCAAGTGGGACTGGGCCTTAAGGCTGAACTTCGCGTACTTGAGAGCAGTTCAGGAAATTTGATGAAAGAATGAAGTTTTTGAGTTCCATTATGGTTTTGGCCGTTTTTAACCTTTCTTCCAGATTTCGTTCTTCCTCGTCATACGCCTCTTGGATCCCGTAACCGAACTTCAATTACATTCAAACATTTCAGGCAAAGGCGAAAAGATCTTTTGAGAAATAATTTGACTGTCGAAAGGTCTATGGCAGGCTCTCACGTGTTGCTTCTCGTTTGACTGTCCTCCCACGCCAGCTGAAGGGCCCTTGCCACGACTTGTTGGAAAAAAATGCCATCTGCGTCAATACCATCCTCTGTGATGTGAAGACATAGGTTTATGAAGGCCGTTGCAATTCTTATATGGCACAGCGCAAAACCGTCTGAGACATAGTAAAGTTTCTTCATTTTCAAAAGCTAGATTTCAAGTGTTCAGATGAGCATTCTTTGGAAGAGGTGGACTGAGACAACGTCTGAGTATTGCATTCTGATATAATCTGTGAACGAATCGTGGTTTAATTTGCCATCAGTCCGATTAAATAGTAAACCCAGGGGTGAAATTGGTCCCTTGAGAGCAGTTCCAATGGAATCCTTGGGCCGCATCCTGTACGACAAAACGAATGGTTCTCCGAGAAGTCTCCAATAATGACAAAGCTCCTCACCGATTTCGTCTTCTTATTTCCAGAAACTGAGATTTGGGCCTTGGCAATGAGTCGTGTCTCACTATTTCACCGCGCGTTCCACAGAATTGATTAAGTAATTCTTCAAGGCATGACCATGGAGATCAGCTTCAGATCTGTCGTGGATGTCCACGTTTAAACGAATTTCTCACATATCCTCTAGTTCATAAGCACTCAGTAGCTCGGTTTGAAGTCTCAATTGATGGGCAACTTTCACAAGTTCTGAAATAACATGCCGGTTCTGCATTGTTACAAACTATGCGTGCTATCACATGATGCATAGCTAGGAAGTTCGCTATCTGTTGGCATTTGAACCAAAACATCATGAAGTTCACATTTTATGTATCGTACATACACATACACTGTGTGTTACGGCCTGGAAACCAGCCAGGGACACACTCCGAGGACTGAGCAGGCGAACTCGTAATCCAACTTTCAGCCAGGGTTCTTCTCTTTGAATTTCTGAAACAGTTCCTTGACGATTGTTTAGATACCAGGCGCTTTGTGAATTTGTCGTTTCCATGTTTCATTCCTGACCCACCACACAGTCCTTTTTTCCCGGCATTATTCGGCTGACTTCATCACTTCGGTAAAATTCGGATACGGCGGATTCACTTCGTCTGGCAATATTTACCCTGTTTGGGATTGGAGGACGATAGCATACATTTTCTTTCTCTAAATTTTGGCTTGCACAGCCATTCTGTCGCGGAGCAACTGAACACTCATCATTCCCCTCTGATGCTCATATTCTAGCAAAATATTGTCAGTATACTATTTTGCTCTGAACGGCTCGAAACAAACGTATTTTTCTTCAGGCTTTTGATCACCTCTGGCAGCATTTCATTCACATTTTTTTGACGCCTGTATTTTGTGTTTTCTCCGCGTGCTTGTTCAGCAACTAGTTCTAATTTCTTTCCACAGAATCTTTCCACTTTTACTTCGCTTTTCAGGAACGTAACCTGGGTTCCTTTCTGCCTTTGTTTCGAATGGGCTTTCGCCTATCATCGATAACGACTGTTTAATCGTCAACTTCTGCTTTCTCGCTCAAAAACCTCCTCGTCCTCATGTGTCGAAATATATTCTGCCAATGCCTTCGAACACCTTCTGAATGATTAATTTCGAACTGCGTCAAAGATGATTCTTCAATACGCTCGTGACAAACTGAGAGTTTTTTTCTGCACGAAGTACAAAGTCTTGTCATTCTTTTTTCACCTTGAAAGAAATTTCATCAACATAATCATTGACACATGCGAAGATCTTTTCGTTGTTTCGTTTATGGCAGACTGAACGGATCGCAACAGTATTTCGAACTCCTTTGATCTTCAGTCGCCATGCTTACTGCCAAAATATGCATAAACTGAATTATCCCATTTATAACTTAAATTCAATGATGTTCTTATACGAAAAATGTACACTTAAAATCCAATAGACACAATAGGAAGATTAATTTTTCGGCCAAATTATGCAACATATAATAGTCCAGAGATGATGATTGTCAATTTCAGACATTTAAAGTCGCCTGCAGCAGTTGACGTCATTGGAATGATGACGGCCAAACGTCGCCCAATGTCGAATCAAGATATAGTGATTGTGCGACCCCGAACAATAAAACCAATCTCACACTTGAAACCATTGGGAGATCCCATTTAATTTATGCTGAGGATGTTGAGTATATGAAGGGGTTTCTCACACGAAAAATCGGGATCATCTGTTTGGCGGAGCGGGGCGGGCCAAGGGCGCCCCAAACTATAACTTTGTTGAATTGAGTTTCGGAGTGATTTTTACTTACGCGATTCGATAGATCCGCTTTTGCGAGAGGCAGATCATACCACCAACTGATCACAAATCGACCCCACTACAAAACCTGTGATATGGCCACTGGAAAAGATTGTTGGGGTCAACCAGAGGCACCCAAATTTGGGGGGGGGGGGGGGGGGGGGGGGGGAGCCCCCTAAAAAAAATGGGGGGGGCCCCAGGCCTTGAAAAATGACACATAATGTTTTAACATGCAACAAACACTGAACAAAAAAAAGAGTGAAATCTGAGACGGTGTCAATTCGCTGAAAAATTGTGTACACTTGACATGGAACGCCCCCAAGTCAAAGGTGTCATTTACAGTTGATGGCAGTAGATTCCAACACCGATGCAGAGCGATAAAATTAAAAAATATTTCAGTGGATTTAACATTTTAAAGCAATTACTTTACACATTAAGATACACGGTAATAGATGGTATTATTATACTGCCTTGAAGCAAAGTGTTGCAATCGCAAAATACTCACTCAGGCTTAGGTTTTCTTCTTACACTGGGTGATACACTTGCTCTCCCTATCTGAATTCGCTGGCAGGAAACCGATAGAATGATACACCTGGGGTTGCCGGAATCTACGTTGAATATCTACTGTCACACAAAGCCATAACTTTGCAGTGTTGAAACGATTCGTTGTGTTCATGAAACACAAAAGAATAGAGCAGTTCAATTGCCATATTTAAGTGTTTTTGAGTAATCATCATTAAATTATTTAGGAATACAAAAGCTTAATATAAAAAGCTACTGCAAAGCTTAATGAGGGGAAATAATGAGGCAAGCCAATAATATGCAAGGAAATAATTAAAAATCAAGCTCATTTCCTTACCACTGACTGATTATTAAAGTTTGGTACCTTTATGTTGGTGATGTAGGAAAACTGAAATTTTGCGTGCCGACCAGACATCCAGCCAATAACATCAGGAAAATCATAAAAACTATTGTAAAGTATTCAAAATAGAAAAAATATAAATAAATGAAAAAAAGATGAAAAAAAAAAACCACGTGAGCGAACCCGAGACAATGGGAAAAAGCACCCGGTAATTTCGAGCCGATGGACATTGATGCCTATCCACGGGAAAAACAACATTCACAGACCCTCGGAATGTGCCCGTATATGAAAATATAAAATAATGACAAAGAACATAAAAAAGTAAATGCAGGTGAGTGAAACCCGACCCATTGTGAAGCATGATTAATGTAGCATTGCCGACGGGGCATCAAGCCGATTACACCAAGAGCAAAAAAAAAAATACATAAGCCAGAAACCATTCACAAGTGTCCATAAATGTGAAAATAAAGAAAAATTTTTTTAATGAAATAAAGAATGGAAAAAATAATGAAAAAAAGAAAAACAAGTGGGTCCAGCACAACAAATCCCACCCCATTATTGACTAAGTTATGAGCGAAAAACGATTTTCACTTCGTGACCAGACCTGACCTTTGACCTTGACCTAATTGGACCCAAAAGTTAATGGGGTCCTTCCGAGGTTCATTGCCCACTGTGGATACCAATTGACAGTGTTTGGAGCAGCCGTTTTCTGTAAAGTTGTATTTCGTAACCATGTTTTAGTTTTTAAATGGGAAGAAATTTTTGTAATTTTGACCGATGACCATGAACCCCCAAAACTTCGGACCCTAACGAGCTTCACAAATATGCGATTTTCTATTAGAATGGGTAGGATTATAAGTGACAAATAAATAAGGGTTCACTATAGCTTAGTTGAAGTAAATCAGATCATTTTGACGAAGTTATGAGCGAAAAACGATTTTGATCTTTCGATGACCTTGTACCTTGACCTTTAAGCCAATGTGGACCAAAAGTTGATGGTCGTCCAAGGTTCATTGCCCACCTGTGGAATTAAATTGATAGTGTTCCTAAAGCTGTTTTCGCCGCTAAAAGTTGCACAGACAGACAGACAAAACAAACAAAGGACAAACCAAGCAGTCATGAGACTGGTAACTACGAAATCGTCAATGACCTCTGAACCCGTGTCTAATAAAAGCCTGTCTAGAGAAGGTAGCGACGCAAACTCAGAAAGTTTTGCTACGATGGATTCTGCTAAACAAACCATCAAAATCGAATGGTTTGACCTGACTGTTGACCTTGACCTTTGACCGATTTTGACCAAGAATCTAATCAGCGCTAGCCGATCACCCTCCTGAAATCACGTGTGTGTTAATTTGACATTGTTAGCTTCTTCCAGTTACTCAGTTACCGCGGCATTTAACGTAACGTAAAGGCGTCACACTCGACGCCCCCCCCCCCAACTTCTTTAAAAGGACGCGCGGGCAAGCGCGATGACGTCAGCGCGCACACGCAACCACCGTTTACGTGAATCAACACGCGCTGCTCGAGCGCGCTGCGGCCACGGACGACACTGACGCAGCGGGTGAAATATTTTGTACAATCTTTAAGGCCCAGTCACACCTTGATGTTTTAGCCAGCTTTATCATTTTTGAAAATTTGACTAAAACGCTCACACGTCAAATACGTATGGGTAAGTTTTTGGAACATTGAGAGCACGCTGAAAAACACTGCCATACGTCGTAGTACCTGGCTTTCATCGTTGTACTTTGGCGGTTGTCCCTCAAATTTTAGCATGCTTGAAATTTTACGACTTATTGCCAGCGTATGACTCACAAGTTCCGCTACGCTGGCCATAAAGTTGTTAGGCAGCGCTTAGGCATCGTCCACACACGTCACTTGTAAGTAATCATAAAGTCGAACACACGTCGAGGTAAGTTTGTAGCGTACCCGAAACTTGTTTCTAACCTATGTATACGTGTTGTAGACAAGTTACGCCGATCGTGTGACATACTCCACCCACGTACTTGTAAGTTACTTCATAAGTCGAAACACGTCAAGTAATGGTTAGCGTCAGTTGTTTCCAGACTCCTGTTTTTTTTTTTGTTTTTTTTTTTTCGTATTGACGCGTTTGATGTTGACACTTCGATTTCTAGTGCGTTATTGATTTAACTCGTTGAGCGTCAGGGCCTATTAATTATATTATATTATAACCGCACTAGAAATCGAAGTGTTCAACATCACGTCATAGCCGAAGAAAAAAAAAATATAATAAAAAAAAACCAGGCGAGTCTGTGCCAAACACTGACGCCTAAACCATTACCTCGGCTGTTTCGATTATGAGCAACTTACAAGTAACTTTTGTCACGTGTGCCAACGAGTCGCATTATCGTGCGTACAACTTATTCCCATCGCATGCGGAACGTGTGAGGCATACGGCAAGTTACGTTCGAAAAAATTTTAAACACGTTTAAATATTCAAGACACTCCACTACTACGACGTCATGATAGCGTAACTTAACCCGTTCTATGTCACGTGATACCAAATTACCATACCGTATTCGACGTGCCGCCAGCGTTTTAGACGCATTTTTCAGAGGTCGCATACGCTGGCAAATCGCCAAGGTATGACTGCGAGTTGACCTTCCATTCTCCGCCGGTTGTGTTGAATCGATGGCGGGCAGGCCTTTTAGATAGCTACGCCGACGTGATCGTCGGCGATTACGTGCAGCGCGCTATGCAAAGTAGACTATCGATTGGCATAGGTTGTGAACCGACAACAGGCTAAGCATTCGTTGGTATACTTATCTATAAGACAACGATAACATTCTGTGTCCGTTACTAAGTATGTTATGCATACGACCAACTCGTTATAATATGTCCCGAATCTTAAAAAAAACATCAAAATCAGCGTAAGGCCAGCGTTTTACATATAATTTGATGACGTTTGCCATTGCTGGCTAAACGGTCAAGGTGTGACTGGCCTTGCAAAACGCTCCAAAAAACATCAGGATTATTTACCAGAAAATTTATCGACAAACCGAAAAGAGTAGTGCCGAAAGCATCGCAACAAAAACCAGAGAAAGACAAAATTAAAATCGAAAGTTAAAAACGAAACTACGATAACGTCGACCAAGCGAAAAATAACCATTCTCCACAGGAATATACGGAATTATTTAATATTAATATTTAATCAAAGTCATAAACCGATCATATTAGGGCCCACAAACAACTTATACACCACACGACAGACTTCAGCGAGTCAGCATTCGAACGATAAGCATTATGGGATGAAAATAATAACATTTTAAACACCAATCTTATACGAAAAACACAACAGCGGCCAATACAACATAGACAAAAGCAGATCGCGCCAATTGAAGAGCTACAACACTGAAAAAAATTTTTTAAAACAACCGTAACTCGAACGAATTGACACCCAAAAATTCCGACGAACAATACCTAACGATCAACCAAACTCAACGCTCAAGTCAACAACCTGGTACTATCATCGAATTATCATATATTAGAATGTATGACCTCCTGTGAACCTTACCTTGACCGATTAGACCCAAGTCTATCAAGCGCAGCATAGAACCCATCATGAATCACAGTGTATGATAATTTAACATGATAGCTTACTACCAGTCTCAGATATATTACAGTTATATAGGGATGTTGACCTCAACTGTGACCAATTACCTCTATGAACCGATTTAACCAAGATCATAATCAAGCGCAATAGCACATGACCCTCACTGAAATCAGTAGTGTAAATTATGACATTGGTAAAGCATTCTATACCGTAAATCAGAGTTATCGTGCCTACAAACAACAAACAAACAACACAAACAAACAAACAAACAAACACCACACACACACACACACACACACCACAACACACCACACACAACACACACACAAACAACACACACACACACGCAGTAATAGACTGGATATACAGAAATCGTCAACTTGACACTCTGACACTTGTCTAATAGAAGCTGTCTCTGAGAAAGGTAGCGACGCAAACCAGAAGTTCTACGATGATATCTGACACAAACCTCTCATAAACATCCGATTTTTACCAGAATTTCGAAAACCGATGTTAAGGCATACAACCGTCACCAAAATTGAAAGACAAGATTGAAATTGACTTAAACGAGGACGTAATGCCGTGTGTTACAATCCCCCTCATTAGCATAATCTTCAGTAAGCCTCAGACACGACACCCGACATAAATCTCATAAAAAACATCGATTTTACCAGAATTTCGACAACCGAGTGTTAAGCATACTTAACTGTTCGAAAAGTGAAAACAGAATTGCGATCCGAGTTAAAACGAAACTCGTAACGTCGACGAAGCAAAATCTCCATTTCTCCACGCAATTATTTAATATTATTTTATCAAGTCACAAAACCGTAATATTCGGCCATCCACCAACCCCTTTAAATAACGACGGCTTAGCGAGTCAGGTTGCGACGATAACCTTTATTGGGATAAAAAATGACTTTTAAACACCATCTTTATTGAAAACACCTCAGCGCGCACACGCAAAACCTTTACGGACTCAACGACGCTTCTGCTTGAGCGCGCTGCACCAAGTGACGAGCCGTTGACGCGGCGAGGCGAATATTTTATACAATCTTAAAACGTCTCCAAAACATCCGATTTACCAGAATTTCGACAACCGAGTGTTTAACGCGTCCTAAGCGATCGCAAAAACGAAGATAAAATTAAATCGAAGTTAAAACGAACTCGTAACGTCGACCAAAGCAAAAATACTCCATTTCTGCCACATGAATTTACGGAATTATGTTTGACCTCACTGTGAACTTTGACCTTTGACCATTTGACCAAATCTAATCAGCGCTAGCCATCACCCTCCTGAATCACGTGGTGTAATTTGACATTGGTAGCTTCTTCCGTTCTCGAGTTACCGTGCCTTACAAACAAACACACACAACAGAGGACGGAAGTCATCAATATACTTACGAAATCTTTAAGATTGTATGTAAACAACAGTCATAGACTGGTACTTACGAAATCGTCACTTGACCTCTGACCTTGTCTAATAGAAGCTGTCTCTGGAGAGGTAGCGACGCAAACCAGAAGTTTCTACGTGATTCTGTACCAAACATCTCATAAAACATCCGATTTTTTTTACCAGATTTCGACAACGCAGTGTTAAGCATACTTAACCTTATCAAAATTGAAGACAGGATTGAAATTGACTTTAAAACGAGCGTGTATGCCATGTGTTACAATCCCCCTCATTGCATAATCTCATTAAGCCTCAGATACGGACACCCGACATAAATCTCATAAAACATCCGATTTTTACCAGAATTTCGACAATCGAGTGTTAAAGCATACTTAACGTTCCAAAAGTGAAGACAGGATTGAAATGACTTTAAAACGAGCGTGTAATGCCGTGTGTTCAATCCCCCTCATTAGCATAATTTCAGTTCAAGCCTCAGACATGCAAGCGTCATTAAAACATCCGATTTTACCAGAATTTCGACAACAGATGTTAAGCATACTTCAGCCATTACCAAAAGTGAAAAGAGAATTGCGATCCGAGTTGAAACGAACTCGTAACGTCGACCGAAGCAAAAATCTCCATTCTCCACGCAATTATTAATATTTATTTTATCAAAGTCACAAAACCGTAATATTCGGCCATCCACCACAATCTTTACATAATCCACGGCTTAGCAAGTCAGGCATGCGATGATAACCTTTATTGGGATAAAAAATGACTTTTAAACACCATCTTTATCGAAAACACCGTCAGCGCGCACACGCAAAACCTTTACGTGACTCCAACGCCGCGTCTGCTCGAGCGCGCGTGCACCAGTGACGAGCCGTGACGCGGCGAGCGAAAATTTTTTATACAATTTAAACGCTTTCAAAACATCCCGATTTTACCAGAATTTCGACCAACGAGTGTTAAGCGCCTAAGCGATCGCAAAAACCCGAAGACAAAATTAAAATCGAAGTGTAAACAAACTCGTAACGTCGACCGAAGCAAAAATACTCCACTTCTCCACATGAATTCTGAATTATTGTTGACACTCACTGTTACCTGACCATTTTGATCGATTTTGCACCAAGAATCTAATCAGCGCTAGCCATCACCCTCCTGCATCAACATGGTGAATTTGACATTGGTAGCTTCTTCCCTTCTCGAGTTATCATGCCTTACAAACAAACACACACACAAACAGAGGACGGAAGTCATCAATATACTTACGAAATCTTTAATTTTTGTAAGTAACAAGCAGTCACTAGACTCGTACTTATGAAATCGTTCAACTTGACCTCTGACCTTGTCTAATAAGAAGCTGTCTCTAGAGAAGGTAGCGACGCAAACCAGAAGTTTCTACGATACTCTGTACCAAACCTCTCATAAAAACATCCGATTTTTTTACCAGAATTTTCGACAACCGAGTGTTAAGCATACTTAACCGTTACCAAAAGTCGAAGACAGAATTAAATTGACTTAAAACGAGCGTGTAATGCCGTGTGTTACAATCCCCCTCATAGCATAATCTTCAGTTAAGCCTCAGACCGACACCCCACAAAATCTAATAAAACATCCGATTTTTACCAGAATTTCGACAACAGAGTGTTTAAGCATACTCAGCCATTACCAAAATTGAAAACGAATTGCGATCCGAGTTGAAACGAACTCGTAACGTCGACCAAAGCAAAAATCTCCATTTCTCCACGCAATTATTTTATCAAAGTCACAAAACCGTAATATCGGCCATCCACCAACAATCTTTACATAATCCGACGGCTTAGCAAGTCAGGCAGCGATGATAACCTTTATTGGGATTAAAAAATGACTTTTAAACACACTCTTATCGAAACACCATCAGCGCGCCACACGCAAAACCTTTACGGACTCAACGCGCCGTCTGCTCGCAGCGCGCTGACACCACGTGACGAGCCGTGACGCGGCGAGTGAAATATTTTTTATACAATCTTAAAACGTCTCCAAACATCCGATTTTTACCAGAATTTCGACAACGAGTGATAAGGCTCCTAAGCGATCGCAAAAACCGAAGACAAAATAAATCGAAGTTAAAACGAACTGCTAACGTCGACCGAAGCAAAAAATACTCCATTCTTCCACATGAATTTATGGAATTATGTTTGACCTCACTGTGATCTTGACCTTTGACCGATTTTTGACCAAAATCTAATCAGCGCTAGCCATCACCCTCCTGAATCACATGGTGTAATTTGACATTGCGTAGCTTCTTCCGTTCGAGTTATTTCATGCCTACAAACAAACACACACAAACAAACACACAAACAGAGGACGGAAGTCAATCAATATACAGTGGAAAATCGATTATAACGCTAAGCATTATAGCTTGCTTTAGTACTGAATAACGCTATACACCTTGGACCCCAAAAACTACTACTATTTCATGTTTAAAGGCAAAAAGTGAAGAAATAGAGACAAAGTTAGTCCAAATAGCGCTAATTGGTGAAAAAAATTCAAGCTGTCATCGCCCTGTGTTGAGTTGACATGTGGTGTGAAATACTCCACGAGCTGTCATCTTCTCACACCTTTCCCGTATAAATGGCGAAGCTGAGTAGAACCAAAATCATTGAATTCAAATCATCATAGCATCGTATCTCCTGTAACTCAGTCATGTTCCCTTCTAACACCATACAACACAGTACACAAACGTAAGTACAGTTACTGTACTGTAAAAGATTAACTAATGTTCGCGTGCTCTCGCCCACATCCTTTCGGAAGAGTTGTGCAGACAACTTAAAATCTAAGCTCCGTTACATCTCCTGTACCAGTTCTTCGACTCTTCATCACCCTACCAGCTGAGAAATCTTTCAAATTTGTAGTTTTGTTTGCTCTGTTCAGATTCAGCGCCGCCATGCCAATGCGGAAGTTGTTATTCCATAGAGGAGAAGCTACACAATAATTAAACGGATACGGAATGGTGAAACTCAAGCGACCATCAGCAAGGATACAGGCATCGCCGGTTCAAACTCTGAGAGGATGATTGAAGGATGAAGAGAACACAAGAGCTTCATCTCACTGTCAACTCCAAGAAAGGATGAAGAGGAACGAGGGTCAAGCTTGGAGGGATCATGAGTTGACCAGGAACTATTCAATTGATTCTGCAAGTCTTAGAGAGCTTGACATACCCATCTCAGGCACACATCCTCCATCAGGCCAAGAATATCAAGATCTTAAAGGTCCAAGGATGGGAAGATCTTCGCTTCCTTTATGCCCAAGAACACCACCAGCCAAGATCCAGCCCTTTGACCAGGGGGTCATCAACTGTTTCAAGCTATTCTACAAAAGATCAATTATCGAAGCTATGGCCAGGGAGCGAGAAGAGAGTGACCGTCTTCCTCAAGGCCATGGACGTTTAAGAAGCAAATGGAGTTTGCAGGCCAGCCTGCGGAGAAGATCACCAAGGACCACCATCATAACTGGCTGGAGGAAAGGCCTCGGTCCTCCCAAGGTCTGGATAATAATTAATGAAGAAGACTTTCAATGGGTCTCCAAGGAGGTGGGCAGGGTTCGCCATCGACGGCCCTCAACCTCGCCCCTGGCACATCAGCTCTTGAATGCTCTCCAGGCTGGGTTTGATCAAAGAAGAAAAGAGGACCTGGGCTGAAGAACTGCACAGAGAAGAACAGGCTGTCAACTGGAGAGGAAGAGGAACCCCAGAGGAGTCGGAAGAAGAAGGGCAACCAGTTGACCCTCTCCCCCAGCCTCTCCACTCCAAAGCGAACAGTCTTTCCTTTAGTGGTCTCGTTGGTTGGAGTCCTTGGATGAGCAGGGAATGCCCCCAATCTTCGTTTGAAGATACACCAGGTTAATCCTTCTGGATGACACCCGTAGGACTCTCAAGAGCATCCATGAAACCAACAAAGATCACCGAGTTCTTCAAGAGAATAAATTCCGAATTCTTCAAGAATATAAATTCCGGTATCCGTTTGTGATTAAGGAAGCGTAAAATATTTACCGATTTATGTGATAATGTACATTTTATAATTTTTTATTTTGTAAGTAATATTCGATTGTACATAAAAATAAAATATATTCTATATGCATTCAATCCTGTCTTTATTTCTTGTTTAAAAAAAAAGAAAAAAAATAACTTGACCACTTCGTCATCAACCCAAACAATCCAAGATGGTGGACGTACATGTCCACGTGTTTGGCCGTTGGTTTGGAGTGTAATATAAAATATTTTCACTGCATCAGTATAGCGCTGTTATCATTTATACCCCTAGTCGCTTTGACCCCACCGGTGAGCGTATTATCGATTTTCCACTGTACTTACGAAATCTTTAGTTTCGTAAGTAACAAGCAGTCATAGACTGGTACTTACGAAGATCAATTGACCTCTCACCTTGTCTAATAGAAACTGTCTCTCGAGAAGGTAGCGAAGCAAACCAGAAGTTTCTACGATGATTCTGTACCAAACCTCTCATAAAACATCCGATTTTTACCAGAATTCGACAACCGAGTATTAAGCATACTTAACCGTTACCAAAATTGAAAACAGGATTGAAATTGACTTTAAACGAGCGCATAATGCCGTGTGTTACAAATCCCCTCATAGCATAATCTTCAGTTAAGCCTCAGATACGGACACCCGACATAAATCTCATAAACATCCGATTTTACCAGAATTTCGACAACCGGAGTTAAGCATACCAGCCATTACCAAAAGTGAAAACAGAATTGCGATCCAGTTAAAACGAACTCGTAACGTCACCGAAGCAAAAATCTCCATTTCTCTACACAATTATTTATATTATTTTATCGTCACAAAACCGTAATATTGGCCATCCACCAACAATCTTTACAAATCCGACGCTCAGCGAAGTCAGGCATGCACGATAACCTTTATTGGGATAAAAAAATGACTTTTAAACACCATCTTTATCGAAAACACCGTCACGCGCACACGCAAAACTTTACGTGATCAACGCCGCCTCTGCTCAAGTGCACGCCACCCGTGACGAGCCGTGACGCGCGATGAATTTTTATACAATCCTAAAACGTTCCAAAACATCCGATTTTTACCGGAATTTCGACAAGAGTTTAAGCGTCCTAAGCGATCGTAAAAAACGAAGATAAAATTAAAATCGAAGTTAAATCAACTCGTAACGCTCGAGCGAAGCAAAATACTCCATTTCTCCACATGAATTTACGGAATTATGTTTGACCAACTGTGACCTTGACCTTGACCAATTTGACCAAATCTAATCAGAGCTAGCCATCACCCTCCTGAATCACGTGGTGTAATTTGACATTGGTAGCTTCTTCCGTTCTCGAGTTACCGTGCCTATAAACAAACACACAAACAGAGGACGGAAGTCATCAATATACTTTCGAAATCTTTAGATTTCGTAAGTAATAAATGCAGGTGAGCGACCGAGACAATAGGGAAGCACAGTTCGTTAAGCTTACAGTGTCGGCATATCCAGCTAATAATTAAAAAAAAGC
>CM068953.1:66430119-66462068 GCA_035128595.1 Eptatretus atami
GTACTCCTGCAATCTCCATTTTCTGCACCAAAGTGTCACCTCCAATCTGGAGGCCTCAGCCCGGTGACTGTCAAAGAGAAAGATTTATGGTCAACATTGACTAAATATCAAACGGAGCCACGTTTTCAGATTTCAGGCTTATTTGTCTCTTTTTGAAGGAGCCTTTTTTACACAAAAAAAGGTTTTAAAAAATCAAAACATTTAAACAGCATCGGGCATGCACCTTGACCCCATGGCCAAAGTACACAGAACAGCAATACTGTTCCGTTGGTATCCACATGCCCCTCTGACCCTGTGCTTCAGCCTTTTGGCTAACAAACACACACATCCTAACCCCAAAGGACCAGAATACATGGTCACACAATTGGACCACTCCATAAGAGTGAGCCCCCATGACTTCAACAGCATGCTGTCCCGAATTTTTATCAGGATGGCAGACCACATGAATATCTAACCAATGGTGACCACATTAGTCATTTAAACATCAATCACACCTCCTGGCTGTAATGGTGAGCATCAGCCATGCATTATGTCTCATATGGTAAAACTGCATAATCCACAAAGAACAAACCATCCATCTCCACCTATTTTTGATTTACCAGCCGATCACACCATGTGCATTCTGGTTGATTGGTTTGCATTAGCGGGAACCATAGACTCCTATAGAGAAGGACTGGAACCTCACGATCTCGGGGTTTGTAACTTGAGTTCTGAAGATTAATCTCGAGTCCGGGGCTAAAATGACTTCTAGAAGGGCTGGACACGACTCGGGATCCATATAGGGGTTTTTGAGGACGGCGAGTTCAATAGTGTCATTTTCAACACCACCTGAGGTCATCTTCAAGGACAAAAGGTAATATTTCAAGGTCAAATTACTGAATTTTGGTTATTTTTGCCCGTTTTTTGTGTCTAACTCATAGAGAAACTTTTGTAAATTCTATGACAAACATGACATTGTGCACCTATTGCACCACTTGCGATTTCTATCATCGTTACTAATGTACTTGTTTTGTTTGTTTCTCTTTCAGAAACTGTCTCACTGGTGATCTCAGAGATCTTTGTGTTGTTTCCTGCTTTGTGATAATATGCCACGTCGTTGCAGCTGCTTGGTTGTAGAGGAAAACTATGATGGGACGCCTTATGTAAAGGTCAAATCCTTCCCAAAAGATCCTGAGGAGAGGGAGAGATGGATATTGGCAAATTGCCAAATGGAAAGAAGAGCTTGAGGTGCTTAAGAGATAATATTTGTGAGACACTTTCAATTGTGATTGGTGTCAGTTAGGGGTGGCAAACGCCCAAAGAACCCCATCAATATTTCCTGAGTACCGCAAATCAGCTTTGAAAGCAGGTGACCTCAGCCCACACCAACATCATCTTCTACGTCAGAATCAAGAGCTAAGAAGATGCAGGCAGTGATGAGGCTGCAGACAATATCCAAGATTTCGACCACTTCTGTGCTAAAATCAGCTCCTATTTTCCTGGCTTTAAACGTCAATAAAAGACCAGGAAACCTTTACCTATCCAAGAACGATGCTACTGACAAACTGTCAAGCAGTTCCTTTCATTTCCAACAAGTTCACTCACCTTTTGGATTTCTATTCTTGAATAGAGTTGAGAAAGATGGCATTGAGGTGCCCAAAACGACTTTTTTCCTTTGCAGAAGAACGCCCTGCTTCTCAAAATGGTCCCAGATTAGATCCATAACTGACCAGGTAAATCTATGAATGCACAAGCAAGGAATTTTCAGCTTGTAATAAGCCAGCTCTGTTGGATGACTGAGGCACACGAGCTTCCTCATTTCACCTTCTTCTGTCGCAGCTGCATCTTATGTTCAAACCTCTTGATCGTCGCCGATTTGATACTGATACTATGATTTTCGCAATGGCAGCTTCACAACATACCACCCAGTGCATACAAAATGATTCGTCGATCCAGCTTAATCATTCTACCATCAACAAAAAAGGTAAAACAGATGCTTGCTTGTAGTCAGCAGGACTCCAACCTCAAAACCTTGTTTCGACCAGCTTAAACACACAGCAGCGTTTGGTCAATTTAATGTTTGACGAGGTTAAAGCTGGTCGAGACATTGCGATTTTTCTGGAGGGCAATGTTGTAGGATTATGCTCAAAATGCAAGCAGCGGGGTGGTGAAACACGAATGCCTTGCTTCCACATGCTATGGTTGTTGAAGTTGCCTGCCATTTCGGGTTGGTCCACGCTATATTCTAACGCATTTTGCCCTGCAAAAAACTAACTGTCGATCACTGAAGGAACTCCTTATCGAAGCTGCATCAGCGTAGTTTGGTGCTGGCGGTACTGTGATTTCTTTTTGATATGTGACAATTTTGCAAATACAACCGCAGTGTTTATTCAAAAACTTGGAGGACCAGGAAGTTGCCAAAGTGCTGTCAATTCAAAGAGCAATCTATGTTCTTAGTGTACGACTACGTGCACATTTCAAAAAATGTTCGCAACAACTGGATTACTGTTGATGGCAAAGACACTCTCATTTGTCGTAGATGGTAATGAGGTACAAAGCTTACTGGAGTGAATTTCAGAAGGTTTATGAGATCGACACGGGCTTTATATTCGCTTAACCAAGCTGAACGCACACCGCTGTTTTCCCCAAGCCCCTTCAACGCCAGAGCGTACCTTGGTATGCCAAGTGTTCAATGACAAGACCTGTCGCTGCTTTAAAGACCTTCAAGGATTCACTGGGCATCAGCGAAGGCACAATCATCCTCACCCAGATAATGAGTGAAGTGGTTTAAAGATGAATGAACGTGAAAGACGTTTTCTTCAGCTATCCATCTGCGTGACGAATCCAGACAGCCTTGGACAGCAAGACTGTACAAGTTTCACTGGCTGGAGCAGGCCTGCCAAAATATATCTACCTGCCGCATGCAAGGAGGTGGTGGTCGTAAGCTGAAGCTAACTCAGCAAACTGCTGAGCCTTCACTGTGTCCACACGTAATAATGTGGATGCTGCCAAATTGCTTCTGGCAGAGAAAGACTTTGACTACGTTCTTCCTACTATATTTGCGAGATGAAGCTTGGAAAAGTTTTTCGGCCAAGCCAGGCAAAGAAGCGGTGGAAACTTCCACATTGACGTAGTTGACATTATGGCTGCAGCTAAAATTGTAAATTTGCAAACACTCATTAAGCATGACATTATGCCCGAATCTAGTTCTCGTGTGATTGATTGCGACAAGAACTGTACAACTTCCATAATCCAGATGAGCGAAGTGAACTTCATTGACGAGATTACTCCTCAAGACACTCAGGATCTCTTGGGGTCTGACGATGCCCTTAAGCATAAAGTAGTTTATTTGGCCGGACACCTTGTTCATAAATATGGCGATAGCACTAGTATGGAGGAGATCATTGATGATGAAGATGGTAACGAGGTGTCATCTGAGTTTCTAGATAATTTGAATAGAGGTGGATTGAGTGTGCCGACTATGTCAACCGTCTTTTTGTAACATAATGCCTATAATTTGTATGACAAGACTAATGCGTTGCCGATTTATTTTGCTGAGCTGTTATCCTCTGTAGATCACCTTTAGCTAGTAGTAATGCTGCATGTAACTACTTTAGCTAACATTCTATTGAAAGCTCATGTCCTCAAGTAAGTGACAAAGAAAAAGCTTTGGGATGCCTCAGGAGGCAAGAAAAGCTCTCCAACTAGTGATAGACAAGAATAGTTGTAATACGCATAGTGTTGTGACATGCATATAAATGTTTATGTAATAACGATATATGACAATAAATATCAAAGTTTGACAGCTTTACACACTTGCATCTTATTACAATCAGCCATCTCTCACCGTTTATGAGTTAGACACAAAAACGGGCAAAAAATACCAAAATTCAGTAATTTTGACCTTGAATATGACCTTTTGACCTTGAAGATGACCTCAAGTGGTGTTGAAAATGACACTATTGAACTCGCCGTCTCAAAACCCCTATAGGGATCCGAGATTCGTGTTCTAGCCTTCTAGAAGTCATTTTAGCCGGACTCAAGTTACAAACCCCGAGCATGGGAGGTTCCAGTCCTTCTCTATAGGAGTCTACGGCGGGAACAGACATCTGGGTGGCAGATGGACGGTTGTTCTTTGCGGATTATGCGGTTTTACCATGTGAGATATAATCCGTGGCTGCTGCTCACCATAACAGCCAAACGCTACAATTGATGTATATTTATTTATGTATACATGTATTGATTTTTTTTAATGTAAATTTTTTGCTTGACCTCCACACAAACATTATATATACGATATGTATATATATATATATATATATATATATATATATATATATATATATATATATATAATACATACCGATATGATTTACAAATGAACACAGTATGTGAAATTTTAACCTGGGCTTACAGTATAAGGTAAACATTCAGGACAGAACATGCCAAACAATTATTTTTCCACATAAATGTTGTAGTGAATATTTTTTGTGAACCTACAAGTAGTGTTTTTGCGACTGATTATATTTGTTTATAACCCCATCTTTATCCATGGCAGCATTATGTTATAGAAAAGGAAATGTAAAGCATATTAAGTATAATACAAATATACTGAGAGTATACAACAAATTAATGAGGCAGAAAATGTCTTCATTAATTAAGCATAACGGTACTAAAAACATTGAATATGTAACAACATTCAAAATCATATTGTCATGGGCATGGGGCTTTCCACAATTCCAATGAGGTCTGATGGACCAGTGCTCATTGCGGGCTAGTCACAGGGACTTGTTGATTGCTTTGTTTCCTTAAACACCTCTAGTGCCAGAATATGCTGTCGGTGGTTCACACAGCTTGGGTGAAGCACCTCCACATGTGCGTTGTGCACGAGTTAAAAGAACAATGGTCAACTCATCTGTGCAAAAGATGGAAATTCTGGGTTTATGGCTCAACTCGATCTACATCTCAGGCTGTGAACATATGTATAAAAAGTTATGGTGAATGCCAGGCATATTGGGAAGAATCCAGGGAACACCAAGGAAGCATTCAAATACCGATTGAATACCACAAAAACACGAGTAATCAGATGGGAATCCAGATCTGGCAAAAACAAATGTAGCATAAAGCTTTAAGCATACAGACAAAACGTCAGGGTATGGTGCTTAGCTATTTTGCACACATCATTTACAGTTGGGTATCATTCAGCGAGCACGGTTTAAATGAATAAACATCTGCAATTCAGGAATCTACAATATAAACGTTTAACTGCAGCACGTCTTTCAATCCTTCCCATAATCGCAACACATCCACAGGACACACAGGTAAGACAAAAGCAGAAGTCAAAGATGGAACGAGTCTGTGCCATTTTGTTCAAGTTAATCTCTTTCCATGCACAGTGAGAAACTATGAATATTGATACAAGTGGGGATTTGTATTTTCTGTTTCATATAATATGCAAGGGGTTTGTTTATACGAGTGTGTGTTGAGCGTTGTTGGTGCTAATTGGCATAGGAATCCCTCGATAAATCAGCAGTGCTCCAGTCCCAAGGTACAACATGTGTCTATTGGATTACTGAAGAAGAACGTCCACCATGATTAGGCCTACAGTGCCCAGCCGTTTTGAAACAGCAGTGGGCTTACCTCTTATTAGGTCATCCGGGTCACAGAAGAAATGTGTATCTCATAGCAATGCATACCATGGACTTGGCAACCTTGAAGCAGGTAGACAAGTTCAACACGATCTGGAGGAAACGTGATGCTCATAAATCTCTCTCTCTCCAGCTGCCGTCACTCATCACAAATATCGCATCCTCCATCACAACCAGTAGCATACTCCACCAGCTGTGCAACCACTCTGACTGCTCTCTCTCTGCAATATAACTGACTTTGCTCTACATTTTACAGCATCCTAAATCACATCCTCTCTTCCACTTTGATCTGTGCTGCAATGCCTTGGTGGTAGACAATAAGCCTAGAGAATCGTCCCCCTCTTTCACATATTGGACCATCCACACGTCTTTAGTCCTTGCATGTTGGTTCACATATTACCTGCAGCATACATGGCATGATTACACTCTCAAAGTGTTGAGTAGGAAAAAAACAGACATACAGAGACATGAGTAGAGATTTAAACAACGAAACCGTATGCCAAGACTACTGTCATGCAATGAAAATGCAATGTTAACTCCAAACCTTGGAAACAGTGTAAACTCCATGGTGTTGCACCCTGATAACTCATCACAGGATGCATACTTTTCAGCAATTTTGGCCAGGTGCTCTTTCAATCTGATCTCTGACCTGAGACCACAATGGATCCTCACCATTCCTGAAGCCCCAATGGGATGGCTACAGCTCTTACACTTATGAGACAAAGGGCTCAACCAAATGCTTAGACAATGCAATGAAAGCGAGATTTGGCCAAGCACCTCATCCAATGGCCTAGTTTTGCAATAGATATGGCGGGACCTTTAACATTCACAAGTGAGCCAAAGAAGACATAACTGAATTGAAACGTCCCTTTTGTCATACATACAAGAAAGAATACTCTCTAAAACATGTTTTAACATTTTCAACAGCATTGAAAGAAAACAAAACATCAATTCAGAATTCATCCTAATAAATCAACCAGTCTTAATGTCAAGGAGGTCATAAAATATAGAACAACCATTCAAAAGTGTTGCAGATGTAAATTTTTGCAAAGCAGAGTGACTGTTTAACACTTTCCTTCTATTGCTTCATGGTACTGATCTATGGAGAGTTCTGGAGTTAATTGCCTTTCAGGCTTTATTATGCAAAGACATGTTTGGAAGCAAATGTTACCAAGCAACCTGCTCTTTGGAAATGAAAGTCCAATCCAAATGAAGGGAACATAAAGGTAAAGATTGCAACAAGTGTTTGGAAAACAAAGCACGGCCTCGGTCTCTTCTGAAATAATAACTCCTGGGCACATTGATGCCGACGGTGGCAAAGGTGTTTGAGGGTTTTAGGATTTGAGCCCCCCTCCCTCCCTGCCCTCCTAAGATATGGAAACGCAGAGCTCTCAGTCTCACACTACAATGATCATAGTAATATATTGACTACTCCTTTAATGCTCCCAATTAATCCTACTTTATTATGAGGTCAGCAGGGGAAAGGTTTTGGCCCAAGAGTTGAACGAACGAACTGGTTGTGTTTAATTTTCAACTAAGGGTGGAAGGGATTTCAAAATTAGCCATTATCTCACCTACTCTTCACAAAAGACACTCGGGAGCACCAACTAATCCTCGTAGAAGACACACCCTGCTGAACGTCCATCCGATGAACGGTGCATTTCGTGATGGATGCACCCTACCTGCAAAACACCATTTTTATAGTTTATAGTCAGGTCAGTCATCAAATCTAGACAACATAGCTCAAAGGTAAGTGCATTCCTCCTGCACCATACTGACAGTATTGTAGTAGTAGTAGATAATAATAACAACCATTCCTTTCACGCCATAACTCTCATAAGGTGCATCGGGCTGCAAAGGCAGTTTTGTTTGCCGAAGGAGTACAATCCTGGACAGGTCACCACTGACACAGGATACTTGAACGGCTCAACCATCCCAGCAAGAAGGTTGGTACTCATTTTGCAACCTCAGAAGGATGACAGGCTAAGACAACCCCACCTGTTGTTATTTCGACGGTTCAACAGGGGCTCAAACTCAGGACCCTAAGATCTTAAGCCAGCTACCCTAACCATTAAATACAAGTAGTAGTGGTGGTGCAATAATATTGTTGTGGTTGTGGGGGTAGATGGAAGAATTTAATCGGAAATTTAGGATTGAATAGAGTAGTTTGGTCCATAGATGTGTAGCAGACATCTCTACGTAATTAAGTAGGGAAATTGTGAGTTTAAGTGTAACATGTCACCACACAGGTGGGGGGGGGTGGTACGGTGTTATTTAGGTAGGGATCAAGGATAACTTCCCCAGTATGTAATTGCCCCTGTGACTTTTCCCTATTGTTTATAACCAAAACCATGAAAACAAACAAGCAAACATGCCAAGCTGGCAGAAGCCATGCCTCCAAGGGTGACGGCAGGCGAAGTCATGCCCTGAGGCTGATTGATGAGCGTGATGTCAGAGGCTAGTCAGGCATGTGAGTGGGCAGAGCCACACCTTCCCTGGTTTCGTGCAAGCAAGCCATGCCCCAGAGGAGGAAATGGTGGTTCGGCGACGTCAGTCAGTCAGAGGAGAGTTCGGAGGAGGAAGGCACGAGTGCGGAGTGAAGGATGCACGTTGAAAATGAATGACATGCTTACGTAAGCAATCATTCATTATCTGTGTGCCAAGGTTGAACAGTATTGGTAAATGCTCATCTGAGAAATGGTTTCGGACGTGTTCATCAGGTTTTTGTTTTTATAAACTAAAATGGCCGCAATTCGGCCATCTTGGATATGATCTCGGGGGGGGGTGGGGAATTATGTGCATATGTAAGCTATCATTCCGTATATCATGCCTGGTTTCAGTTTAATGGTTTGGGTGGCTGGCTTGGGATCCTATGGTCCTGAGTTCAAATCCTGTTTGGCTGTTGAATTATTAACAAGTGGGGTTGACTCAGCCAGTCATCCTCCTGAGGTTGACAAAATGAGTACCAGCTTGCTGGGATGATAGAGTCATTCGAGTATCCTGTGTGGGAGTGGCGACCTGTCCAGGATTCAAATTTTTCAAGTACGATCGATGAAATTGAGGGATTTTAGAAATCTCAACCTAAGTTGTTGACGTTTGCCGATGTTGACCTTTTGACCTCAAAAACAATGAGGCTTTTGACCTCTCCCTCTTACTCTCCCTCTTTCCCCTCACCCTCCTTCTCCTTCCCCTCCTTCTCCCCTCCCCTCTCCTTCCTCCTTCTCCCTCCCACTCATTCTCCCTCCCCTCTTCTCGCTTCTCCCCTCTCCCCTCCCTCCCTTCTCTCCCTTCTCCCCTCCCTCACCTCTCTTTCTCCCTCCTTCTCCCCTCCCTCCCCTCCTTCTCCCCTCTTCTCCCCTCCTTCTCTCCTTCTCCCTCCTTCTCCCTCCTTCTCCCTCCTTCTCCCCTCCTTCTCCCCTCCTTCTCCCCTCTTCTCCCCTCCTTCTCCCCTCTTCCCCTCCTTCTCCCCTCCTCTTTCCCCTTCTCTTCTCCCTCCCCTTCTCTCTCTCCCTCCCCTCTCTCTTCCCCTCCTTCTCCCTCTTCTATTCTCCCTCCTCTCCCTTCTCTTCTCCCCTCCTTCTCCCCTCCCTCATATCCTCTTCCCCTCCCTCCTTCTCTCCTCCCCTCCCCTCCTTCTCTCCTCCCCCCCCTCCTCTTTCTCCCTCCATCCTTCTTTCTCCTCTCCCTCCCTCCTTCTATTCTCTCTCCTACTCCTCCTTCTCTTCTCCTCTCTCCTCTCCCTTCTCCCCTCACCTCCACTCCCCTCCCCCTGTCCTTCTCCCTGCCTCTTCCGTCCTCCTCACCTCCCTCCCGTTCTCCCGTCCTCCTCACCTCCCTCCCATTCTTCCTGGTCTCCTCACCTCCCCTCACCCTTCTCCTGTCTCCTCAACCTCCCCTCCCCTTCTCCTGTCTCCTCACTCCCCTCCCTTCTACCTGTCTTCCTCACTCTCCCTCCCCTTCTCCTGTCTCCTCACCTCCCCTCCCTTCTCCCTGTCTCCTCACCTCCCCTCCCCTTCCCTGTCTCCTCACCTCCCCTCCCCTTCTCCTGTTCCTCACCTCCCCTCCCCTTCTCCTGTCTCCTCAACCTCCCCTTCTCCACTGTCCTTCTCCCGTCTCTCTCCTTCTCCCCTCCCCTTCTCCCCTCCCCTTCTTCCCTCCCTTCTCCCCTCCCCATTCTCCCGTCCTTCTCCCTCCCTTCTCCCCCTTCTCCCCTCTCCTTCCCCTTCCTTCTTCCCGTCCTCTCCCCCTTCTCCCGTCTTCTCCCTCCCACTTCTCACCGTCCTTCTCCACTCCCCTTCTCACTCTCTCCCCTCCACCTCCTCTCCTCCCCTCTCTCTCCTCCCCTTCTCCTCTCCTCCCCTTCTCCTCATCCTCCCGCTTCTCACTGTCCTCCCCTTCTTCTTCTCCTCTCCTCCCCTCCCCTCTCTCCTCCCCCCCCTTCTCTTCCTCCCCTCCCCCTTCTCCCCTCCCCTTCTCCCCTCCCCTTCTCCCCTCCCCTTCTCCGTCCTTCTCCCCTCCCTTCTCCTTCCTTCCCCTCTCCTTCTCCCCTCTCCTTCTCCCGTCCTTCTCCCCTCCCTTCTCCCGTCCCTTCTCCCCTTCTCCCTCTCCCGTCTTCTCCCCTCCCCTCCTCCTCCCCTCCCCTTCTCTCTCTCCCCTCTCCCTCTCCTCCCCTTCTCCTCTCCTCCCTTCTCCTGTCCTCCCCTTCCTCTTCTCCTCTCCTCCCCTCCCCTTCTTCTCCTCCCCTCCCCTTTCTCTCCCTCCCCTCCTTCTCTCCTCCCCTCCCCTTTTCCTGTCCTCCCCTCCTCCTCTCCTCCCCTCCCCTTCTCTCCTCCCCTCCCCTTCTCTCCTCCCCTCCCCTTTCCTCCCTCCCCTTCTCTCCTCCTTCTTCTCTCCCCTCCTCTCCCCTCCTCTCCCCTCCTCCCCTCCTCTCCCCTCCTCCCCTCCCTTCTTCTCCTTCTCCTCCCCTCCTTCTCTCCTCCCCTCCTTCTCTTCTCCCCCCTCCTTCTCCCCCTCCTTCTTCTCCCCCCTCCTTCTTCTCCCCCCCTCCTTTCTTCTCCCCTCTTCTCTCCCCCCTCCTTCTTCTTCCTCCCCCCTCTTCTTCTCCTCCTCCCTTCTTCTCCTCCCCCTCTTCTTCTCTCCCCCCTCCTTCTTCTCCTCCCCCCTCCTTCTTCTCCTCCCCCTCCTTCTCTCCTCCCCCCCTTCTTCTCCCCCTCCTTCCTCTTATCCCCCTCCTCCTCTTCTCCCCCCTCCTCCTCTTCTCCTCTCTCATCCTCCTCCTACTCTTTCAATCAACACTTTATTAACACAAATGATGTGTTCCTCTTTTCTCCTGCCGGTAGAAGCCGATACCATCAGGTCCTCCAGGATGTACATTGTTCTTCCAGTAACCCGCTCGTGGTCAAACTTCCAAAATCCAGGCTTTCTGTACACCTCCATTCCTTTGTTCATCTTTCCTCCATTTAGTGGAAATGCCTTCTAGAGGCTGGTTAATCCCACTCTTCCCCCAAGCTTTAACAAAGTCGTGCACCACCAGAACCCCATGCCTTGACAAGTGAACTTTTCATTTCCTTTTTCTGTTTTGCCACATGTTATCTTGATCTTCCATGAGTGCTGAGTTGTATATGAAAAGATAGTATTATTTTCCGTATGATAGAATTTATGTATAACATTATTGGGCAATGCAAGGTATCTTGGAGATGACCAGTTTATGGTATTTTATTTTTAAGTCTGCTCTTAATTTGTTGTAGATTTTACCTTCCACTGTGCTAATTTTGAGACTGGGGTAGTTGGATATTTGTCACACATTTGTGTGAAGTAGAGAACCATAAAACAACAGTGGAGTCATTGATGAGTCATGTCATAGCACACAGGAAGAAATTATTGAACATGTCACAGATTTGCTGCAAAATAGGATTGAGGTGCTCAATTTCATACGAGGTTGAGAGAGGTGGTAAAAGATGCTCAGATGGGACACTTAAAGGATCAAATGGAGTTAATGTGGAGGATTCTTACATGTGGCAATATTGGGCCAGAGGCCCAGAAGGCCTGAGGAGAAAGGGCTGGGAAAGCATCAGTGTAATTTGGAATGGATGGCTGGTGCATGCGAGCAGTGTTTCGATAACACTGCTCTGCATTCAGCCTCAGTTTAGGCCATTCCTTTGGTGAATTGGGATGAAACAGGATGTGTGGAGGCTTTCATTACCTAAATTGATTTTTTTTGAATGAATGACTGCATGGGGACTGGATGCACCAATAATTTGGTGGATATTTCATTTTGACCTCCAACAGATGTGATGCTGTGGTTCGAAGGCAAATTGGGAGCCAATAAATAATTGCAGCCCTAAGTTGCTGTTTTAACATGCTGAATCAAAGTGAATTGGTACAGACTCAATTTCAACATCAGAGAGGAGAGTAGTCGCATCCTGCTTTCAGAGTTTGTTCATCTCGCAGCTGCTGGGACAGCTCCATGTGCTCGGTCATACATGGGCATGCACTTGAGGTTGTTGTTCAGCTTTCCCTCTCCCCGTCTCCTCTGTGGTTCACCTGTGCCCTTTGCACCCCGCTCATGCTCTCATAGCTTTCTCGCTGGGATCCTCTCTCCCAACCTGAATGATAATTTAATGGCATTTCAGCTCTGTGGCTTCTTGCTCTCAGGACCATCCCATCAGGCTTTATTTATCTCATTCAAAATTCTTACACCATTTGATTCAATTTCTTCCATCTTGCTATTTGTGAGCCCCTGCTGGCTCACAGCATTGCGCAATAAAGTTATTGTTGATTATTTATTATTCCTTCCTCTTATTTTTGTTATTTTAAGCCGATAATGGATTTTTTTTCGTTAATAATCAAGGTGATGTTACTCGTTTGTCTCTGTGGTGCATTTTGCTAGAAATTAAACCTTTAATGGGTTTCCTCTCGACACGATTGAGCTCATATTCATAATGAGCTCTGCCACGAACATTACAAACTGCTGCTCGGAGGTGCGTGACAATGTGTGACTATGGTTGCCTTGCAAAGATGGATAAAATGTAGCACTCTTTGCAGTGATGCTTCATCCTTGACGGTTTCATTATAATTTTTAAGATTATAATGAACACCATCATATCCAGTAAAATATTTAGTGATTGTGATTATCATGTTTATTACATTCTTTAACTCGGGAGTTCATAGAAAACATGAGCTCGAATGACTAAGATCCTCATCCTCTTAATGATGACGTCATAAAAACGAATATGACGTCATTGTGATGAATCGGCTTTTAAGTTAATAGAAACTGCATCCCTGCCGCAGTTGGACTGTCCTCCTAGGGCATTGACGACCCCAGTGTTACATCATGCCCTCAAGCCCACATTGACTCCAGAGGGGGAGTGGTGAAGGATCTTTGTGGGTGATTGATTGTACATGGACATAAGGACATGCCAAGGCTTGACATTTTCATAACTACCCTGTACCCCACATATAAAACAAAACTATAAAATAACATAATATAAATGCCACAATTATAATAAATATGATGCACAATTAAATGAAGTAAATGCAACACCCAATTAATATTGTTACGGCTGTGGAAATTCGCAAACACCATTCAGGTCCCTAGGTGAGGTATTTCTGAAGTACGTGTATAGTTAGCCCCAAACCCGTTGTTTAGAGGAATTAATGTGATTCATTCGGGCTGCGACACTTTGAGTTAGTCGTTTTTCTGTTCTTTTCATTATTTCGAACCAACCACGTTTCAACCTCAACCACGCCACCACTTCAACAACGCCAGCACCGCACCCTCACAACCACCACCACCATCTTCGCCACTACCCCCGCTGACGAACGCCATCCTCCACGGTCCACACTACGACGGTTTCTGCGTTGGAAACCGTCGAACGCGAGAAGGAAGAAGAAGTCACCACAGCGAGGCGCGCGGGTTTTCCCGCCTGTTTCTTCCCTGCCCGCGCCAGGACGGATTTTCCTCGCCCCCCGCATGGCGCGGGGAGGGGGGAACGAGAGGGAACGCCCTTTCTAGAAGCGCCTCGAAGGAGGGTGAGCAAGAACAGGGCGGGGCGCCGGGGTATAAGAGTCGGAGGCGCAGAGGCATTCGCTTCTCTCTTGGTTCGGTATTCGGTTCTCTCTTGGTGGTTCTCTCTTGGTTCGGTATTCTCGCTCGGTGCTCTCAGTCCGGTGTGTTCGTGGTTCGGCTCTTACGCAGTCGGTGCTCGGTCCGTGGCGTCGAGGGGCCAAGCACGGGCAGGCACAGGCACGCCGGAGAGACCTCACCGACCACGCTCGAGCACGGAGTCACGGCCAGACGGGACCACGTCAAGGGACGGTCGCCAAGGACTCGAGGCAGAGGAAGTCGTGACTTCCATTTTCTTTTGGGGTTTCTTGTGAGATGTGTAGTACGTGTGTGTGTGGCGCCATGTCGTAAAGTAAAATTGTATAAGTGTTGCCGATGTGTTCGCGTTAGCCGGTAGTATCTCTGCGTCATTGTTTCTTTTGTGCCTTCTTTTAACTTGCTATAAATACATGCTTTATGTGTGCTTTTTGTGTTGTTGTGTGTAAATAAAATTGCGTGCTTGTTGAATTTTGCCCCGTTTTCGCTGCGTCCTTTCCTTGGTGGGTCTCCATCTGCTTTACGTAAAGGTTGAGTGGGCGCGGGACGCGCGGATAATAATCAGGAACCGTCGAGGCCGACGATAACACCGCTCGTATCCGATAGCACGGAACGGATCGCTTAAGCGCCCGTGTCCGAAGTCGACCTGCGGCGAGGTGCGGTCGCCCGGTTACCATCCGCGGTGGGTACTTAGGTATCGAGTTTGGCGAAACAACCCTATCCACCCGGGTGGCCGATTTGCACGATCGCTGGTGATGGCCGACAAAGTTGCCCACGGTGACATAGTATCCTCGCTACGATGCCGTTAGTCGGGAGGGTCACGAACGGAATTGTCCGTCCGGTGGGCGACGTACCGCGATTCGAGTTACGTGGTCGATCGCACGCCGGCGGGCGCGAATTCGCAACAATATATTACATCAGCAGTCAATCCGTGACTGGCCAAACAGCCACCAAACTCTCGAAAATGCTTTGGTGAACTACATACCCATTTTTTTTCTTCTTCAACACAATATACGTATAAATATTCAGTTTTCCATCTTTCAGTTGCAGCAATGCAAAAGTGTGTTAGTTTTATGAAACGAGCTCAAATGAGCTAAGATCCTCGTCCTTTAACGATTACATTCTTTAACTCAGGAGTTCATAAAAACATGAGCTCAAATGAGCTAGATCCTCGTCCTTTAATGTGACGTCTAATAAAACGAATATGACATCATTGTGATGTATCAGTGGTTTGCGATAAATTATCTGTGCTAATGCCCGGCTTGATTCTCCACAAACAGAATTTTAAAGCTTGCCTAGTTTCGGAGATAATTTTTTTAGGCGATTTCCATTAGTGGCGATATGACGTCAACTTTTTTTTCTAGGAAGAATTTCCAAAATCGGAGATGGTTACTGCCTGCGCGTGGCTTCTGCATATACAGTGGCAAGTTTCACGAAGATCCGATGAAAACTCTGGGTTGTGAAACAAAAAAATGGTCAAAAATAGGAATGACGTCATGATAATTGATTGACGTCATAGTGATGTATCATATGTGCGGTAATTCATCTCTGCTAATGCCCTGTTTGATTCCCGCCAAACAGAATTTCAAAAAGCTTGCCTAGTTTCGGAGATAATTTTTTTAGGCGATTTCCATTAGCGGAGATATTTTGACGTCATAACTTTTTTTTCTAGGAGGAATTTCAAAATCGGAGATGGTTACTGTCTGCACAGGGTATTTTAATATATACGCCAGTTTCACGAAGATCCGATGAAAACTCTGGTTGTGAAACAAAAAAGTCCACAAGAACAAACAACGTGAGTAAGACTTAGAGATCCTCCACAGAGATTAAAAGAGACACGCATTATGTATACCATCACGTGTTATCTTTTGCCAAGTTTGAAATAAAATCGGTCTAGACATGTCCGAGTTATGGTTGCGGACACACACAAACACATGCAGGTCACAAAAATCGAGACCAAATCCATTGAGTCCCCATTTTGGACTAAGCCCAATGGGGGGCTAAAAATATTCTCATCCTTGTGTTTCAGCCTGGATAAAGTCTCCATTTTAAGATGAGGCACTTTAAAATGATGTCCTTTTTTATGAAGAGATCTTCAGCAAAAATCGAATCTTTATTCGAGGTCAAGCCTGTAAAACGTTCACCATGGTTGCAAAAATTCACTGCGGATACTGCTCAATCGGCTCGTTCCCTTTTGCCCTTTCTCAGCATGAGTTGTTGAACCTCTGCCAATGGATGACTGCCCACTCAGGCACGAAGCAATTTCACAAACCATGTGCCTTTTATGACGCGGTTGTGAGATGGAGCCAAGGATAGGACTGAAAGCTCAGAGGCGCTGACCCACGATTCGGGCAGTGGTGTGGCGCTGAAGCATTCCGCCAGGGGTGGCACCGCGCACGCGGTTATGTCACTCTGCAAGGTAAACGTGAGACGAGGAAGAGCAAATGGTGCAGCACCTGTTTACTTTACCACAACTCCTCAGCCTTTGGCTGTCCGCACCTGTCAAAACAACATTTACAATAACAGCAAGCTGTGCTCC
Source organism: Eptatretus atami (assembly GCA_035128595.1). Classification (NCBI taxonomy): domain Eukaryota; kingdom Metazoa; phylum Chordata; class Myxini; order Myxiniformes; family Myxinidae; genus Eptatretus; species Eptatretus atami. Next base: position 66,446,387 of record CM068953.1, read on the forward strand.
AAAGAATGCGTGCAGGTGCCTTTTAACAGCCATTTGGATGATCCTGAGCACTCATGAGAATCAAAGTTTTGTCAGCCAATGTCAGACTTTGGAAGATTTCAACCTTCATGATTTATGAAGGAACACCTTCAACAAATCGAACATGAATATTTTGAGTTAAATTTTTCACAGGATGGAGAATTAAAATTAGTGTTTTGATTTTCCTCTACTCCATCGTAAGTGGACAGTCAATGGATTATCACCGACATATTTTGATTCACATTGTGCAACTTCTTTGTTGAGCATCTGGTATGGTTATTGTTCAACATTAACTCTGCAAATTCACAAAAGCTGAAAGTAATCACCGAGGGGAAAGCATCTCTTTCACTTTTGCACATCAGATCAATGACTGACTGCATTAATGTTGTTTTGGTTTTTTTGCATTAAAAAAGGCTTTGTGAGCATTTCGTTTTTTAGACCTCGTGGAGGATCTCCAAGTCTAACTCACGTTGTTGTTCTTCATCTTCTTCTGTGGACTTTTTAGATCCTCGTGGAGGATCTCTAAGTCTTACTCACGTTGTTGTTCTTCATCTTCTTCTTGTGACTTTTTTGTTTCACAGCCTCCAGTTTCATCGAAACTTTCCTGAACTTGGCATATATATTAGAAATACCCTGCGCAGACAGTAACCATCTCCGATTTTGAAAATTCCTCCTAGAAAAAAAGTTTGACGTCAAAATATCTCCGCTAATGGAAATCGCCTAAAAAATTACTCCGAAACTAGTCAAGCTTTTTGAATTCTGTTTGCGGGAATCGAACAGGCATTAGCAGAGATGAATTACCGCACGTATGATACATCACTATGATGTCATTCCTATTTTTTGACATCTTTTGTTTCACAACCCAGAGTTTTATCGGATCTTCGTGAAACTTGCCATGTTAATGCAGAAAAGCCACGCGCAGCAGTAACCATCTCCGATTTTGGAAATTCTTCTAGAAAAATAGTTGACGTCTAATATCGCCGACTAATGGAAATCGCCTATACCATTATCTCCGAAACTAGGCAACCTGTTTGAATTTGTTTGCGGGAATCAAGCCGGGCATTAGCACGGATAATTTATCGCAAACCTGATGCATCACAATGACGTCATATTCGTTTCTTTTTATTCATCATTAAGAGGACGAGGATCTTAGCTCATTTGAGCTTGTTTCACAGCCTACAGTTTTCATTGAAACTTCCTGAAACTTGGCGTATATATGTAAAAATACCTGCGCAGACAGTAACCATCTCCGATTTTGAAAATTCCTCCTAGAAAAAAAAGTTATGACGTCAAAATATCTCCGCTAATGGAAATCGCCTAAAAAATTATCTCCGAAACTAGGCAAGCTTTTTGAATTCTTTTGCGGGAATCGAACAGGCATTAGCAGAGATGAATTACCGCACATATGATACAATCACTATGACGTCATCAATCAATTTTTATGAAGTCATTCCTATTTTTGACATTTTTTGTTCACAACCCAGAGTTTTCATCGGATCCTCGTGAAAACTCTCCATGTATATGCAGATATCCCACGCGCAGGCAGAACCATCTCCGATTTTGGAAATTCTTCCTAGAAAAAAAGTTGACGTCATAATATCGCCGCTAATGGAAATCGCCTATACCATTATCTCCGAAACTCGGCAAGCTGTTTCAATTTTGTTTGCGGGAATCAAGCCGGGCATTAGCACAGATAATTTATCGCAAACCTGATACATCACAATGACGTCATATTCGTTTTTATGACGTCATCATTAAGAGGAAGAGGATCTTAGCTCATTCAAGCTTGTTTTTTTTGAGATCCCATCCAAGATGGTCAACTGGAGGCTATTTTAGTTGTAAAAAAAACCCGTTGTGGAACACTGCCTCAACCATTTCTCAGACATTCATTACCAATGTTGTTCAAACTTGGCACACATATTAGGAATCCAATGGGACCACACACTGTGCAGAGCATTGGTGCTGCCTAAGCAGTCTCCTGGGCTATTGGGCATAATCCTGGACAGGTCGCCACTCCCACACAGGATACTCGAATGACTCAATCATCCCAGCAAGCTGGTACTCATTTTGTCAACCTCAGGAGGATGACTGGCTGAGTCAACCCCACTTGTTAATAATTCAACAGCCAAACAGGATTTGAACTCAGGACCATAGGATCCCAAGCCAGCCACCCAAAACCATTAAACTGAAACCAGGCATGATATACGGAATGATAGCTTACATATGCACATAATTCCCCCCCCCCCCCGAGATCATATCCAAGATGGCCGAATTGCGGCCATTTTAGTTATAAAAACAAAAACCTGATGAACACGTCCGAACCATTTCTCAGATGAAGCATTTACCAATACTGTTCAACCTTGGCACACAGATAAATGAATGATTGCTTACGTAAGCATGTCATTCATTTTCAACGTGCATCCTTCACTCCGCACTCGTGCCTTCCTCCTCCGAACTCTCCTCTGACTGACTGACGTCGCCGAACCACCATTTCCTCCTCTGGGGCATGGCTTGCTTGCACGAAACCAGGGAAGGTGTGGCCTCTGCCCACTCACATGCCTGACTAGCCTCTGACATCACGCTCATCAATCAGCCTCAGGGCATGACTTCGCCTGCCGTCACCCTTGGAGGCATGGCTTCTGCCAGCTTGGCATGTTTGCTTGTTTGTTTTTTCATGGTTTTGGTTATAAAAACATAGGAAAAGTCACAGGGGCAATTACATACTGGGGAAGTTATCCTTGATCCCTACCTAAATAACACCGTACCACCCCCCCCCCCCTGTGTGGTGACATGTTACACTTAAACTCACAATTTCCCTACTTAATTACGTAGAGATGTCTGCTACACATCTATGGACCAAACTACTTATTCAATCCTAAATTTCCGATTAAATTTCTTCCATCTACCCCCCACAACCACAACAATATTATTGCACCACCACTACTACTTGTATGGTTTGTGAAACTTGTGATAGTGCATGCTTAGTTGGAATGTGAGGTTATGATTGATCCCATTGTTTGTGTGTCTTAAAGATATTTTTCATAACCTCAATTCTTCATTCTCTTGGCTTGCAAAAAAAAATATGTGCAGGAGTGAGGCTCATGGAAGAACAAGGTAGAGCTGTCGGTGGGCCAAATATCAAGGAAAGGAAAAAGTATGACAAAAAGTGAGGTAGGGCAGGAGGAAACGATGAAATGAGAAGAGCACTTGGTCGAGCACATAGCTCCACCACGCAATGCCTGATCCATGAGAACATATTGGGCCCAATACATTTTTTAAATATCAGGGCCAAAAACGAGATATAACATATCTCTCAATGGTGAAAAATCACTTTAAAAAATTAAATAATTCTCGTATCCAGATCCAGATTTTCACCAAAATTGAAGAAATTCTTCCTTGTCACACACCCAATCTGTCCACCAAATTTCATCCGAATATGTCCACAACTTTTTGAGATATCATGCTTTGACTCAACTTTTTGAGATCAACAAGAAGATGTGCAGAGCATGACACTTGCAAAATCCAAACAAATTTGACCTCAAAACTAATTGGCTAGTTTAATTCAGTGACCTGAAATATAAATCCTCTTCAAATTTCAAGTCTATCGGGATGAAAATTGAGGATTAGAAATCTCACCTAAAGGCCCAGTCACACCGACGTTTTAGCAACGTATGCCGATTTTTGTAAAATTGTCTAAAACGCTGGTACACGCGAATACGTTATGGGTAAGTTTTGGATAACATTGAGAGCACGCTGAAAAACACTGCCATACGTCGTTGCACGCTGGCTTTAAACGTTGTACTTTTCGGTTGTCCTCAAAGCTTTCCATGCTTGAAATTACGACTTATGCCAGCGTATGACTCACCGTTCCACATAACGCTCGTCATAAGTTGTAGGCACGTCACGCGATCGTTGACACACGTTACTTGTAAGTTACTCATAAGTCGAAACACGTCGAGGTAATGTTTAGCGTACCCGAAACTTATTTCTAAGCTATGAGTACGTGTTGTACTAACGTTACGCGATCGTTGACACACATCGACACACGTTACTTGTAAGTGTCATCGGTCGAAACACGTCAAGGTAATGGTTAGCGTCAGGTTCCAGACTCCCTGGTTTTTTTTTTTTTAAATTTTTTTTTTTCCTTCCTTCGGTATGATGGTGATGTTGACACTTCGATTCTAGTGCGGTTGTATATAATATAATTTAATAGACTGCCGCCTCAACGATTAAATCATAACCGCACTGTACACTGAACACCGTCATACCGAAGAAAAAAAAAAACCGGGAGTCTGGAACACTGACGCGACCATTACTGACGTGTTTCGACTTATGAGCACCTTACAAGTAACGTGTGTCGATGTATGTCAACGATCGCATATCGTGCGTACAACTTATTCCCATCACATACGGAACGTGTGTCATACGGCAATACGTCGTAAAATTTTCAACATGCTTAAAATTACAAGACGTACTCCACTTAATAGGACGTATGAGCGTACTTAGCGTTTTATCACGCATACCAAACTTACCCATACCGTATTCGACGATGCGCCAGCGTTTTAGACGCATTTTTCAGAGGTCGGCATACGCTGCAAGATCGCCAAGTTGTACTGAGTTGACACTTCCATTCTGCGGCGGTTATGATTTGAATCGTGTTGCGGCAGCCTTTCATAACCTACGCCACGTCATCGTCGGCGATGCGTGCAGCGTGCTATGCATGAGTTAGACTATCGTTGGGCATAGGTTGTGAACGCCGACAACAGTCAGCATTCGTTGGTATAAGTTATCTATAACACAACGAAACGTTCTGTGTCCATTACTAATACGTTATGCATAAGACCAAGTCGTTATGATACGTCCGAATCTTTAAAAAAAACATCAAAAGTTCAACGTAAGCCAGCGTTTTACATACATTCTAATACTTGCCATCGCTGGCTAAACGTCAAAGTGTGACTGGGCCTTAAGTTGTTGACGTTTGGCCAATGTTGACCTTTTGACCTCAAAAACAATAGGCTTTTGACCTCTCCCTCTTCTCCCCTCCCTCCGTCCTCTCTCCCCTCCTTCTCCCTCCCCTTCCCTCCTCTCCCCTCCCCTCTTCTTCCCTCCCCTCCCCTCCCTTCTCCTCTCTCTTCTCCCCTCCCCTTCTCCCTCCTCACTCCCCTTCTCTTCCTCCCTCCCCTTCTCCTCTTCCCCCTCCCTCCCCTCCCCTCCTTCTCTTCTCCCCTCCCCTCCTTCTCTTCTCCCCTCCCTCCTTCTCCCCTCCCTCCTTTCTTCTCCCCTCCTTCTCTTCTCCTCTCCCTCACCTCCCCTCACCTCCCTCCCCTTCTCCCGTCCTCCTCACTTCCCTCCCCTTTCTCCCTTCCTCCTCACTCCCCTCCCCTTTCTCCCGTCCTCCTCACCTCCCCTCCCCTTCTCCCGTCTTCCTCACCTCCCCTCCCCTTCTCCTGTCTCCTCTCCTCCCCTTCCCCTTCTCTCCCTCCTCCCTCCCCTTTCTCCCTCCTTCTTCTCTTCCCTCCTTCTCTCTCCTCCTCCTTCTCTCCTCCCCCTCCTTCTTCTTCTCCCCCCTCCTCCTCTCCTCCTCTCTCATCTCCTCCTGCTCTTTCAATCAGCACTTTTATGAACACAAATGATGTGTTCCTCTTTTCTCCTGCCGGTAGAAGCCGATACCATCAGGTCCTCCAGGATGTACATGTTCTTCCAGTAACCCGCTCGTGGTCAAACTTCCAAAATCCAGGCTTTCTGTACACCTCCATTCCTTTGTTCATCTTTCCTCCATTTAGTGGAAATGCCTTCTAGAGGCTGGTTAATCCCACTCTTCCCCCAAAGCTTTAACAAAGTCGTGCACCACCAGAACCCCATGCCTTGACAAAGTGAACTTTTCATTTCCTTTTTTCTGTTTTTGCCCACATGTTATCTTAATCTTCCATGAGTGCTGAAGTTGTATATGAAAAGATAGTATTATTTTCCGTATGATAGAATTTATGTATAACATTATTGGGCAATGCAAGGTATCTTGGAGATGACCAGTTTATGGTATTTTATTTTTAAGTCTGCTCTTAATTTGTTGTAGATTTTACCTTCCACCTGTGCTAATTTTGAGACTGGGGTAGGTTGGATATTTGTGCACACATTTGTGTGAAGTAGAGAACCATAAAACAACAGTGGAGTCATTGATGAGTCATGTCAATAGCACACAGGAAGAAATTATTGAACATGTCACAGATTTGCTGCAAAATAGGATTGAGGCTGCTCAATTCCATACGAGGTTGAGAGAGGTGGTAATGGAGTTAATGTGGAGGATTCTTACATGTGGCAATATTTGGGCCCAGAGGCCCAGAAGGCCTGAGGAGAAAGGGCTGGGAAAGCATCAGTGGTAATTTGGGAATGGATGTGGCTGGTGCATGCAGAGCAGTGTTTCGATAACACTGCTCTGCATTCAGCCTCAGTTTAGGCCATTCCTTTGGTGAATTGGGATGAAACAGGATGTGTGGAGGCTTTCATTACCTAAATTGATTGTTTTTTGAATGAATGACTGCATGGGGACTGGATGCACCAATAATTTGGTGGATATTTCATTTTGACCTCCAACAGATGTGATGGCTGTGGTTCCGAAGAGGCAAATTGGGAGCCAATAAATAATTGCAGCCCTAAGTTGCTGTTTTAACATGCTGAATCAAAGTGAATTGGTACACTCAATTTCAACATCAGAGAGGAGAGTAGTCGCATCCTGCTTTCAGAGTTTGTTCATCTCGCAGCTGCTGGGACAGCTCCATGTGCTCGGTCATACATGGGCATGAACTTGAGGTTGTTGTTCAGCTTTTCCCTCTCCCCGTCTCCTCTGTGGTTCACCTGTGCCCTTTGCACCCCGCTCATGCTCTCATAGCTTTCTCGCTGGGATCCTCTCTCCCAACCTGAATGATAATAATTAATGGCATTTCAGCTCTGTGGCTTCTTGCTCTCAGGACCATCCCATCAGGCTTTATTTATCTCATTCAAAATTCTTACACCATTTGATTCAATTTCTTCCATCTTGCTATTTGTGAGCCCCTGCTGGCTCACAGCATTGCGCAATAAAGTTATTGTTGATTATTTATTATTCCTTCCTCTTATTTTTGTTATTTTAAGCCGATAATGGATTTTTTTTTCGTTAATAATCAAGGTGATGTTACTCGTTTGTCTCTGTGGTGCATTTTGCTAGAAATTAAACCTTTAATGGGTTTCCTCTCGACACGATTGAGCTCATATTCATAATGAGCTCTGCCACGGACATTACAAACTGCTGCTCGGAGGTGCGTGACAATGTGTGACTATGGTTGCCTTGCAAAGATGGATAAAATGTAGCACTCTTTGCAGTGATGCTTCATCCTTGACGGTGTTCATTATAATTTTTAAGGATTATAATGAACACCATCATATCCAGTAAAATATTTAGTGATTGCGATTATCATGTTTAGTACATTCTTTAACTCGGGAGTTCATAGAAAACATGAGCTCGAATGAAGCTAAGATCCTCATCCTCTTAATGATGACGTCATAAAAACGAATATGACGTCATTGTGATGAATCGGCTTTTAAGTTAATAGAAACTGCATCCTGCCGGAGTTGGACGGTCCTCCTAGGGGCATTGACGACCCCAGTGTTTTACATCATGCCCTCAAGCCCACATTGACTCCAGAGGGAGGTAGTGGTGGAAGGGATCTTTGTGGGTGATTGATTGTACATGGACATAAGGACCATGCCAAGGCTTGACATTTTCATAACTACCCTGTACCCCACATATAAAACAAAACTATAAAATAACATAATATAAATGCCACAATTATAATAAATATGATGCACAATAAATGAAGATAAATGCAACACCCAATTAATATTGTTACGGCTGTGGAAATTCGCAAACACCATTCAGGTCCCGTAGGTCGACACCGGTATTATCTGCATAGTTACCGTATTAGGTTAGCCCCAAACCCGTTGTTTAGAGGGAATTAATGTGATTCATTCCGGCTGCGACACTTTGAGTTAGTCGTTTTTCTGTTCTTTCATTATTTTCGAACCAACCACGTTTCAACCTCAACCACGCCACCACTTCAACAACGCCAGCACCGCCACCCTCACAACCACCACCACCATCTTCGCCACTACCCCCGCGACGAAACGCCATCCTCCACGGTCCACACTACGACGGTTTCTGCGTTGAAACCGTCGAACGCGAGAAGGGAAAAGAAGTCACCACAGCGATGGCGCGCGGTTTTCCCGCCTGTTTCTTCCCTGGCCCGCACCAGGACGGATTTTCCTCGCCCCCCGCATGGCGCGGGGAGGGGGAACGAGAGGAACGCCCCTTTTCTAGAAGCGCCTCGAAGGAGGTGGAGCAAGAACGGGCGGGGCGCCGGGGTATAAGAGTCGGAGGCGCAGGAGCATTCGTCTCTCTTGGTTCGTATTCGGTTCTTCTCGTGGTTCGGTATTCTCGCTCGTGCTCTCAGTCCGGTGTTCGTGGTCGGCTCTTACGCAGTCGCGTGCTCGGTCCTGGCGTCGAGGGCCAGCACGGGCAGCACGAGGCACGCCGGAGAGACCTCGCCGACCACGCTCGAGCACGAGTCACGCCAGACGGGACCACGCAGAGACGGTCGCCAAGGACTCGAAGGCAGGGAAGTCGACTTCCATTTTCTTTTGGGGTTCTGTGTGAACGTGTGTGTGTGGCGCCATGTCCGTAAAGTAAAATTGTTATAAGTGTTGCCGAGTGTTCGCGTTAGCCGTAGTATCTCTGCGTCATTGTTCTTTTGTTGCCTTTCTTTTAACTTGCTATAAATACATGCTTTATGTGTGCTTTTTGTGTGTTGTGTGTAAATAAAATGCGTCTTGTTGAATTGTTGCCCGTTTCGCTGCGTCCTTTCCTTTGTGGTCTCCATCTTGCTTTACGTAAAGGTTTGGAGTGGGCGCGGGACGCCCGATAATTAATCAGGAACCGTCGAGGCCGACGATAACACCGCTCGGTTATCCGATAGCACGGAACGGATCGCTTAAGCGGCCCGTGTCCGAAGTCGACCTGCGGCGAGGTGCGGTCGCCCGGTTTACCATCCGCGTGGGTACTTAGGTAGGTCGAGTTTGGCGAACAAACCTATCCCACGCGGGTGGCCGATTGGCACGATCGTTGTGAGGCCGAAAGGCTCACCCGTGACTAGATCCCGTGTTAGTCCGGAGGGTCACGACGGAATTGTCCGTCCGGTGGGCGACGTACCGCGATTCGAGTTACGTGGTCGATCGCACGCCGGCGGCGCGAATTCGCAACAATATATTACATCAGCAGTCATCCGTTGACTGGCCAAACAGCCACCAAACTCTCGAAAATGCTTTGGTGAACTACATACCCATTTTTTTCTTCTTCAACACAATATACGTGTAATATTCAGTTTTCCAACTTTCAGTTGCAGCAATGCAAAATGTGTTAGTTTTATGAAACGAGCTCAAATGAGCTAAGATCTCGTCCTTTAACGATTACATTCTTTAACTCAGGAGTTCATAGAAAATAGAGCTCAATGAGCTAAGATCCTGTCCTCTTCATGATGACGTCATAAAAACGAATATGACATCATTGTGATGTATCAGGTTTGCGATAAATTATCTGTGCTAATGCCCGGCTTGATTCCCACAAACAGAATTTAAAGCTTGCCTAGTTTCGGAGATAATTTTTTAGGGCGATTTCCATTAGTGGCGATATGACGTCAACTTTTTTTTCTAGGAAGAATTTCCAAAATCGGAGATGGTTACTGCCTGCGCGTGGGCTTTCTGCATATACATGGCAAGTTTCACGAAGATTCGATAGAAACTCTGGTTGTGAAACAAAAAATGTCAAAAAATAGGAATGAGTCATGATAATTGATATGACGTCATAGTGATGTATATATTGTCGGTAATTCATCTCTGCTAATGCCCTGTTTGATTCCCGCAAACAGAATTCAAAAAGCTTGCCTAGTTTCGGAGATAATTTTTAGGCGATTTCCATTAGCGGAGATTATTTGACGTCATAACTTTTTTTCTAGGAGGAATTTTTCAAAATCGGAGATGGTTACTGTCTGCGCAGGGTATTTACATATATACGCCAAGTTTCACGAAGAATCCGATGAAAACTCTGGGTTGTGAAACAAAAAAGTCCACAAGAACAACAACGTGAGTAAGACTTAGAGATCCTCCACGAGGATCTAAAGAGACACGCATTATGTATACCATCACGTGTTATCTTTTTGCCAAGTTTGAATAAAATCGGTCTAGACATGTCCGAGTTATGGTTGCGGACACACACAAACACATGCAGGTCACAAAAATCGAGACCAAATCCATGAGTCCCCATTTTGGACTAAGCCCAATGGGGGGCTAAAAATATCTCATCCTTGTGTTTCAGCCTGGATAAAGTCTCCATTTTAAGATGAGGCACTTAAAATGATGTCCTTTTTTATGAAGAGATCTTCAGCAAAATCGAATCTTTATTCGAGGTCAAGCCTGTAAAACGTTCACCATGGTTGCAAAAATTCACTGCGGATACTGCTCAATCGGCTCGTTCCCTTTTGCCCTTTCTCAGCACGAGTTGTTGAACCTCTGCCAATGGATGACTGCCACACTCAGGCACGAAGCAATTTCACAAACCATGTGCCTCATTATGACGCGGTTGTGAGATGGAGCCAAGGATAGACTGAAAGCTCAGAGGTGCTGACCCACGATTCGGGGCAGTGGTGGTGGCGCGTGAAGCATTCCGCCCAGGGGTGGCACCGCGCACGCGGTTATGTCACTCTGCAAGGTAAACGTGAGACGAGGAAGAGCAAAATGGTGCAGCCACCTGTTTACTTTACCACAACTCCTCAGCCTTTGGCTGTCGGCACCTGTCAAAACAACATTTACAATAACAGCAAGCTGTGCTCCAAAGAATGCGTGCAGGTGCCTTTTAACAGCCATTTGGATGATCCTGAGCACTCATGAGAATCAACAGTTTTGTCAGCCAATGTCAGACTTTGGAAGATTTCAACCTTCATGATTTATGAAGGAACACCTTCAACAAATCGAACATGAATATTTTGAGTTAAATTTTTCACAGGATGGAGAATTAAAATTAAGTTTTTGATTTTCCTCTACTCCATCGTAAGTGGACAGTCAATGGATTATCACCGACATATTTTGATTCACATTGTGCAACTTCTTTGTTGAGCATCTGGTATGGTTATTGTTCAACATTTAACTCTGCAAATTCACAAAAGCTGAAAGTAATCAGCGAGGGGAAAGCATCTCTTTCACTTTTGCACATCAGATCAATGACTGACTGCATTGTTGTTTTGGTTTTTTTTGCATTAAAAAATGGCTTTTGTGAGCATTTCGTTTTTTTAGATCCTCGTGGAGGATCTCCAAGTCTAACTCACGTTGTTGTTCTTCATCTTCTTCTTGTGGACTTTTTAGATCCTCGTGGAGGATCTCTCTTATTCACGTTGTTGGCTTCATCTTCTTCTTGTGTGGACATTTTTGTTTCACCAGCCCTCCAGTTTTCATCAAAAGCTTCCTGAAACTTAGCATATATATGTAGAAATACCCTGCGCAGACAGTAACCATCTTCCGATTTTGAAAATTCCTCCTAGAAAAAAAAGTTATGACGACAAATAAAAAAATATCTCCGCTAATGGAAATCGCCTAAAAAAATTATCTCGAAACTAGGCAAGCTTTTTAAAACTTCTGTTTGTTGGAATCAAGTTAACCGGTTGCATAGCACAGATAATATTTATCGCAAACCTGATACATCACAATGATTCATATTCGTTTTTATGACGTCCATCATCAAGAGGACGAGGATCTTAGCTCATTGAGCCATGTTTTTTCTATGAACTCCTGAGAGTTAAAGAATGTAATCGTTAAAAAGGACGAGGATCTTAGCTCATTTGAGCTCGATTTCATAAAACTAACATCATTTTGCATCTGCTGCAACTGAAAGGTTGGAAAACTGAATATTTACACGTATATTGTGTTGAAGAAAAGAAAAAATGGGTATGTAGTATCACCAAAAGCATTTGAGATTGGTGAGTTTTGGTTGACTGTTGGGCTAGTCACGGATGACCTGCTGATATGTTAAAATATTCTGTGGCGAACTTTCGCGGCCCGCCTCCCCGGCCGTTATTGCTATCACCACGGGTAATCGAATCGCGCGTACTTTCTTTCATTTCCTTGTTTTTCTTCTTTTTCGCCTTCTCGTTTCTTTTCTTTTCCTCTCTTCCCGCCCCGATTTTCTCTTCTCTTCGCCCTGGCGCTCGCCACCCTCCTCATCTCTCCCTCCCCTTCTCTCCTCCTTTCGAACGCCAGCCTCCGTCTCCCCCCTTTCCCCTCCTCATATTTCCCCTTCCCCCCCGTCTTCCCCGCCCCTTCTTCTTCCCTTCTCCCCCCATTCGTCTCCCCTCCCCTGTCTCCTTTCTCTCTCCTCCATCTCTCTCCCGCGCGCGCCATCCTTCTCCTCCACTCGCCTTCTCTCCTTTCCTCCTCTCCTCTTCCGCCTTTTCTCGCCGCTTCTCCCGTCTCGTCTTTTTCTCCCCTTTTCACTTCCCCCTCTCCCCGCGCGCCCCTTCGTTCTTCTGCCCTGCGTTCTTTTTCCCTTCCCCCGTTCCATCGGGCCCTTTTCTTTCCCGTTCCTCTCCTCTCCTCCTTCTGCTCTCTCCCCTCACTACCCCCCCGTCCCCGCATCCACGCGCCCCACTCCTTCCTTCTCCGTCTCCTCCGTCCGCTTCGCGCCCTCCTCCCCCCTCTCTCTTCCTTTTTCCCCTCTCCGCGTTTCCGTCGTTCTCCCCGGCGATCGCTCAACTTCCTCCGCCCTTCGCTCCCCGGTCCGCGCCGGCGGCCCGCCCCGACGTCTCCCCCATCTCTCTCCTCCTTCCTTCTCGTCCCCTTCCGGCCCTCCCGCCAGCCTCCTCCGCTAACGCCGGCTCTCCCCCTCGCCTCTCTCTCCCTCTCCTCCCCCCGCCCCCGCCTCTGCGTCCACCTTTTCTCTCCGCCGCTGCGCCAGCCGTCCCCTTTCGTTCGCCTCTCCCCCCTCTTTTCCCTCTTTTTCCTCTCCCTCCTTCCCTCTCCCTCCGCGACCCCTTCCTCTTCGTCCTCTCTTTCCTCCCTTCCTCTTTTTTGTCCTCCCTCCTTTTCTCTCCCTCCTCCGCCTCCTCCCTCCTCTCCCGCGTGTAATTTGTTGTCTTTTCCTTTTTCGACCCCGCACCGACGGACTAATTCGTTCGTGGACCCCTCCCGGTACTAACGCCGGGATCTGAAGTCACGGACGCCGTGACCTTTCGGGCCTCACCCACGATCGTGCCATGCCCCAATCGCCGGTCCACAACTCCCGGTGTTGGGATATAGGTTTAATGTTTTCGCCAAACTCGACCCTACCTAAACTAGGAACCCACTGCGGACTGGGATGGAAACCGGATGCCCCCGCGACCTCCGCAGCCCCCCTCGCCTCAAAGGGTCGACTAAACTTTTCGCCCCCGGCCCATGCTGTTCTCCTCGACCATCACCCAGATCGACGCCCAGGTTTCGACGATTGGACCTTTGTCCCCCGCAGGTCGACATCACGCCCAAAGTCATTCAAGGGCGCCCCAAACTATACTTTTGAATTTATGTTTCGGAGGGATCTTACTTTACGCGATTTCGAAATAAGATCTCGCCTTTTGGAGCGAGAGGCAGACATCGGCATTTGACACAAGATCATCCAAATGGACCACTACAACCTTGTGATATGGCCACTGGAAGATTGTGGGGTCAAACCGAGAGTGCCCCGAAATTGCCGGAGGGAGGGGCCCTCAAATGGCCCAGTCTGAAAAATACACATAAGTGTTCTTACCGTATATACAACACTTGCACAAAAAAAAAAAAAAAAAAAAAAAAAAAAAAGAGGTGAGTCAGTGAATGAAGAATCTGAGCCGGTATGTTGTTCAAAAACTATTGGTTCGCTGGCTGAAAAATGTGTACACTTGACATGGAACGCCCCCAAAGTCAAAGGTGTCATTTACAGTTGTATGGCATAGATCCAACACCGATGGCAGAGGATAAAAGAATAAATATTTCATGTGGATTTAACATTTTAAAGCAATTACTTTACACATTAAGATACACGGTAATAGATGGTATTTATTATACCTGCCTGAAGCAAAGTGTTGGCAATGGCAAATACTCACTCAGGCTTAGGTTTTCTTTCTTCACTGAGTGATACACTTGCCTCTCCCTTCTGAATTCGCTGCAGGAAACCGATAGAATGATACACCTGGGTTTGCCGGATCTACTTGAATATTCTACTGTCACACAAGCCATAACTTGCAGCGTTGAACGATTTCGTTGTGGTTATGAACAACAAAAGATAGAGCAGTTCAATTGCCATATTTTAAGTTGTTTTTTGAGTAATCTATCGTGTTAAGTTATTTTAGGAATACAAAGCTGTAATATAAAAGCTACTGCAGCTAATTGAGGGAAATAATGAGGCAGCCAATAATATGCAAGGAAATAATTAAATAATCAAGCTCATTCTTACCACTGACTGATATTAAAGTTTGGTACCTTTATGGTGATGTAGAAAACTGAAATTTTGCGTGCCGACAGACATCCAAGCCAATACATCGGGAAAAATCATAGAACTATTGTAAAGCATTCAAAAATAAAAAATATATAAATAAATGAAAAAAAAGAAAAAAAACGCAGGTGAGCGACCCGAGACAATGGGAAAAGCACGGTAATTTTGCGTGCCGATGGACATTGATGCCTATCCACCGGGAAAAACAACAACATCACAGAACCCTCGGAATGTGCCCGTAAATGAAAATATAAATAATGACAAAAGAAATGAAAAAAGTAAATGCAGGTGAGTGACCCGAGCCCATTGTGAAGCATGATAATGTAGCATGCCGGACAGGCATCAAGCCGATACACCAGACAAAAAAATAATAATCACAGAACCATCACAAATTGTCCATAATGAAAATATAAAGAAAATTTTTTTTAATGAAATAATGAATGAAATAAATAAATGAAAAAAAGAAAAAACAAGTGGTGCCAGGCACAACAAATCCCACCCATTTATTGACGAAGTTATGAGCGAAAAACGATTTTCACTTTTTCGTGACCAGACCTTGACCTTTGACCTAAAAGTTAATGGGTCGCCGAGGTTCATTACCACCTGTGGATACAATTTGACAGTGTTTGAGCCAGCCGTTTTCCCGTAAAGTTATATTTTCGTAACCATGTATTAGTTTAAATGGAAATTTGTAATTTTGACCGATGACCTGACCCCAAAACTTCGGACCCCCAACGATCTTCACAAATATGCATTTTTCACTATAGGAATGGGTAGGTATAAGTGACAAATAGAATAAGGTTCACTATAAGCTGAGTTGAAGTAAATCAGATCATTTTTGACGAAGTTATGAGCGAAAAACGATTTTGATCTTTTCGTGACCTTGACCTTGACCTTTAATCCAATTGTACCCAAAGTTTAATGGGGTCGTCCAAGGTTCATTGCCCACCTGTGGATTAAATTTGATAGTGTTTCCTAAAGCTGTTTTGCCGTAAAGTTGCTAACAGACAGACAGACAAACAAACAAAGACAAACAAGCAGTCATAGACTGGTACTTACGAAATCGTCAACTTGACCTCTGACCTTGTC
>CM068953.1:66499898-66518785 GCA_035128595.1 Eptatretus atami
ATATGTGTATATATATGTTTGTTCCATTTCCATTGCCAAATTCCTGGGCCAATTTCCCCAAAATTTCTGTTTTGCATTATTTTCACACATGGAAGTTAAACGTCACAATAAAAACTTTCAATTCTTTTTCAAATTAGTTACAAACAGAACTAGAAGAGCACTCGGTAGAGCACATACCTCTGTCATGTAATGCCTGATCCACAAGAACATATCAGGCGCATTACATTTTTGAAATATGCTATACAGTACTATATCGTTTTTGGCCTCATCTATCAATGGTGAAGAATCACTTTAGAAATTAAATAATTCTCGTAACCAGATCCGGAATCATATCTTCACCAAAATCGAATCAATTTGTTGTGGTCTCACACCAAACCTGGCCACCAAGTTTCATCGGAATCCGTCTCCAACTTTTTGATATATGGTGCTATATATCGGTTTAGCACTTTCTCTCAATGGTGAAGAATCAATTAAGAAATTCTCAGTCGGATCCGGATCCTGATCTGTGTGTATATATGTATGTATGAGGATTTCTTTGTGCTATACCAAGTGTGCCTTATTTATCGGCTTGGATAAAAAATATGCATTAACAATAAGATGAAAGAGTCCTCTCGACCTTCTATCTGACAGGATGATGCAAAAGTAGTGGTTACCTTTGAGGTGTCTCGTCTTGATTCGATTCTTGACATAACTCCACACTGTCAGAATGGTATGCTTCACAAGCAACGTGTTTCTTCAATGGTTGCACCTCATGCATCTCCTTGCATTAGTTGGATATGTTAAAGACCCGAGTTCCCACAATGTTTTTCGCGAAGAGGAGGTGAGTTTTCATCAGCTGCCACTTTTAATCAAAAATCAGGTGGCTCTGCAACACTTAATTGGGTTAAAAACTTTTTCTGATGGAATTAACTCGAGCTGTTGACATAATAGTTTCCTTTTGACCTTCTGTGAAAGCGCAAAAGGTATGCTCTTATATATCCCAGACCACTTATTTGGAGGTCAAGCTGACTGGTTAATTTCAATAACGTGATAAAAAGGAAGTTCAACATTGCAGCCATAATCTTCTCTTCTTCTTCTCTTCTTCTTTCGGCTGCTCCCTTAGGGGTCGCCACAGCGGATCAACCGTCTCCATTTCGCTCTATCCTCCACATCTTCCATTGACACTCCAACCACCCGCATGTCCGCCCTCACCGCATCCATGAACCTCTTCTTGGCCTTCCTCTTCTCCTCCTGCCTGGCGGCTCCATCCTCGGCATCCTTCTCCCGATATACTCCGCTTCCTCCTGTGCACATGTCCAAACCATCTCAATCTCGCTCTCTCACTTTGTCTCCAAACCGTCCTACCTGCGCAGTCCCTCTAATATACTCATTCCTTATCCTGTCCATCCTCGTCACTCCCAACGAGAATCGCAGCATCTTTAACTCTGCCACCTCCAGCTCCGTTCCTGTCTTTTTTTAGTGCCACCGCTCCTAACCATACAACATAGCTGGTCTCACTACCGTCTTATATACTTTCCCCTTAACTCTTGCAGCTACCCTTCTGTCACAAATCACTCCTTCAACTCTTCTCACCCACTCCATCCTGCCTGCACTCTCTTTTTCACTTCTCTACCACACTCTCCGTTACTTTGGACAGTTGATCCCAAGTATTTAAACCATCCACCTTCCCCACCTCAACTCCTTGCAACCGCACATACCACCACCCTCCCTCTCATTTACGCACATGTACTCCGTCTTACTCCCACTGACTATCATTCCCTTCTCTCCAGTGCATACCTCCACCTCTCGAGGCTCGCTCAGCCTGCTCCTACTCTCCCGACAGATCATGATGTCATCCGCGAACATCATAGTCCATGGAGACTCCAGTCTGATCTCGTCCGTCAACCTGTCCATCACCATTGCAAACAGGAAAGGCTCAGAGTCGATCCTTGGTGCAATCCCACTTTTACCTTAAACTGGTCCGTCATTCCTACCGCACACCTCACCGCTGTCACACTGTCCTCATACATATCCTGCACCACCCTCACATACTTCTCCACCACTCCCGACTTCCTCATACAATGCCACAACTCCTCTCTTGGCACCCTATCATAAGCTTTCTCTAAATCCACAAACACACAATGTAACTCCTTCTGGCCTTCCCTATACTTCTCCATCAACATTCTCAAAGCAAACATTGCATCAGTGGTGGTCTTTCCTGGCATAAACCCATATTGCTGCTCACAAGATTGTCACCTCTCTCTCAACCAGCTTCCACTATTCTTCCCCACAACTTCATGGTTTGGCTTAACAACTTTATCCTTCTAATTTCCACAGCTCTGCACATCACCCTTGTTCTTGAAAATCGGAACCAGTACACTTAATCTCCACCCCTCCGGCATTCTCTCACTTTCCAAGATTTTATTAAACAATCTGGTTAACAACCCACTGCCATCTCTCCTATGCACTTCCATGCCTCCACTGGTATATCATCTGGCCAACCGCCTTTCCACTCTTCATCCTTCATACAGTCCTCACTTCATCCTTACTGATCCACCCCACTTCCTGATTCACTATCTCCACCTCTTCCAACCTTCCTCTCTCTCATTTTCTTCATTCATCAGCTCCTCAAAGTACTCCATCCACCTTCTCAACACACTCTCCTCGCTCGTCAGCACATCCCATTTGCGTCCTTTATCACCCTAACCTGCAGCACATCCTTCCCAGCTCGGTCCCTCTGTCTTGCCAATCGGTATAAATCCTTTCCCTTCTTTTGTATCCAACTTCTCATACAGCTCGCCATATGCCTTTTCCTTAGCCTTTGCCACCTCCCTCTTTGCCTTTCGCCGCCACTCCTTGTACTCCTGCCTACTTTCTTCATCTCTCTGACTATCCCACTCTTTTTCACCAACCCCTTCTTCCTTATACTTTCCTGCACTTCCTCGTTCCACACCAAGTCTCCTTATCTTCCTTCTCTGTCCAGATGTCACACCAAGTACCTTCCGAGCTATCTCCCTCACCACTTCTGCTGTAGTTGCCCAATCATCCCACCCATATTTACCACCATCCAACACCTGTCTCCCTCCTCCATAAATTCCACGCAACAGTCTTCCTCCTTCAGCTTCCACTATCTGTCCTTGGTTCACCCTCATCTCTTTCCTCAACCTCACCCCAAAATCATCCTACAGACCACCAATCGATGCTGTCGAGCTACACTCTCCCCTGCCACACCCTTACAGTCTCTAATCTCTTTCAGGTTGCATCTCCTGCTTAAGATGTAATCCACCTGTGTGCACTTTCCTCCACTCTTGTATTCACCCTGTGTTCCTCCTTCTTCTTGAAATAGTATTTACCACTGCCATTTCCATTCTTTTTGCAAACTCTACCACCATTTGCCCTTCCACATTTCTCTTGTTGTGACCGTACCTACCCATCACCTCCTCATCCTCTTTATTCCCTTCCCCAACATGCCCATTGAAATCTGCTCCAATCATCACTCTTTCATCCTTGGATACACTCTCCACCACTTCATCAACTCACTCCAGAAATCTTCTTTATACTCCATCTCACACCCCATATGTGGGGCATATGCACTGATGACATTCATCATCACCCCTTCAATTTCCAACTTCACACTCATCACTCGGTCAGACACTCTCCTCACCTCCAATACCCTCTTGACATAATCTTCCTTCAGGATTACCCGACACCATTTCTCCTCCCATCCACACCATGGTAGAACAGTTTGAAACCACCTCCAATGCTCCTCGCCTTACTCCCCATCCACTTGGTCTCTTGTACACACAGTATGTCCACCTTTCTTCTCTCCATCATATCAGCCAACTCTCGCCCTTTGCCAGTCATCTCCCAACATTCAGAGTTCCAACTCTCACCTCCACACTTCTACCCTTCCCCTCTCCCACTGCCTCCGGACTCGCCTTCACCGTCTCTCTCCTCCTTGCCCAGCAGTAGCACAATTTCCACTGGTACCCTGCTGACCACCGTACCGGTGCGGTCGTTGGTAACCCGGGCCTCGACCGATCCGTATGGAAATTCGTTTTGTTTGTCCGCATAATGATTT
This sequence comes from Eptatretus atami, assembly GCA_035128595.1. Taxonomy (NCBI): domain Eukaryota; kingdom Metazoa; phylum Chordata; class Myxini; order Myxiniformes; family Myxinidae; genus Eptatretus; species Eptatretus atami. Next base: position 66,503,959 of record CM068953.1, read on the forward strand.
GCATAGGTTATAGGTTTTTACGCCGGATGCCCTTCCTGACGCAACCCTGGTCGCCTCTTACGACACACAGGGATATGGTACACTATTCTAACCGGGGCATACACCGGGCCCAGTACACTGGTACTCATTTCGCCGACCTCAGAAGGATGACAGGCTGAGTCAACCCCTGGTGTTATACGACTTGGTATATACATATATATATATATATATATATATACATGTACATGTACATATATATTAATTCAGTGGCCCAACGGGCTTGAACTCAGGACCTTTTGGGTCCCAAGCCGCTGCCCGAACACTGCGCCAACACCAGGCTTGCAGCCATAATCTTCATTGTGACCAAACAAAATTGCGAAATCGGCAGTGGGACGAGAACATGAAGTTATTGATCCATTTTGTTGTGTTTACGTGAAAGGATATGAGAGAGAGTGCGACAACAATGTCTAGTAGATGTATTGGTTTGGCTTGTTAAAACAAATATACAAACCAAAAACCTGAGCAAAACTTGAGCGTTCATAGAACACCTTTCCCTGCACATTCTTGACAAAAGGGACATGAGAAGGGTCTTTTAAACTCTTTCTTTCTGTTTATACAATTTATATTTACTTTGAGCCGCAATTTCGTATGATTGTTAGTTAGTATTGGTCGAGATGGTGTAATATTTTGTCCAAATACCGTAACACTAGAGGATTTTTGAAGTGGCAGGAAGGTTATTTGTGTTCTCGTGTTCACGTATATTAATCAATTGAAATAAAATCAAGATTTTAAAGGTTGTAGAATAAAGAAATTCGGGAGTTTACCGCTGTTGATGCAGCGTCTTTTACGCCAACTTATTTAACACATTACATTAGTTCTTTGTGCCTGTTTGTGTCCTTTTTGATGTGCCTAACAACAGTAAGTTTCCTGTTTTGAATGATTTTCAATTTTGTTTGACTGCCAGGCAGGCAGAGTAAAGAAATTTCCTTACTCCTCTGTGTACATGTGTGATTGGGATGATATTCCATACAATTTGCCAAATTCAGAGCCCAAGTGCTGCTAAACTGCAGATTTATGTTCCGAATCATGTGTTGATTCATGCTCTACAGTGTTAAAATATAACATGCAATTGAAATTAAGTAGTTTCTCGATCATACACTGGCGTCGAGACAGACAGACAGACAGACAAACAAAGTGACCCAATTGCTTAACCCCGCTTTTTGTTTCATGCGTGGGGTATTAATGTAAGCCCTGCATGTGTTCTTACAAGACAAATGGCACAAATATGACACAGTTGAATAAGCAAACATGCCTTTTAACAATAGATGTGTGTGTGTTTACGAGTGGTTTGATGTGATCACTGTGGATTATTTACTACGAAGAAACCTCACTGAGAATATCTTTCACCACTTGCCCAAGTTGGAAAGCAAAACTCGTTTCCTTACTTCAAATTACTTCAAGGCACAAGTTACTTAATGTGAAGATATTCAAATCGGTGCTGTAATTGTATTACAGGGTGTTCCAAAAAGACCCAGACAACTTTGGTTGTTAATATACTTTATATTAACAACCAAGGTTGTCCAGATCTTTTTAGAACATCCTGTATATGGGTCGTGGCCTTTGGGCCTTCTTTCATCTTTGTTGCAAAATTACATAGTTGCTTTGGAAAGTGAATAAATCTATTGATTCCTTGTCACTCCACCACTCTTTGGAGCTCTCACTCCATGGCCTGATATAGCTGCTTCATAGGTAGCCTCACGGTGTGATGTTGAGATTATGGCAGGATGCCTGAGTAGCAAGGTAGTCATTGAGCAATTTTCACAATTACTTGTAATATATGAAAAAAAATCAGTTCAGTTGAGACTTTTAAACAGTTTTGTTACTAATGTCAAAGGAATTATGTGACACTAATGTTGATATTCTCTCAAGTAATGTATTTACTTTTGTTGTTCTAACTCACACAAAGCCAAGCATAATGTCAAAAAAGATGTGCGTGTGCGTGTGTGCGTGTGCGCGCGCGCGAGTCCACATACACTTTCACGTCTAAAATGGGACAGATGATTATTCTGCCTCATATATGTGTCATGCATGGATACAGCCTAAATAATCAGTGTCACCAAGAACAGATGGAGAAGCCATCAAGCGTTCAGCTCGTGCCAATCTGGCCACGCAGTTGCAGCTGCCATAGACTTATCATCCTCCGGAGACTCAGCAGCTTAAGCCACTGCCGTTGTCTGCAGTTTTTTTTTTCTTTTTTCCTCAAACGACATCAGCCAGAGCCTTTGGTACTTGCTCTCATGGGTCCAAGACTTACCGTCCATTCTTGAGGGCGCTCACATTTAGCTCAAATCCCTCCACTGCTGGATTACTCATACCGCGGCATCCTTTATTCTCACGTCTGTTTTTCAAGTGACATCTCCATCTTTTTTCTTCTTCTTAGATCCTAATGTCTCACATGCCTGCAGTGCTTCCCTTTGCCGTAAAAAAAAATAATTTTTAGCCACCATAAATTCTGATTAAGGTAGACACATATCCCCACATCTGTCATGGGCCCCTTTTGTTGTAATCTGCAATTATGCTGCACTCTTTTTGCCATAATTTTCCACTTGCATTACCACCAGGTGATCCTCATGCTCATCGCTCTGAAATAACAATTAAATTTGTTTGCCGTCAACAGATGGCAGATGGAGCAGGAGGTAGGGTTTTCAAGCCTTCTCAAGAAAACTTTTTCTCACTCCAGTATTTGGTTTCATTTACAAAGAAACCTTATCATTACAAAATCAGAGTACCAGTAAATGACGATTACAAAGTGGATTCTTATTGCTTATTTCACTTGCGGTGCCACACGTCCCATTTATTATCAGTGTGAATACAATGTCGCACGATGAATAGCAACCCAACAGATTCTTCAGTTGTCAAATATTTTACTACACCAGCCATTATCCCTGTCCTCATTCACTGGCTCAAGAAAAAAACACAAGAGATCAGTTTGAAAATGTGAAAGCTGGTTTGTACCAAAAGACTGCATTTAATCAATCCCAGGGATGGAGAGGTGGGGGTGGGGAGCAAGGGGAGGAGGGTTACCGAGGATGCTTTGGGTGCTGCCAGTCACTCCACAGTGTTTGTTGTATAGGAGATGTACCACAGTGTGGGGTCTTTCAGAAACCCATTGTCCTTCCATACTCTGCACACAGAAGGCCACTCAAGCCAAGGTGCCGAGCTTCCTGCGGCCCTTTCAGGCTCCTATTCTCATGAGGTAAATGCCATTTGCACTTTCTTTTTTTTTCACTTGCTTTTATATCCATTTATTCTCCTCTCTTTTCAGATTCTAAGCCCACACTGTGCGATCGCAAGGATTCCCTTGGATGTGGATTTCAATATATATGCAAGTTGAAAGAGTCGAACAAAGCACCATCAACTTAAAGATTTATTCAGAGCTTTTGTGAACCTTTGCATTTGTTTGTGAAGCTACATTGTCAAAATGCAACTATGAACATCATTACGGATTGCTTATTCCCCTTTATAAGATGATAGACGTATATCTTAAATTAAATAACGTTACGATAAACGTAGCGCAAGTTTAATACCGTATCTACAGTGACTGACCTTAACGTAAAGCAAATAAGTGATTAAAGTTGCGATGAAACTCGGTTAAGAAAGAGCACTACAGTTAATGGGAAGGTCCTTTATAATGCGGGCTCGTCATGATCGCTCCAAAAGAGAACAAGCAGAGTAACGTAACACATCAACCCGAATGTACACTCTTCCCTCTCACGATCGTAGTTTAACCAACTTTGAGATTTAGTTCCCTTTTCTCCTTCTAGTTCTAAAAATGCCTACAGCTTACGGATAATACATTTTTTTGCTTTTTTTTGTTCTCCAATAATCACAGCATTTGTTAATGACATTTAAATCGAAGATTAACTTGACGTAAAGCATTACTTACTATGATGTAAATATATATTTATATATATTTATATATATATAGAAAACGCTAGTGCCAAACACACCAACATTTTATACAAACACTTAAAACAAGCCTTCATTTTCAAATGATAAATTATACTGTTACAAACGTTACAAGGCGAAACCTACAAATACATTGTCGAAGGCAGATCGAGCGTGCACAAACAAAACGGCAACACTGAAAGCGTTATTGAATACTCGATGAACATCAAAACCTTGTTCCTTTTGCTTTATCTTCACAACCATGCAGGAGTCGTCCAGTGAACCAATGAAATTCCAAACAGAATCCTGCACTTCATATGGCAGTCTTCAAGGGAATAAAAACAAACAGTTGTGTAAAGTTTCCAACCTGGAGTTCTGCACCGTAGCAATGCTCTAAGTGGTAAAGTAACACCTTTTGCTGAAGTTCTGCTCAACATCTCGATCTTCCATGTTTGCACCACTGGTTCTTTGTGGATGCCAAGCTGCATGCGAGCTGGTTTTCTCATGAACAATGGCTTCCATACAGTGGACATTTTTCTCTCGTTCAAAGCCTTATGGCCTTTGGAGTTGTATGCTGTTTAAATGGTTCTGCGGCCATATGTGCACATTTCCGAAAGCCTGGCTCTTCTGGTTTCCTTTCTTCATTATAAGCTGTGTTCATGTGTCCATTTTCTGGTTACATAACCACAGGTGAACTCGTTGCGAGATACTTCCTGTTTGCGAGATACTAAAATGGTGTGCATTACAACCAGACATCAACATGCCTTTTTTTTCATGAAATAGTCAGTCGCATCGAACTTCTTTTTGACAGTTGTGAAAAACAATATTTTTGTTTTTAAAGAAACAAGGCTAAATTTTGATTTTTTTTTGTTAAAACATCCCTCCCCTCTCCCCCACCCTACATATCTCCTTCCATACACTGACAATATCCGAACCTCTGTGGATGATTGAACCAGGAAGGCATTCACTGTAGATATCTTGATGGGGGCAATAATGGATAGTGGACTCGGTGACCCTTTGAAGCATGCTTTTCTTTCCTTCCTTCTCAAAGGAATTCATAAAATTAACTCCACCACCTCCCTTCGCTTCCCATATCACAAGAGCCAGCTGCATTGTGCAGCATTGCACTGGCCTTACGCTGTTCACGGCTTGCTGCAGCGGCCCTTCTTGTCACGATGGTGGTATTTGCGCAATCGCCTTGCCCACTGATCCCGCCATTGCATGACCACACTGCTGCGGCCAAGGGTCAGTCCACCATGTCGAGAAGCTTCTCTGCCAACAGCACTGGCCCTGTTGCTTTCTGTGCCTAGCACAAGGTACTTGCGGCCTGGCTGGAAGCGAGGACAGCGGCATGCAGCATCGCGAGCCGGTACCCACAACGTAAGGTCACCGTGCCGCGCAGGACTGGATCCTCGTCGTTTGAACACAGACACGACATTAACAGTGAACTGCATCCACTCACCGAGCAGCTGCTTGTGTAGGACGTGCACCTGTATCGCTGTGGGAAAATAAGCAGGTTATTTTGCAACACATATCTTTCATCTCTTTCGATACGTTGACAACAGCCATTTCATTTAAACTGGGTATACATTCTGGAACTACATCATAACTGGATTCTATTGGGTTGGAATTTATTTATTTTTTCAATTTGATAATACACGTCACTTTGTTTTTGAAGTTTCTTTTTTTTTAAGTCACTTAATTTTTAAGTCACTTAAAAAACAACATGCACATGTCAAACTCAAATTTCTTTAACATTTTTAAAGCATCAAATGAAAACCCAACTTCTGTGAAAATCATGTTAGGATATTACAGTATTTTATGGTTTGGTGGATTATTTGGAAGGTAATGGCACATGATTACTTCGATAGACTTTGCAATACAAATCGAGTGCATTAAGTCAAAAACCGTTTGCACTGTTTACCGTTTTAACAACACAACAAGAGGAGAAACTGGTCGGTTGGTCTGCTTTCATTATGGTTCATATATATATATATATATATATATATATATATATATATATATTATATATATTAATATATATATATACACACACACACGATTACACGTTTAGAAAAGATATATGTGTAATTACCTCCGCACCAAAGGTTTTCAACCCTGTCTGTCTGTGTCTGTGAGCAGGATATCACAAAAAGTTATGGATGGATTCAGACGAAATTTGGTGGGCAAGTTTGGGATATGACAAGGACAAAATGATTAGATTTTGGTGAAGATCCAAATCCAGATACTAGGATCTTTAAAGTGATCCTTCACCAAGGAGAGATGGGGCACAAACGATAAATAGCACGATATCTCTAAAGGTTATGGATTGATTCGAACGGAACTTGGTGGACAGCTTGGGTGTGTGACAATAACGAATTGATTCGATTTTAGTGAAGATTTGAATCCGGATCTGGATACGAGAATTTTTAAGTCATTCTTCACCTTTGAGAGATGTGGTCAAAAACAATGGAGCACAATATTTCAAAAATTTGTGGATATATTATTACAAAACTAGAAGGGCACTCGGAAGAGCGAAATTACCTCCACCACGCAGTGCCTGATCCACGAGAACATATCGGGCTCAATAATTTTTGAAATATCATGCTATACAGTACTATATCGTTTTTGGCCCTATCTCTCAATAGTGAAGAATCACTTTAAAAGCTAAATAACTCTAGTATCCAAATCCGGATTCGGATCTTCAACAAAATCGAATCAATTCGTCCTTGCAACACAACCAAGCAGTCCACCAAATTTCATCTGAATCCGTCAACAACTTTTTGAGATATCGTGCTATATATCATTTTTGGCCCTGTCTCTCAATGGCGAAGAATCACTTAGAAATTGTTGTAGTCGGATCCTGATCCGGATCTTTTTCTCTTTTTTTGTATACCTTGTCGAGGCTCATATAAGAGCTAAAACACAATGCACAGCAAGGGGGGCATGAGACAAGAGAGTGGGAAGGACAAAACAGTGGGGAACAGAGACATTCGGAGATCTGTGGAAGGGGCGGGTATACAAGATGGACACTACAGGGACTTTCAGGAAGGAAAGCAGGGAATTTGAAGGAGGTTGATTTGGGGTGGATTAACAGGGGTAGAAAAGATCGAGGATTTGGATGGGGGACGATAAGAGGTGGTGGTGACAGCTGTTTTGAAGGCCTGGAGGGAAGAATGGGATTGAACAAGTGAGGGAGTTTTCCAAAGGTGGGAAAAAAAGAAGAATGAAGATTATTCGTGATTTTGGTAGTTTTACCAGAAGGGGGTTGTTGGCGGACCTTGAGTGCCCTGCAGAAAATATGGTGAGGACAAATCGCAGACAGAGCAGGGGGGGGGGGGCGAGACTGGAGAGGAGACGGTTGAAGAAAGAAAGACCACCGACCTGCCTGCGGTGAGAGAGTGAGAGCCCCAAAGACTCAGCCTCATCGCGGGAGATGCCTGATCCGAAATGCCCTTGGTTTCCACAGCGTGAAGCCGAGAAAGGTGGGAGGCAGGAGCACCAGCCCAGGGGGGAGAGCAGTATTCCATCAGGCTCTGGATGAAAGCTTTGTATGTGGTCAAGAGCTGAGGTGGGCCGAGGAAGAACTTTGCATGACTGAGGATTCCCAGTCGGCGACTGGCTTTGGAGGCGAGGTTGGAAATGTGGCCTTCCCAGGAAAGATCATGGCAGATAGTGAGATCCAGAAGCTTGAAAGAAAAGACTTCTTCCACAGGATTGTTGAGAAAGTGGATGGGGGGGAGGGGTTTCAAACGGTCCTTTCGGAGAGACATCGTGAGAGTGTGAGATTTGTCTGGATTAAAAGGCACGTTCCACGTGTTGGAACAGTTTGTGATTTTCACCCAGATCTGCAGTGAGTGAAGAAGCTGCTGCTTGCCCGTCTGAGGGATGACAGATTGTACGGCAGAGGGTGAAGTCATCAGCAAAGAGATAAAGAGGATTTACCCAGAGAGTCGGAGAGATCATTGATGAAAACAAGAAAAAGAACAGGGCCCAGAATGCTGCCTTGAGGAACAGAGAGATATTAAGTGTTTTCGATCATTACACTGGCGTCGAGACAGACAGACAGACAGACAAACAAAGTGACCCAATGTGCTTAACCCCGCTTTTTGTTTCATGTGTGGGGTATTAATGTAAGCCTGCATGTGTTCTTACAAGACAAATGGCACAAATATGACACAGTTGAATAAGCAAACATGCCTTTTAACAATAGATGTGTGTGTGTTTACGAGTGGTTTGATGTGATCACTGTGGATTATTTACTACGAAGAAACCTCACTGAGAATATCTTTCACCACTTGCCCAAGTTGGAAAGCAAAACTCGTTTCCTTACTTCAAATTACTTCAAGGCACAAGTTACTTAATGTGAAGATATTCAAATCGGTGCTGTAATTGTATTACAGGGTGTTCCAAAAAGACCCAGACAACTTTGGTTGTTAATGTACTTTATATTAACAACCAAGTTTGTCCAGATCTTTTTAGAACATCCTGTATATGGGTCGTGGCCTTTGGCCTTCTTTCATCTTTGTTGCAAAATTACATAGTTGCTTTGGAAAGTGAAATAAATCTATTGATTCCTTGTCACTCCACCACTCTTTGGAGCTCTCACTCCATGGCCTGATATAGCTGCTTCATAGGTAGCCTCACGGTGTGATGTTGAGATTATGCAGGATGCCTGAGTAGCAAGGTAGTCATTGAGCAATTTTCACAATTACTTGTAATATATGAAAAAAAATCAGTTCAGTTGAGACTTTTAAACAGTTTTGTTACTAATGTCAAAGGAATTATGTGACACTAATGTTGATATTCTCTCAAGTAATGTATTTACTTTTGTTGTTCTAACTCACACAAAGCCAAGCATAATGTCAAAAAAAGATGTGCGTGTGCGTGTGTGCGTGTGTGCGCGCGCGAGTCCACATACACTTTCACGTCTAAAATGGGACAGATGATTATTCTGCCTCATATATGTGTCATGCATGGATACAGCCTAAATAATCAGTGTCACCAAGAACAGATGGAGAAGCCATCAAGCGTTCAGCTCGTGCCAATCTGGCCACGCAGTTGCAGCTGCCATAGACTTATCATCCTCCGGAGACTCAGCAGCTTAAGCCACTGCCGTTGTCTGCAGTTTTTTTTTTTTTTTTTCTCAAACGACATCAGCCAGAGCCTTTGGTACTTGCTCTCATGGGTCCAAGACTTACCGTCCATTCTTGAGGGCGCTCACATTTAGCTCAAATCCCTCCACTGCTGGATTACTCATACCGCGGCATCCTTTATTCTCACGTCTGTTTTTCAAGTGACATCTCCATCTTTTCTTCTTCTCTTAGATCCTAATGTCTCACATGCCTGCAGTGCTTCCCTTTGCCGTAAAAAAAAAAATATTTTTAGCCACCATAAATTCTGATTAAGGTAGACACATATCCCCACATCTGTCATGGCCCCTTTTTGTTGTATCTGCAATTATGCTGCACTCTTTTTGCCATAATTTTCCACTTGCATTACCACCAGGTGATCCTCATGCTCATCGCTCTGAAATAACAATTAAATTTTTTGCCGTCAACAGATGGCAGATGGAGCAGGAGTAGGGTTTTCAAGCCTTCTCAAGAAACACTTTCTCACTCCAGTATTTGGTTTCATTTACAAAGAAACCTTATATTTGCAAAATCAGAGTACCAGTAAATGACTATTACAAAGTGGATTCTTATTGCTTTATTCACTTGCGGTGCCACACGTCCCATTTATTATCAGTGTGAATACAATGTCGCAAGATGAATAGCACCCAACAGATTCTTCAGTTGTCAATATATTTTACTACACCAGCCATTATCCCTGTCCTCATTCACTGGCTCAAGAAAAAAACACAAGAGATCAGTTTGAAAATGTGAAAGCTGGTTTGTACCAAAAGACTGCATTTAATCAATCCCAGGGATGGAGAGGTGGGGGTGGGAGCAAGGGGAGGAGGGTTACGAGGATGCTTTGGGTGCTGCCAGTCACTCCACAGTGTTTGTTGTATAGGAGATGTACCACAGTGTGGGTCTTTCAGAAACCCATTGTCCTTCCATACTCTGCACACAGAAGGCCACTCAAGCAAGGTGCGAGCTTCCTGCGGCCCTTTCAGGCTCCTATTCTCATGAGGTAAATGCCATTTGCACTTTCTTTTTTTTTTCACTTGCTTTTATATCCATTTATTCTCCTCTCTTTCAGATTCTAAGCCCACACTGTGCGATCGCAAGGATTCCTTGGATGTGGATTTCAATATATATGCAAGTTGAAAGAGTCGAACAAAGCACCATCAACTTAAAGATTTATTCAGAGCTTTTGTGAACCTTTGCATTTGTTTGTGAAGCTACATTGTCAAAATGCAACTATGAACATCATTACGGATTGCTTATTCCCCTTTATAAGATGATAGACGTATATCTTAAATTAAATAACGTTACGATAAACGTAGCGCAAGTTTAATACCGTATCTACAGTGACTGACCTTAACGTAAAGCAAATAAGTGATTAAAGTTGCGATGAAACTCGGTTAAAAAGAGCACTACAGTTAATGGGAAGGTCCTTTATAATGCGGGCTCGTCATGATCGCTCCAAAAGAGAACAAGCAGAGTAACGTAACACATCAACCCGAATGTACACTCTTCCTCTCACGATCATAGTTTAACGAACTTTGAGATTTAGTTCCCTTTTCTCCTTCTAGTTCTAAAAATGCCTACAGCTTACGATAATACATTTTTTTGTTTTTTTTGTTCTCCAATAATCACAGCATTTGTTAATGACATTTAAATCGAAGATTAACTTGACGTAAAGCATTACTTACTATGATGTAAATATATATTTATATATATTTATATATATATATAGAAACGCTAGTGCCAAACACACCAACATTTTATACAAACACTTAAACCAAGCCTTCATTTTCAAATGATAAATTATACTGTTACAAACTTACAAACGTTACAAGGCGAAACCTACAAATACATTGTCGAAGGCAGATCGAGCGCGCACAAACAAACGGCAACACTGAAAGCGTTATTGAATACTCGATGAACATCAAAACTTGTTCCTTTGCTTTATCTTCACAACCATGCAGGAGTCGTCCAGTGAACCAATGAAATTCCAAACAGAATCCTGCACTTCATATGGCAGTCTTCAAGGGAATAAAAACAAACAGTTGTGTAAAGTTTCCAACCTGGAGTTCTGCACCGTAGCAATGCTCTAAGTGGTAAAGTAACACCTTTTGCTGAAGTTCTGCTCAACATCTCGATCTTCCATGTTTGCACCACTGGTTCTTTGTGGATGCCAAGCTGCATGCGAGCAGGTTTTCTCATGAACATGGCTTCCATACAGTGGACATTTTTCTCTCGTTCAAAGCCTTATGGCCTTTGGAGTTGTATGCTGTTTAAAATGGTTCTGCGGCCATATGTGCACATTTCCGAAAGCCTGGCTCTTCTGGTTTCCTTTCTTCATTATAAGCTGTGTTCACGTGTCCATTTTCTGGTTACATAACCACAGGTGACTCGTTGCGAGATACTTCCTGTTTGCGAGATACTAAAATGGTGTGCATTACAACAGACATCAACATGCCTTTTTTCATGAAATAGTCAGTCGCATCGAACTTCTTTTTGACAGTTGTGAAAAACAATATTTTTGTTTTTAAAAAACAAGGCTAAATTTTGATTTCTTTTTTGTTAAAGCATCCCTCCCCTCTCCTACATATCTCCTTCCATACACTGACAATATCCGAACCTCTGTGGATGATTGAACCAGGAAGGCATTCACTGTAGATATCTTGATGGGGCAATAATGGATAGTGGACTCGGTGACCCTTTGAAGCATGCTTTTCTTTCCTTCCTTCTCAAAGGAATTCATAAAATTAACTCCACCACCTCCCTTCGCTTCCCATATCACAAGAGCCAGCTGCATTGTGCAGCATTGCACTGGCTTACGCTGTTCACGGCTTGCTGCAGCGGCCCTTCTTGTCACGATGGTGGTATTTGCGCAATCGCCTTGCCCACTGATCCCGCCATTGCATGACCACACTGCTGCGGCCAAGGGTCAGTCCACCATGTCGAGAAGCTTCTCTGCCACAGCACTGGCCCTGTTGCTTTCTGTGCCTAGCACAAGGTACTTGCGGCCTGGCTGGAAGCGAGGACAGCGGCATGCAGCATCGCGAGCCGTACCCACAACGTAAGGTCACCGTGCCGCGCAGGACTGGATCCTCGTCGTTTGAACACAGACACGACATTAACAGTGAACTGCATCCACTCACCGAGCAGCTGCTTGTGTAGGACGTGCACCTGTATCGCTGTGGGAAAATAAGCAGGTTATTTTGCAACACATATCTTTCATCTCTTTCGATACGTTGACAAAGCCATTTCATTTAAACTGGGTATACATTCTGGAACTACATCATAACTGGATTCTATGGGTTGGAATTTATTTATTTTTTCAATTGATAATACACGTCACTTTGTTTTTGAAGTTTCTTTTTTTTTAAGTCACTTAATTTTTAAGTCACTTAAAAAACAACATGCACATGTCAAACTCAAATTTCTTTAACATTTTTAAAGCATCAAATGAAAACCCAACTTCTGTGAAAATCATGTTAGGATATTACAGTATTTTATGGTTTGGTGGATTATTTGGAAGGTAATGGCACATTAATGTACTTCGATAGACTTTGCAATACAAATCGAGTGCATCAAGTCAAAAACCGTTTGCACTGTTTACCGTTTTAAAGAACACAACAGAGGAGAAACTGGTCGGTTGGTCTGCTTTCATATGGTTCATATATATATATTATATATATATATATATATATATATATAATATATATATATATATATATATATACATATATATATACACACACACACGATTACACGTTAGAAAAGATATATGTGTAATTACCTCCGCACCAAAGGTTTTCAACCCTGTCTGTCGTGTCTGTGAGCAGGATATCACAAAAAGTTATGGATGGATTCAGACGAAATTTGGTGGCAAGTTTGGGATATGACAAGGACAAAATGATTAGATTTTGGTGAAGATCCAAATCCAGATACTAGGATCTTTAAAGTGATCCTTCACCAAGGAGAGATGGGGCACAAACGATAAATAGCACGATATCTCTAAAGGTTATGGATTGATTCGAACGGAACTTGGTGGACAGCTTGGGTGTGTGACAATAACGAATTGATTCGATTTTAGTGAAGATTTGAATCCGGATCTGGATACGAGAATTTTTAAGTCATTCTTCACCTTTGAGAGATGTGGTCAAAAACAATGGAGCACAATATTTCAAAAATTTGTGGATATATTATTACAAAACTAGAAGGGCACTCGGAAGAGCGAATACCTCTACCACGCAGTGCCTGACCACGAGAACATATCGGGCTCAATAATTTTTGAAATATCATGCTATACAGTACTATATCGTTTTTGGCCCTATCTCTCAATAGTGAAGAATCACTTTAAAAGCTAAATAACTCTAGTATCCAAATCCGGATTCGGATCTTCAACAAAATCGATCAATTCGTCCTTGCAACACAACCAAGCAGTCCACCAAATTTCATCTGAATCCGTAAACAACTTTTTGAGATATCGTGCTATATATCATTTTTGGCCCTGTCTCTCATGGCGAAGAATCACTTAGAAATTGTTGTAGTCGGATCCTGATCCGGATCTTTTTCTCTTTTTTGTATACCTTGTCGAGGCTATATAAGAGCTAAAACACAATGCACAGCAAGGGGGGCATGAGACAAGAGAGTGGGAAGGACAAAACAGTGGGAACAGAGACATTCGGAGATCTGTGGAAGGGAGAGGGAAGGGGCGGGTATACAAGATGGACACTACAGGGACTTTCAGGAAGGAAAGCAGGGAATTTGAAGGAGGTTGATTTGGGGTGGATTAACAGGGGTAGAAAAGATCGAGATTTGGATGGGGGCGATAAGAGTGGGTGGTGAACAGCTGTTTTGAAGGCCTGGAGGAAGAATGGGATTGAACAGAGTGAGGGAGTTTTATTCCAAAGGTGGAAAAAGAAGAATGAAAGATTATTCGTGATTTTGGTAGTTTTCCAGAAGGGGGTTGTTGGCGGACCTTGAGTGCCCTGCAAGAAATATGGTGAGACAAATCGCAGACAGAGCAGGGGGGGGGGGGCGAGACTGGAGAGGAGACGGTTGAAGAAAGAAAGACCACCGACCTGCCTGCGGTGAGAGAGTGAGAGCCCCAAAGACTCAGCCTCATCGCGGGAGATGCAATGATCCGAAATGCCTTGGTTTCCACAGCGTGAAGCGAGAAGGTGGGAGGCAGGAGCACCAGCCCAGGGGGAGAGCAGTATTCCATCAGGCTCTGGATGAAAGCTTTGTATGTGGTCAAGAGCTGAGGTGGCCGAGGAAGAACTTTGCATGACTGAGGATTCCCAGTCGGCGACTGGCTTTGGAGGCGAGGTTGGAAATGTGGCCTTCCCAGGAAAGATCATGGCAGATAGTGAGATCCAGAAGCTTAAAGAAAAGACTTCTTCCACAGGATTGTTGAGAAAGTGGATGGGGGGGAGGGGTTTCAAACGGTCCTTTCGGAGAGACATCGTGAGAGTGTGAGATTTGTCTGGATTAAAGGCACGTTCCACGTGTTGAACAGTTTGTGATTTTCACCCAGATCTGCAGTGAGTGAAGAAGCTGCTGCTTGCCCGTCTGAGGGATGACAGATTGTACGGCAGAGGGTGAAGTCATCAGCAAAGAGATAAAGAGGATTTACCCAGAGAGTCGGAGAGATATTGATGAAAACAAGAAAAAGAACAGGGCCCAGAATGCTGCCTTGAGGAACTACAGCCTGGACAGGAAGAGGGGATGAAAGAATCCATTTAGGGCCACATGTTGACTGTGACAGGAGAGGAAGT
>CM068953.1:66550185-66579650 GCA_035128595.1 Eptatretus atami
GTCCAGGATTGTGCCCAATAGCCAAGGAGACTGCTAAAGCAGCACCAATGCTCTGCACAGAGTCTGGTCCCAATCTCCTCCTCCACCTCCTAATTATTCCCATCTTCTTGTGGGGTCAGCCAGGGAATGTTATTTGTCCAAGTCTTTCAGGAACCGGCTGGCCAGGCCTGATGTTAAACTGCGTGACAGGAATTTGCAGTTTAACTAGGGTGCCAGCAACAACTCGCTAAGTCCATCAGAGGGACGCACACACATGATGCTTCGCTCTGCCTGGAAAACACCAGGATGAGAGTTTATAGCTCAGTCGAGATTCAAAACCAGGTTAGACAGCCCAGAGGAGGCGAATGTGCGTACCTCGAGGCTCTCCTATCAGCCCCATGAACTACTGCAGAATGCACCAATTATTGCAAAATATAAATAATGTCCTGAATTTAGTGGAATCAAAACACCATGATAAAGTGTGCTTCTGTAAGTGCTCTCCTTGTGTTTCAAGAAAACCTTTGATCAGTTTTTGAACATTGATTAATGAGGAAAGAGCATCATGAGTGTTCCAATGATCCCCAGTTGAGTGTAAGTGAATAAAAGGACTATGGAAAGGATGAGTAATAATTGGCGATAACATAAGCAGCTGGGGCCAAATGTTTCTTTGTTGCAGAGTGTGTTCTTTGCACATTCTTAAAAAATGCAGCAACACTCACTAAGCCATTCACAGATGACTCACTGTTTTGGCTCTCATTTCACTTTTTCTCAGAATAACTTCACTTACAGGGCATGTTGCATCATTCCATTGGAGCCCCTGAGAAATAAACCAGGCATTCTCACATCCATGGCCAAATTGAGTTTAAGTGCACCAAAGTAATCCTTCATTGTCCGTACACCTTTGGTGTTGATGCCAGCTATGAACAAAATGTTTGAGGCTGATGCTGATCCTTCTTCAATGGCAGTTGAATGTGATTGTAAATGGGAAGCTGAACTTTGGGCCCCTCATTATCAAAAGTTGTATAATGTGGAGTAGCCTGCTTTACTTCTCAGCAGCTCATTTATTCCACCTGTCATCAGTACAAAATAAGGTTAAATAGTTTGACACTCTCATAGGTATTTGTCTGAACTACGCATACATCGGTTTCAAAAAGACCAATTGAATTCCTCAAATTCTTTCCCCCCACTGCAGTACGAGGGGAATCAATCATCATGAGAATTAAATGCACAAGGCTCTGTTTTTTCTTTTCTTTTATGTTTATCCTTTTTCTTTACAGGAGCGAGGCTTATGGAAGGGCAAGGTAGAACTGACAGTGGGACAAACATCAAGGGGATGATTGAACAGGATGAAAGGAAGGGATTAAACACTGAAAATAGCAAGATAGTTCTGTTAGGAAAGGTTAATGGGGGTAATAAAGATCATGGTTCAGAAATGGGGGTGAGAAGCTTGCCTGATGCCCTGGAGGGGAGAGTGAGACAGAGCAGCCTCTGGAATGCGGTTCCATAGATGGGAGAAGTAAGGAATAAAATAGTTGAGGTGTGAAGTCAGCCTGGATATTTTGAAACTTAACCAGTGTGGGGTGTTACTGGAAGAACGCGTGCATGCTGGAGTAGATAGGGAGGGTCGGAGGACTGAGAGAGCAGAGGGAGCAATATTGAGAAGAGGCGGTAATAAAAAAAACAGGGAGACCACCAACCTGCCTGCGAAGTTTTAGAGCAACAGACCCAGTGCTTCAGCCTTGTCATGAGAGATTTCAATAATTTTGAGAGCTTTGAATTCCACGGAATCCAGGGCAAGAAGATGTAATACTGGGGTACTACCCCATAGGGGAGAGCAGTACTCCATTGAGCTACACTGCTACAGGATGCCTGAGACTCCATCGAGCTCCACTGAAACTCAGAGATGGCTCAGACGGACTTGGATCTCTGGCACTAACAAGGTTCATGGTTTCACATTTTCGAAAATTTATTCATCATGAAGAACTGTTTGAGGTTTTGCAGTCAGGTTCACGTTTCTCATTCAGAGAACATTGCTACAGGAGGTTAGTGGAACCCTTGATTGAAGAAATGCCATCAGAAGGTGGAAGGGTTGCAGTACACGATGACTTCAGCTCCTATAAACTGAGTGCAGCATGTATCAAGAATGCAAGTATTACCAATAGTTCAGCTACCTTTGCAGTCCTGTGCCTGCAACTACAGTTTACACATTCATCTCAAATCCTTGTCACAGAATAATATGAAACTTGTGATCAAGTTCCCCCATGATTGACCTGCACAAGTGAATGTCATTTTATTCTCATTGTATGCAACTAAAAAGTTGAACTTTCAACTTTTCCTTTAACGTACACTTTGACTCATTCGACTTTGACATAAATTATTTCAAGATGAGTCTGAGTGAGGGGGGCACGCTTGATCAGCTGTAACTCTCTTGCGAGGAAACATGGAAAGGTGACCTGAGGCATACTCAGCAGATGGAAAAAAATTGATAGATGTTCCCCAGTAATCCCTGAAGGTAACAGAGGTGTTCTCCTTTAGGGTGTACCCCTCTTCCCAATCAGGGTAACCCCTTACAAAATGTGGCTTTAAAAGTAAAATAAAATTTAAAAAACCTCCCGAACCCAACTCTACCTAGATGACCGAATCTGACAGAGATCCACTTCATGTGATTGTTACAACAAGAAATAAATAAAAACTTTTTATAATTGGTATTTGCAATGAACGAATACAGAATTACAACATTCGAAAAGTCTGACCTGAACGGAGTACAGTGTCCATGATCTGTGAGTCCGATATGGCACATTATTGCCTTTGCAGCCTTTGGCGAGACTCACCCCGCTGATTGTGGAGAACTCAAAGAAAAGAAACATCATGATGAATTTTACTAGCAAGGCAAATGAGCAACATTTTTTTTACGTGAATTTGGAGTTTTATTTGCAGTAAAAAGAAGTTTCCTCAAACTACTTGAACTGTCATAAGCTCACTCTGATCATCTTACGACCGTACAATTCACAGTTGAACCAAACTATTATCTGACGTATTGTCCTACTAAGCAGCATGATGAACAAACTAAGGTCGCATTCTATGCTGATCTTAAAAAAAGAATCAATAGAATGCTGACAGAAGACAAGTTGATAATTCTCGGAGATTTAATGCCTGTGAATGAAACTATTATTCCACATGGCCATGTATACTGGGACTGTATGCGTTGGCCAGAAGGTCACTGCTCCCTGCTTGCTCTGAGACAGTAAGCCAGCATGATCGGTTGGCAGAGGATGAGAACAAAAGAAAAAAAACTCAACTGAATTTATAGTTGAGGTTTCAAGAACGGTGAGTGATGTTATTTGTTGAAATGAAAGCCACTCCAGTTATAGTACACCAGTTATAGTGTCTGCTCTGAGTCTGGGAGCTTGGCGGTTCTGTGGTACAATGGTTAGCTATAGCATCACTGTGACAATATCCATAAAGGGTGTTGCTACATCGTTGCACACACAAGGAGCCATCTGGAGAAAAAAATTCTGATCCACAACAATGGAAGCTCAGCTACAGGAGCTGTTAGATGTAATGGGAAACCAAAAGGGCAGTTAATGAAGCCCAGAGTTGATCTGAACTTGGAGTTGAAATGCCTGCATGGCAGATGCTGATGATTTTGAGCCAGAGGCCTATCGTGGCAGCCAAGTGCTCTCCATCATGCTGAGTGCCGAGTATGAGCCACACCTGTGACCCTCAGTGGGTGTGATGAAACATCCACTCACATTTGAGGCCCCAGAGCCTGCACTGTTCACCCGAGCCATGACATCTATTGTTCAAAGGTGAATCGCACAGGTCACACCATCTTGCCAAGTGCACCCATTGACTCTCGACCTTGCAAGCGCACTTTTGGCTACACGTGGTTGTGGAATCACTTTTGTTGAAAGACCTACTCTACTGTGGTGTTCTGTAGTGACCGATGCTGGGTCACATCCTCTGTACTTCATGGTCCAGCTACCTTCATCTTTCAGCAGCGATTCTTTGGAGATGCTGCTGCTCATTATATGACCAGTGCTGCCAACCTCAATTTGGTTCTTCTCCCCTCTGCACTCGTGACATTCTCGAGAGACCGGTATCAAACAGTACACAGACACTACCTTGAGAGATACTTGCAAAGCCGTGATGCAATATAAATGCCTATCGTTAAACATCAGTCAAAGTGCTGTCCCGAAGCTAAGGTATGGTAAAGTAAGCAATACGGAAAAGGTGAGTGAAGGATAAGGTTTGAAATGCTTCATCACCATGTTATTTTATTTTATTTAATTGTTTTATCACATTCATGGTTTATCGAAGCCATTTATTTTCAAAAACAAAAATACTGAATCCCTCACTCTCAGTATACTTATGTTGCAACACACTGCCGACTCATACCAAATACTTTAAAAATGAAGTGCTGCTTCCTTGCTTGATGTTCAGCATTTAAAAAGGATAGAGCACAGACAAACAACCATGTGCTGGCAACCATAGTACAGGCTTGACATGCCTATTACGGCCTCCACCAACACACAATGAGATCATGGCCAATAGTGAGACTCAGGCGTTTCGGTGACTGCACTTCCTCAAGAGGATTGTTAAGAAAGTAGATCGGAGTGTTTGCCAGACGGTGCTTTCGGAGAGAGATAGTGAGTATGTGAGATTTGTCAGGATTGAAAGACATATTCCAAGTGTTTGACCAGTTTGGTGTTTTCTTGATTTTTGTCAAGGTCTGAAGAGAAGGAAGAGGCTGCAGCCTGCCTGTCTGAATGATGAGGGATGTCACGGCAGAGGGTGGTCATCAGCAAATAGATAAAGAGGATTTTCCAGAGTCAGAGATATCATTAATGAAGATGAATAAAGCTCAGGTGTAATAAAGACTGTCGAATCAAAGAAATGTTTCAGATTCCTTCATAATTTTGTACTGTGCTTTTCTTCATCAAGGTGCAACCTACGATCCCTGACTCTTCAGTAGAAGAGAATCCTGGTTTCGGCATGCGTCACCAACATCATGACATTGCTAATGTGAACAGCCATTAGCTCTTGCAGCTAAAGTTGTGTACTGAACTCCAACTATCTGTAAGAATACATTCTTTTGTCTGCGAATCAATCGAAAACAGCATGTAACCATCCACTATCCAGGCAGACACAGTAGTGCAGAAATTCCAAAACAAATTTGACATTAATAAGTTGAAAAACCTAGAAGTCAAAGCAAACTTTGAACAGTCGATTCAAGTCACATAATCATGAATACGAGGATTATTTGTGCACCTCACACAAAACAGAAAAGGGTGACACTAAAATTGGATGTATCAAGAAACGAGACAAAGAATGCATTGGTGACAACAATGACGGAGTTTCTGGATGATTGAATGAGCAGAGTATATTAACCAGGTGAGCAATGCAAAGAAGCAAATGTGACGATCAGTTCTGAATTGCATGAAATGAAAAACAGATGGTGGCATGAAAAAGAACAGGAAATCCAACAACATGCTGACTCAGGAAATACAAAAGCTATATTTGCTTCATTGAAAGCCATTTATGAACCACGCTGCAGTCATTCAGGAGTGGGAGTTTACAATGCAGAAACATCCACATTATGTATGTCATCTACAGATATCACAGAAACACAGACTGAACACTTGAACAACTTACTCTCACAGTCAACTGACATACATCAACTGATATAGTTATGATTGACTGAAACTTTGTCTTAACAGAGTAAATGAAGGGTCAATACATTTGAGAGAGATATAATGAGCTAACATTTATGTGAGTGGTCTGATTATGCTTTGGAGTGTATAACAATACTGCTGGGAAAATATTGACTCAAGCATAATCCATCAACGAATTGAATCAATTCCAAATTGAGTTGCGGTAGTTCTCAAGGCAAAAGGGGGTCACATTCATTAATGAACATATGTAAAGACAGATTTGATTTTTTTTTTCCTATTTTAATAAGTGTTGTTATATCCTTAAGAGTTAATGGAAATCCCCAGAAAGTGGTTTTGGTTTCATGGTGTTACGTTTGTGGGAGAGGGGTTAGATATCACCATAGAGCAGATAGGAATGTATGGAGTAGCATGGTTCGTGGATGGGTAGTTCGCCAATCTTGATGTAATAAGTAGGGAAACGTTAGCTTAATAATTGTCTTGTTTGAATGCGTACCATACAGGGGGTGGTGCATAGTAATAGTTAGTTAGGGATTATGGTAAGGGAATTGTGTGTACAACTTCTATGTCAACCTTTACTGGGGGGGGGAGGAGGGAGAGACTCAGCAAGAGAGCAAGGGAAGGAGCATTTGTCACCTCCCTAGGGGTGGAGTTTAGATCGCCTAGAGGGGGGCGAAGTTTTTCAATGCCCCGAGAGAAGAGGGAGGAGCCGGAACGGGCAGTTGGAAGTTGGAGAAGATGGAAAGAAAAAGTGAGTCGAAAATGAGAAGGAGAACACCGTGGACTTCTGAGGAGGAACTGACTGAGGGAAAATCATCTCTGAGGAGAATATGAAGTAGGTCTTCATGCCTGCCTGTTTTTGTCACCTTTGTGTTTGTTCAATGTCCTGCCACTCTCCTCATCGCCTGCTCGTGGCTACTCTGCACCCATCCTTATACCCGCTACCACCAGAGCTGAGTCCCCTGTTTTGGCCTCTTCCCATCAGCGACTAAATCTGTGTGTGTGGTGCCATAGGGGTTATTCACATTGTTTATAATTATTTATTAATTTCATTCCCTTCCTTCCCTCCCAAACCCACTGTCTCCTCACGATCACCATCCGTGGTTCCTGTTATTGTGGTTTGGCAAATAAACCCGTTGGTTTTAAAAGTGTTAAGGTTCTCGTGTTTCTCCTAACAACCCGCGCACGCATTGTCCGCCATAATTCGGAACGTCGTCTGAGGGAGTAAAAAGCCCCCATCCGTCGAGCTCATCTGGCTCATCCGTCCCGCGTCAGTAATAATTGACCTGGATACAACAATGTTTTAATTTATTTCGTTATCACATCGAATGCAATACATTTGTTACTGGACTCAGACTTTTGTACCCCACTGTGTATAAATCCTTTTCACCCCTCCTATTTTGCCTAGCCCTGGACCCTTTGAACAACCTCATGAATGAACAAGGACATAGATACACCCCAACATCCAATACAAAAAATTCAAAAGAGACAGGGGAGGTGAGACATCTAATGTACATGGATGTTTTGAAATCCTATGCACTGAATGCCAAAAATTTGGCACAACAACTGAAATTAGTGAAACAGTACTCCAACTACATTCAAATGGAATTTGGCCTAGATAAGTGAGCCAAGTGAAAGTACATACGTACAAGATTAACCAAAGAAATGGACAACATAAAATCGACCCATATACAACAATACAGGAGCTAGACAACGAAGCATCATACAAATACCTCGAAGTAGAAGAGGGCCACCAAATATGTCACAAACAAATGTGCAAATAATTGGCAAAGAATACCAACATAGAACGAAGATGATCCTGAAAACATACCTTTCCCCAAAAAACAAAATCAAAGCCATCAACCACCTGACAGTACCAGTATTTCAGTACAGCTGCAGAATAATAAACTGGCTAGATATCAAAACAAGGAAACTCCTCACTATCCACAAAATGTTTTACAAAAATCAATGTATCCCGAGAATGTACCTGCGGAGACGAGGAGGATGTAACCACGTGCACATAATGGCAACTGTAGGATTAGCTGAATACGTGAAAGGTTTGACGGACTACAGAACCAAATTTGTATACATACATAAAGACTGCAAACCAGAAAAGGTATTCCTAACCCATCTGGCAAAAAAATTACAAATACCGGTGTGAATAGAAGATGTCATACATGAAACAAAACAGCAACAAGTGCAGCCCCAACGATTGCAAAAAAGACAAAAGAAAAATACAAAGGGAAATATCAACAGATATTCACAGACAACTGAGAAAACGATAAAAGAGCAAGAAGGTATAAAAAAAAAGGTAGTTGGACAGAGTGGACATAGACAAAGAAGAAAAATGGCTAAGAAGAGGACAGCTCAACTGGGATGGAAAATGAATCACAATTAATGCCCAAGACAAATGACACTAAACAAACAAAATAAAATGGCAGGACTGAGTCAATCAATTCAAGTCAATTAAATTCTTCCTTTTCTCCAACAACCTCAACTCAGATCACCAATTTGGTTTCAGACCAGGTCACCGCCAACATGCGACACTCAATGGAATCCTTTCATCTCCTCTCTTTGTCAAAGCTGGAGTGCCCCAAGGCAGTGTTCTGGGCCCAGTCCTATTACTGATCTTCATCAATGATCTCTCTGACTCTGGAAAATCCTCTTCATCTATTTGCTGATGAATCCACCTTCAGCTGTTTCCATCCTCATCCTTCAGATAGGCAGGCTGCAGCTTCTTACCTTTCTTCAGACCTTAAAAAAAATTACAAGCTGGTCAAACACTTAGAATATGTCTTTCAGTCCTAACACATCTCACTCTCTCACTCTCTTTCTCTCAAAGGACCGTCAAGCAAACCCTCCTATCTACTTTCTGAACAATCCTCTTGAGGAAGTTCATTCATTCAAAACACTTGGGTCATACTATCAGCCATGATCTTCCTTGGGCAACCCCATTTCAAAGTCAGCCTCCAAAGCCACCACCGACTGGACATCTTCCGTCATACAAAGTCCTTCCTTGGCACACCTGAACTCCTATCTACCTACAAGGCCTTCAGCCACAGCTTTATGAAATACTGCTCTCCCCTCTTGGCTGGCTACCCTGCACATTTCTTGCTCAGCTTGATGCCGTGGAAACCAGGACCTTCAACATCATTGGAATTTCCCGCGCTGAAGCTGAGTCTGTGGTGTGCACCAACTGTAACGTTTAACTTTAAAGCCATGGAGTCTTCTTCTTTTTTTCTGTACCGGAGCTAGGCTCATGGAATAGGATGGTAGAACTTACAGTGGGTCAAACGTTGAGGGAGTGAATGAACAGGATAAGAGAAAAGGGAGGATGGGAGGAAACACTGAAACTAGCAAGTAAGATGGTTGAGTTTGGACAGATGGTCGTACGACAGAATTGGGGTCTTTCATGTCGCATTTGTTTTTTTAGTACATATGCTATGTTATTAAAAACCGGGCGTAGTGGCGTGTGCCTGTAATCCGGCTACTTGTAGGCTTGGGTTGGAGGATCGCTTGAGGACGGGAGCTCTGTGTTGGGCCGCGCTATGAGAGGGTGTAGGGCAGCCCGGAATCATGGCGAAACCCAATCCTTATCCCTGTGCGTAAGAGGCGACCAGGGTTGCGTCAGGAAGGGCATCCGGCGTAAAAACCTGTGCCAAATCAGTATGCGGATCATAACGGATGATCCGCTGTGGTGACCCCTAACGGGAGCAGCCGAAAGAAGAAGAAGATGCTATGTAATTAAAGTATTCTCATCTCCCAAGTCCACTACTACTTCTTTAACTGCATCAATTATTCCCAGTTGTGATCTGGGAGGGGGCTGGTGCAGATGGCCTCGAGTGGAAAAGCCTGATTGGCAGTTCATATTGATGCGTAACAGTGAAATTTTCATTGATGTTATTGAACATCATTGGTCAGCTGACGGCACACATGCCCAGGTCTCTATAGAGATTGCTGAGGTTGTTTGAGCATAGCACGGACAGCAGAGGAATTTCTACAAGGATTCAATATGGTTGCCACTCTTCACTAAATCAGGCATGGTTGATCACCCACCTATGGTAATCACCGTTGCATTATTTGAACAAATATTTTTCTGACCTTGAATTTGTCATGAACTCATGCCAGACCTTAGTATCGGGTAAAACTTGACTCGCATATATATCAGCAGTCCTGTTAATACCCGAGTAATGCAGGGATTTCATTTTTGTTTTATGGTTGTTTCAAGCAAAGAGAAATTATTAAATTCAAAATTTTTGATAATTATGATTTATGAGGTTTTCTTATCTTTTAGCATATTTTGTTTCTTTAACAGAAAAAGCTTATTAGCATCATGTTGGTATATTAAAGGAAGTTACTTGAACTGGAGTACAATATTTTCCTTATAAATTTGAAGGTGTATCTTAGAATGGTCGACATCCTTTGTGTCATGAGTATATAATTAATTAATATTTATTCATATTATAGTATTTATTGTAAATCTCAAGTTTTATTTTATTCTTAAACTTTTCATTTTGAATTTTGTGTTGGCTTGGCAGATAAAATTTACTCATTGTAGAAATTGGTGTATAAACTAGAATAAAAAGAACCAAAAGCATAAAATAATTATCAGGGCCATTGAATAGAGTATAGAGAAAATTGAATGTATTCTCCATAAAACAAGTGGTCAAAAACTGGTACTTGTGAAATCTGTCCCTGCGACCTTGCACTTTGGACCTCAAAAACAATAGACTTCAAACTTCCGATTGGAGAATCAATTCAGTGTCCCAATATACAAACCCTGTTCAAATTCCAAGTCAAGCGGATGCAAATTGATGATTTTATGTGGCCTTAACATTTTGACCTCGAAAACAATAGGCTTCTAGCCTTTGACTCGCTCTACCAGGTGGTTAAGTTTTGTGAAGATTTGTGTATAATTGCAATCTGTAGGCGAGTGACAAACAGACAGACAGACTCCACTAACCAATATACTTGTCAATCTTCGATTTCTCAAGTAATAAGTGCTTAGATAATATCAAAATTTAATAAATGAATAAATAATGGTGGTAAGTTGAATATTAATTAAACGAACAGTCTGTACCTTTTATTCTGCCCGTCATTACAGCTCATGTAAATGTCAGAGGTAGTGTGCAAGCCAGAGAGCTAGCTGAAAGATTGCCACTGCTTATGTCATCAAAAGGCAACTACTGATCATGTCCTTTCTTTGAATAAAATATGTCCAAGCAAGCCTCAAAAGGCAGATGGGCCTGAATAATTTTCTGAAAATTCGAGTGTTCTTGTTTGTTGGACTAGTTGGTTTTTGTTGTTGTTAGTTTCGCAAGAAACTTCATTGCAGGAGGAGGCCATTTGGCCCATCATGCTTGCACTACATCAACACCACATTAATGCAATATTTCAATTTATCATTGTAAATTTACTGGTGGGGTTGGGGGGAGGTGGAGGGGTTGTGTAGTGTAGGAGATGATGCTATGATTCTTGTTATTTCTACTTTTACAGAAAAAAAAAAAATCCATAGAGGTCGATCAAGTAAAGGTGGGGTGTCCAGGGACGTGATCATTCCTCACCTCTGCATTCACCCTCCCCTTTCAAAAGCAAACATCCTTTCATTATTAACCTCTGCCATCGAAGATGGATGGAGGTTACTGTTTTCACCCCTGTCTGTTTGTTTGTTTGTTTGTGAACAGTATTACGGAAAAACTCCTGGACGGATTTCGACGAAACTTGGTGGGGGGATTAGGTATGGTCCAAGGATCATGCCATTAGATTTGGACTTGGTCCAAAAAAAAAACTTAGAAAATTTTGCAATTTTTTTTCAAAAAAAATTCGATTTTATTTGAAAAATATTTGAATTTTTTTTTTTGCATTTCTACATGTTTTAAGTGATTTCCAAACCCCCCCCCCAAAAAAAATTGTTTGAGAAAAAAAAAAGTTAGAAATTTTGCAACTTTTTTTTCAAAAAAATTTCGATTTTATTTGAAAAAAATTTGAATTTATTTTTTGCATTTCTACATGTTTTAAGTGATTTCCAACCCCCCCGCCCCCCCAAAAAAAATTTGTTAGAGAAAAAAACCAGAAATTTTGCAACTTTTTAAAAAAAAAAATTGATTTTTTTTGGGCATTTCTACATGCGCGTCGATCTAGTTTAGTTTATTCAATCGTGGTTCAGTAGAGTCTGATCCGTTTTGACCTACAATGAATAGGATATCGGGTTCACTTAAGTGACCCAGCAGTATTGGCGGCGGAGGTTTTGCACTTTACCGAGTGCTCCCCCTCTAGTTTTTATTGTTTTAATGAACGTCCATAGGTATAGCTTCTTCTTCTTCTTCTTCTTCATTAATTTGCAGCACAAGGCTGTGGGTAGCATCATTGGTTGAGCGTGCGGCTCTGCTGCTAATGCAATAAATTCCCTCTGTCGGTTCGGGTAAGAATTTGGAATTTGTTCATGGTGCCGGTGATAGCTCACATACTCTTTGTGAAGGATACCTTAAGGATCTTTAACATCCACCAAGTAATGCCAGCAGATGGGACTCCCAGTTTAACGTCCATCCAAGGGATGGCATACGCATTGATGAATCACCCTCCCTGTGAAACAGTGGGATGCTAGTTTATAGCTGGGTCGGGATTCAAACCCAGGATAGATATCTAAGAGGTGAGTGTGCGTACCTCTAAGTCTCGGCCATCTTGCCAGCGGTGGTATGGCTAGAGAAGTATGGCTGACTCGTGTACATTTCTACTTCAGCAATTCACCTTGAGTGATGAATGCTTCAACCCTGGAGTCACTGGCATATCCTGGCAGGTGGCCGATGCACCAGGACTAGTGTTTTCTTGATTGAGACAGACAGGTTGGTGGCATCTAAATCTTGTACTGGCGCTCGTATTCTCCCACCGCTTGCTGTATTTTTTTCTCCACCAATCTCCAGCTACATGTGATTTTGTGTTTATCTCACCATGCCATTACTTAAGCTCAAATAATCTTTTCATCTGCATAAATGTATTCACAATCTTCATTCCAGTTATGGATTTCTCCTCTCTAGACATTCCTGGTAACTGAACACGTCTACCGGATTGATGTCCAACTTCATTCTAATTTGAGACATAATATTCTCACAAACCGTGATGAGGAACCACCTGCCAAGTATGTTGTCCTTTGGCTCTCATTGTTTGGCAATTTTGTGAACTCAGATTCCTAAAAAATATTTAATTTCTAAAGACGACAATTGCTTTGCTGTTTTGAAATATTGTTCCTGCTGAATTATGATACGTTTACAATAATGTTTCATCTTACTGTAATCCTTTTTGCAGTATCTTTTGAAGTTCAGTCTTTGCTTTGCTTTGGGACTCCGGCAATGTTTTTCACAATCTGCAAAGCAAAAATAAAGTGTTAGCAGTCGTAATTTAGCAATACCAACCAATAGAAACCATAACCAATAAAGAGGTGACATGCCAGAAGACAGATATGTCTGACTAATAAGGGCTACAGACAGCACGAACCAGACTATGCTTCGCATAATGGAAATATTGGTGGTATTAATCAGCAGATGGATCCTTAAGCCCTTGAGTAAACTAGCATCATCATCAATATCATCAACATCATCATCTTCATCATCATTATTTTGCTTTCTTCAAATTATCTTTCCTAACCACACAATTCTTTTGGATGATTTCTAACTTGGACTTATCTAGTTATATTGACATCCAAGTGGGCGCCACACCCACACACAGAGCACATGCATTGATCGGCCTGTGTTGTTTGCACAGCAGATAGGCAGGCGTGCCCGTCTGAATGTCCACACAATGCCAGGCCACCATGGGAATCAGGAGCGCAGCGAGACATTTCCAAGTAGATTTGGCTTGCTGCTTTACCCTGAAAGCGATTTCCATCTTGCACTCCCAGCCTTCCCAAACAACCAGATTATATATTGACGTTACAATTACTAAAGTTTATTGATTTATTAATAATATTTCATCTTCAATACCCGCGATCAAAAGTCGAGACATCCCTCTTCACTTTTAAGAAAATTCCCCACATGTGTCTGATTTGCATAATTTGCTTAATTGTGAAGGTCATCAACACAACCTACCTTGTAAACAGTCAGTAAACAGTTTCATTTATCAGTTTTAGAACATCATGTAAGGAGTTTAATGCAGCCCAATAAAGATTAATATACAAATGGTTGTCATGAATTGGCAACTTCCAATAGGATAATTTAAACCGTTCTCACCAACACAAATCAACCATCGGGAACGCCTTAATGAAGTGGAACACTACAAACTGGAAGACCATTAAAAAAAAAAAATCACCTTAGGTGTAAAGAGAACCCTGAGACGGATTGTTATAATGGAACAGATGTGACTTGTCACATAAATCCTCCACTCTGTGACAAAACCGTTGCTGGAATAGATTCGATTTCAGGCAAAGCCTGCGTACGGTTTGTCAAGCTATGCATTCCACAAAATACCAAAGAAGAGGAGCTGTGCACAAGTCTTCCAATCCTCTTCTTCTTTAACGACCACAATTATTCCCACATTCTTGCGGGGTTGGCCGGGGGAGGTTATGGTCCAAGTCGTGAATTTTGAATTTGGACATGGTGCCGCCAATAGTATGCCTACTCTGCGCTCAAGTCTTCCAATTCCAATCGTGTGATCAATATATGCATATTGGATCGAGGGTCTAGTTATAAATACTTTCTGACAAAATGGGACAGAAAAAGCACGATTAGCTTTTAAGCCATCTAGTCTGGGTTCGATTCCCGACCCAACTATAAACTGTCAGATTGGTGTTTCGTAAGCAGGGTACTCTTCACCTCAACATCAAGTCTTTTGGAACACATTCTTGTTTTATGAAAAAAATTACACCATCCTCGGAGGGACATTAAGCAGGGTGTTCCATCTGGTAACATTATCTGGTTGACGTTGAAGATCTCATGGTGTCCTTCATGAAGAATAGGAGAGTTTATCACAGGCGCCCTGAACAAATTCCAAATCCTTGCCACCTTCGGTAAAATGCCGCACCCATCAGCTGTTTCATAAATTCTTGGCCCAAAAACTTTCCATGGTCAACCCAACAATAAGGTGGGAATAATTCAGGTTGTGAAAGAAATAGTAGTGGCAGTAGTCGTCGTAGCTCAGGTGTGAACACTTTTCGAGGGGCTACAGACATTCCACCGATGCAGTGCCCCCATGTATGTTTGGCCAGGAATTTGGAATTTTGCCAGAGTGCTCGCAATATCTCACCTGTTGTTGGTAAAATGATGGTTGGATGTTTGACATCCTCCAAATAATGCTTGCTGATGGGTCCTCACATTAACTTCCATCCGAGAGATGGTATACTCATTGAAACAACACCCTGCTTGTGAAACAGAAATCTGACAGCTCGTACATAGTCTGGCTGAGAAGTGAAACGAACATTTCCAGTTCAAAAGTAAGTGTACTACCTGATACACACAAACCTGTCAGACACAAATCATATCGGGGCAATGAATGGGAATCCTGGGACCCCCTACATGTGAAAGAAGGGTTCGCAGAGCGACGGATGAATTCAGATGCACAATATTCAAGTCATATTGTCGGGTCTGCTCGATGTTTTGGAATGGCAATTCTAAGCGCAGTATCAATTACTAAAAAAAAATTTCAAATGTACAATCCAACGAATGGCAAATATATGAGGAACTGTTAACAGATGTTCAGCCTGCAATGATGGCACAAGGACACTCTACAGTCTACAAGGTATTTAACTGCTGCACAACAAGGATTATTTTGCATGATCAATAAAAAACAACTCTTCTATTCCATGACTTTCAGGAGGATAATGGAGGAAAAATCGGTAATTGTACTGTAGAAAGTTCAGTACTGTAATTGTACTGTATAACAACTGAAATTGTGATATTAAACAAACATGTACAGATCGTTGAAGTGCAGTATTGCGACTCTATGACTGGTTGGAATGGATCAAAGACAACTACACGAATGAAAGGCTATTGCCCTATATGAGTGATTGAAGGACTGGCAGGATAGCCAAGCGGTGTGTGTTGTCTAGCCTGGGGTCGAGTCTCCACCGAGTTATACATTCTCAACCTGGCGTTTCGCATGCAGGGAGAAGCTTCAATATCTGTATCAACAATATGTCAAGGCGGAGGACGAGTATGCCAGCATGGTTCGTTGGTGTGCGTTAAAGATTCCACAGTATCATTTGCGTAGAGTAGGAGAGTTCTCAGAGGCACCTGGAGTAAATTACAAAATTCCCATCACTTTGAGTCGAATGTCAGGCCTGCTCAGCCGGTTCGTGAAAGACTTGGGCAAAAAAAAACAAAAAACCTTCCCGACTGACCCCACAGAAGGTGGAAATAATTGAGGTCGTTAAAGTAGTACAATTACAACAAAAATGAAAGCAGAAGAAAATTGATTTTATACGAGTTATTTAATAATTACACATCAATATCACAAGGGTACTTAGTAGATTGCATGTATACCTACACCAGGCTGAACAGTTTACGTTTTGTATCCCACTTATCGGCTGGGTTGGGATCCGAACCTGAACCAAAATCTAATCGGCTTGTTCTTGCCACCTACACCATTCATACACCTAGTTTTGTTATAACTCGTCCACAACTTTTTGAGATATCGTGCTATGTATCGTTTTTGGTCCCATCTCTCAAAGGTGAAGAATCACTTTAAAAATTATCGTAGTCGGATCCAGATGCAGATCTTCACCAAAATCTAATCATTTCGTCCTTGTCACACACCGAACCTCCCCACAAAATTTCATCCGGATCCGTACACAACTTTTTGAGATATCCTGTACACAGACAAACAAACAAATGAAATTGCTGTTGAGCAAGGAATTGCCAGAATAACGTTGTCATATCTCCATGATCTCTGAAAAAACAAAAACCTGGAAATCAATTTGGTTCTTATAAGTCGATAGTGCTACTGCTTAATGAGTAGTAGTGCTACTGCTTAACTTAGTTAAGTGCTACTGCTTAACTGCTACTGCACTTAGTTTGGTCATGATCATAACTTGGAAGTCAATCGGACTTGAAATGGCTTTTTATCGCAATTTGAAAGTTTTGACCCGACCCCCCCTGACATTCGACCCCGACCGCTAAGAAGGGTGTTGGTGTGACACCCCAATGAGACATAAGGTTGGATGCAGAATTGGAAGATGCACATTTTGGATTTGATTTGAAGTCGATACGCCATTTTAGCAGACGTTATTGCGAAGATAAGAATTTCAGTTTTTTGGTGACCTTGACCTTGACCTTTAACCTAGATTCACCAAAAACGACAAGTGTCTAAGTTGGACCACGGCCGACATCTGTACCCAGTTTGGTCATGATCGCTGAAACGGTGTGGCTGCTACAGGGTAAACAAACACACAAACAAACAGACAGACAGACAGACACACACAACCGACCAACATAATTGCCGAAATCCGAAGGATTCCGGCAATTAACAAGAAGACATCGTGCAGAGCACGAGACTTGCAAAATCCATAAAACATATTTAACCTCAAAAATAATTGCTGGTTGAATTAAATGACCAAACATGTAACTCCTCTTCAAATTTCAAGTGAATCGGAAGAAAATTGACAATTTTAGAAATCTGGCCGGTTGACCTTTTGGCCTATGTGGACCTCAAAATAATTGCTGGTTCAATTCAGTGACATGAAATATAAATCCTCTTCAAATTTCAAGTCAATTGGATGAAAATTGAGAATTTCAGAAATACCACTTTAGTTGTTGACCTTTGGTCTATGCTGACCTTTTGGTCAATGTTTACCTCAAAAATAATTAGCTGTTGAATTCAGTGACCTAATATAAAATGCTCTTCAAATTTAGTCAATCGGATGAAAATTGAGGATTTAGAATACCACCTTAGTTGTTGACCTTTGGCCTCTGTTGACTTTTGACCTCAAAAACAATAGGCTTCTTCCTTATGCCAAAGTCTACCACGTGGTGAAGTTTTGTGCAGATCGGTTGAAAATGGTGACTGTAGGTGACAAACAGATAGACAGACAGACAGACAGAATAACAAAATCGACTAACCAATATACTTGAAAAATCTTCGATTTTGCAAGTAACAAACAGACAGACAGACAGACAAGCCGGTAGCGACATGGCTGCTCGCTCTCGTGAGAAGCTGGCCGACGCGACTAGCCGATATTCATGTACATGCTATCAATCAATTTAGCACAAAATATGATTATCACAGCCCTCTTAGTTTGCGCCCAGAAACCCGCCTTGTGAAATTTCAGGCATGTTTCCAAAGAGACTCTAACAAATGGCAGCCCTGGTAATTCCATTTATCTATTCGCTAAAGATTTTATTTTTTTATATGAGGCTGTAAGACATTCTCCTTGGGCACAAAAAAACAGGTCCCTCGGAGGTCCAGTTTCGGAGGTATTGATTTTTTTGTAACGTCACAATAAGTGTACGATGTACGATAAAGTATTTTAGCTGTTGCTAAGCAACGGAGGCGTGCATAGCAACCATTTTTGTGTACATGCTAGCCACATGTACACATTTCACCCAAGTTTCATCAAAATCAGACTCTTTCTCTTAGAGATATTCGCAATTAACCGTTTCTGAAATGTTCGACATGTACTCGCCCAAAACCTATCTCCTCCTACAAATATTTTTTGTTAGGGCTGCAAATTGGCATGAAGGGAGCTAGATAGATTGCGCACAGAACTCTAAGCTTCGATTTTTCGATTTTTTTTTGATTTTTTTGACCACTTTAAAGGGCCGTTGCTGGGTCCCATATTCGAAAACACACGATTCCCAGAAATATTGGTCCTACTACCAAATTTCATTGGAATCGGTTGAGTGGTTTAGCCCCTAGGCTTGACCAAAGTTTCGTGACAGACAGATGGAAATGTCCAGAATAAGGGTGCTCTAAGAGCAGCCAACAGACAGACAAACAAACAAACAAACAGAGAGAAAGAGGTGAAAACATAACCTCCTTCACCTTTCGTGGTGGAGGCAATAAAAGCAAAAGAAAACCATGTTAACAAAACTCATAAAAAGGATGCAACTACAAATGTGAAATAAATGACCCCTAGATGGTTTTCAAAGCAAAAGTAAAATGAAAGACTTTAGGCATTTAAGCATTTGAAGTCTCCAATCTCAGACCGAATACATTTGAACGCGCACAATGGGAAACAAAATAAAGGATAGGCCTATAGTCTCGGGAAAACTGAAGTTCATTCAAAGACAGTATTTCATCTGGAATCTCACACAATTGGCAGTTTGTGAAAATACAAATTGTGTTTTATAGCACACCTTAACAAGCTGGTTTAGTGCACCCGGAACGATGCTCTACCACTTCCTAGGCTACCTTCTCTGTGGGAGGCACTTCCTCGACCACCATGCATTTTCCATGGGTTAATTGTAGAAATTAACCTTTGCAGAGCAGCCCCCTGCAGGGATCGTTAAATGGACACCCACAACGAGATTGAGGCAAGGTGGAAGGAAAGCCTGTGTCATCATAGTCGCTTGAAAAGGCGAGACTGGACACCCACTGAGGACTTCATCTTCTGAAGCTCAGAGAGTCAAACGATGTGGGAAGACAGTGAGCCATGCAACCCCCGCACCCCCACCCCTTACAAGGCATTTGAGGATGCCGCCTTATTTGGATCATTGTCCCTGTCAGATCCTGAGCAATTGATATTCATTGCACAAAATTTGAGCCTCAAAGGAGCTTCAGGCTGTGATCGTTTATCTGTTAGAACACTTCGTTTGTGATTTATTTATTTATATCTTCCAATATCTGCTGTGGCATCAAATGCAGACAGTTTGTTAGTGTGACATTACTCTCCATTACATAACTCCAAGATGCTCTTCTTTCCCAGAATTCCAACAAAGGATATAATTAGGCAGGAAATCAGTGTCATCCGCAGTCGGTTTGGCTCAAAGCCTGTAGGAACTTGTGGGTGGCACACATCTCACGTCTGGTCCTCATTAAAATAATGGAAAATGAGATCAAGTCTTTTGGGACAGATTCTTGTCTTTTTTTCTTGTATCACGAGGCCAGGCATGGGCATTGTGCCTGGCTAGTCTCTTCGTGAATCGTACAAAAATCGTAATTGAAATAGCAGGCAGACATGTTGGTGTGATTTACAGAATGATTAACATGGATTGAAAATACAGACCACTTCTATTTCACTGTGCTGACCAAAACCACAAACTATCTACAACAGAACTGGATGCATGAACTTTCTCTGAGGCATTTCCAGGTGGCCATTATACAGCCACAAGCACCTGCTGCTGAAGGGGCCTGCTTCCTCTCCGAAATGAACAGGCAGGTATGGAAGGCTGATTCCTA
The DNA here is from genome assembly GCA_035128595.1 of Eptatretus atami. Classification (NCBI taxonomy): domain Eukaryota; kingdom Metazoa; phylum Chordata; class Myxini; order Myxiniformes; family Myxinidae; genus Eptatretus; species Eptatretus atami. The sequence goes on from CM068953.1 coordinate 66,570,159, forward strand.
ACATGAGATTTCACTCACTTGCACTCTCCTGTGGACACATTTTCTGTTCAAGACTGGCTCCATCATTGTGATACCTCCACTCATACATAATAAAGCTTTTGATAATCTATAATAATTTACCATTAATCCACAACAAATACACAGCGTCATCCACCTGTACATTATTACTAAAGTATGAAACTAGAAGGGCACTCGGTGGAGAGCGTACCTCCGCTAGGCTGAACAGTTTACGTTTTGTACCCCACCGATAGGCCGGATCTGGATTCGGACCTGAACCAAAATCGAATCAGCTTGTTCTTGTCACCTAACCGACTCATCCACTAAGTTTTGTCATAATCCATCCACAAGTTTTGGAAATACCATTCAACATTATTGTATCTCCTTTTTGGCCCCATCTCTCAATGGTGAAGAATCATTTAAGAAATTTAAAAATTCGAGTATCCGGATCCGGATCTTTACCAAAATCAAATCGATTCGTCCTAGTCCACCAAGTTTCGTCCAAAATCCGTCTGTAACTTTTTGAGATATCCTGCTCACAGACAGACAGGGGTGAAAACATAGCCTTGGTCCACCTTCAGTGACGGATGTAATTAGACCGTCCCCCATGCAGCAGGAGACGGGGTCTTGCAATCACTTGTGTGTGTCTGTCTGTCAGGGCTGTAACTGTTTTACCATTTGAGCTTTTGTCATCAAATTCTCATCAAGTTTTACTATAAATTTTCAGATGTTTTCGAGTTGTAACTATTTTATAACTAAAGACAATCCGAAGTTTCTTTTGTCAAAACACAGCCAACCAGGAGATCACCAAACATACGCTCACATTTTTCTTCGACGAAAGAACCACAGAACTTTTCTTTCTGCCATTCGGCCTGGCCTGTGAGTGTTCTCATCTGAACCCTTGGCTCGACCTACAGTAGGTTCAAATCTCATACACCATATGTGTTTCTCCATTGTGTACCAATGCCCTTGTAATTCCTGTAAAAGTCCAGTTGGCTCGTCCTAAATGTGGTACAGGTAGGTATAAAGCTCTTCCATGAGCCTTGATCAACATAAATAAAATAACAAAAAATGAGGAGTAAAAGATATCCTCCACCTGCTTGAGCAGTTAGAAGCATTGCCAATCTGACTATAATTATATGTTCAAACACCTCTATGAGGGACGGACACCGTATTGAAGGACGAAATCTCCTATTACGTATGAAACACTGCCTGGAAAACCTGGCAAGCAAGGTGTTTCCTCTCCTTTTAATGCTGTAACTGTCTTAGCATGCACAGTTGGTGTAAAGATAAACTATTTTGAAAGTTTGATGAGTATAAAGTATCACTTTGTTGTAGCATAAAATGCAAGTCTCTGCCTGTTCATCTACAACTTCATGTATGATACCAAGCGTGATTAATTTTGTTCTCATTCCATCCTACCAAGAGAGGACTTTTGTCTCAACATGTCATTGCCAGATCCACATTCCAGAATTATAGAAGAAGCAGAAGAAGAAGTGGATATTCGAAGAGGAAGAAGAAGCACTCATCTTGAGATGCATAGGGCTGCCAAAGTAGTTTTTCCTTGGCAAGGGAGCACGATCTTGGACGGGTCACCACTCTGACGCAAGATATTCGATCGAATAGCTCATTCTTCCCAGTAAGCTGGTACTCATTTTACCGACCCCAGTAGTACGACAGGTTGAGTCAACCCTCCTAATGTTATTTATAACGGCAAAACAGGGTCTCAAACTCAGGGTCCGAAGATCTTAAGCCAGCCACCTGAACCGTGAAGCCAACACCAGGCTCAGGATAAGAGCATGTAGTGATAAATTATACAAATTTGTATATGAACTGGCACAATAACCGACAAGATATGTGAATTCGCCTCAGTGCTGTGTAGCCTTGATTTTTTACATCGACCCAGGTATAAATGGTCACCCTCGTGGGCGATCCTCATCAGTGTGTGCGCCGTCCCTTCGTTGGACGTTGGACTGGGTGTTCCCATCTGCTAACATTAGTTGTTGAATGCTTACAGATCCCACTGCGTCGTATATGAAGAGTAAGCGACTTAACATCAGCACTCTCGCTTCATTCAAAATTCCTGTCACTTTCAGCTGAACATCAGACCAGTTCAAGTCGGTATACACTTAGTTACCTAAACCACCAAACGTGGACAGAGGTTATGTTTTCACCCCTGTCTGTCTGTCCGTTTGTCTGTCTGTGAGCAGGATATCTCAAAAAGTTATGGACTGATTCAGACGAAATTTGGTGGACAGGTTGGGTGTTTGACACAGACGAATTGGTTGTATGTTGTTGAAAATCCGGATACCAGAATCTTTTAAGTGATTCTTCACCATTGAGTGACAGGGCTAAAAAATGATATATAGCACGATATGCTCAAAAAGTTGTGGACGGATTATGACAAAACTTGGTGGATGAGTTGGAAAGGTGACGACAACAAGCTGATTAGATTTTAGTTCAGGTCTGGATGCAGATGTAGCCTAGCGAGGGATACGAAGTGCAAGCTGTTCAGCCTAGTGGAGGTATGTATGCTCTCTACAAAGTGCGGTTCTCGTTAAAATTTGTTTCTCCTTTTGGCAAGCATTGGATACTGTGAATATCTGGTTTTGTAAAACTTTTTGATTTATCCCCATACAATTTGATTCTTCCCCAATCCCACTTCCATCCCCCACATTCGACGAGAGCAACGTTTCGAGTTAAACTTCTCTTTTTGACGATTCAAACCCAACTCGATGGCAAAAACTCTACTAACTTAAAGCGTTGCTCTATCCAATCAAAAACTCAATAATTATTTTGTTCGATTAAAATCTTCCCATAAGGATTTTGTTCTGAAGTGAGACAGCGAGATTCATAAAGTTGTATACTTCATGGTCGGAATAGTAATATACCGATCTCTTTGATAAACAGGTCGACACATGCCAGGTGCAAAATGACCAACCAGCCCCGGTATTCTGCCAATGACGACTCGTTCAACGAGAGGTTGGTTTTTTCTGTCCAAAAAGGAAATTGGTATTTGTATATTTTAGGGGGAAAAAAACCCTCCATTAAAAACACAAAGGTATGGCGAAAGAGTTCAAAAAGACCCAACGGAACGTGAGGTCACTCACGAAGAGGCATCGCGCATTCACTTCAAAGCTTCACGGTGAAACCTCTATTTCTATTGTCGGTTAAAGCTATGTTCAGAGACATTATTAACCAAATAGAGAAATGGAAATACACCATTTAAGTGTTTCCTGTATTGTTGTCTGGATCGTTCATTGATAGAAAAGAAAGAAAATACAGCGTTTTGCTTAAACAGATATTTCTGTATTTAATAAAAGAACCTTCCAAACATGTCAAAGATGAAAGAGTAACTGTTTCCATGTCCCTTTAACCCACAATCGGGTATGACAATTACTTTGAACGAATGCTGTTTCAACAACAAAATTGCTTGAAAGAATGTCTTCTGCTTTTAAGTATTTGTTTCATGGTAACTTAGACAACATATAAAGCAAACATAATTAGAGTGAGACAATATGTGGTTTACGGCAGGGGGTTCCCAAGCTTAGTTAGTGTTGTGACCATCAAGACGAAACAAGGTGGTGAAAATGAGGGTCTTTTCTTTTTATATCATTGTGCTAGCTTTAAAAAGGGACAGCTGCCACAATTTAAAATTCTTCCATTTTTGTATTTGCCGCACCTGGAAACATCACCCATGGAGAGGAACTTCCTCCAAGGGATACCACCACTTTTACATCTCAGCAAGCCCTGTACCCGACCTACGACCCCGACGCTAACTTCTGAGATGCGGTGTGCCATCTCTACCACAAAAGCAAACTTAGAGCGGTTGCGTTGCAATGTTCAAGTATCACACTAGCCCAGGTCAGTAAATGCCCGACAAAATTTGATTTCCCGGAGTATAAACGTTCGGTGCAATGCCATATTTTTGACAGGAGAGTACTGATCTTGTCGACACAGATACCGGGGTCATAAGGATCTCGAAATGTCTGAATCGGATCACACCGAGAGAAAAAGGTTGGGAACCCCTGCCTTATGGTGTCTAAAGAAACCCAAGGGAAGGAAAAAAGCATGCACAAAGAGGCTGCAGCAGAGCAGGGTGAAAGAGAGTTGGAGCAATTGCTTTTGTGCTCCATTCTTTTGCAAAACTGGTCGTCATTGGGTGGAATGTTAGACTTTGTCGAGGCCAGTAGTGTCAGTCTGCGTCGGCGGACAATTCGCAGGAGAAGTTTTATCAACTGCCGATTCAGAAAGGTACGCTAATCACCGTGGGAAGAAAAGTAAAGCTGATGTTTCGTGTTTTAGCGCATCATCGGAGCAAGGGAGTCTTTTACATGCTCATCGCAAAGCATATACAGGAGTATTAAATGCATTAAAAGCATGAGCACGATTGCCAAAAGAGGATAACTGTTTAACATGTTGGTTTACTTTAGTATAAACACAAATGTGTTTCACTGAAATTGTCAAAGCAATTGACTGGTTTTCGTAGAATACGTGTTCGACTTTCAGTTTGAGAGGAAATGTTACCTTTAACACTACAGTATGACGCATGGCACTGTTACTTGTTAAAAAAAAAAATATATATATATATATATATATAATCATTTCTCAATGCCTCCTGAAGGTGCCTTTTTCAATGAGGGTTTAACACACTAGGAGGGAGGAATGGGGCGTACGCATGCAGCTGTGCATGCACGGGCGATGTGTAAATTTGGGAACTTGAGGGCAAACATAATCCTCACGGGCCTTTCCAATGTGCCTAGTGACTGGACCTTGAAGTCTCGGCACACAATCACTTGTCAAGTGCAGGAAATAAGCACATGTAACTGGTACGGGAACCAGGGAAGGCCTTCAAAGGCCGTGCCAAAGTATGGAACGCAAGACAGCTGAGCACACACCACCAGAGGAAGCAAACGCTACTCATCTCTACACCTTCATCTTGTCTTTCTCTTTACAATCTTTGTCCTGCCATCCTGCCTCTGTCTCTGCCTATTATTAAAATGCCCCAAAAATCTTTTTAAAAATGTGATTTTTTCACTTTGATGAAAAAAAAAAAAGTTGATTGGACATTGAAGAAAGAGACTATTGGCTTATCACAAGAAAAAGCAAATTAGATAAAATTGTAATAAAACAAACAAAAAACATAGAACACCTCTCAAATTCTGTCCGACGACTACGTCTTCTTCGCTCGTATGCAGCACAATATCCCTGCAGGGTAGCATCATTGGCTGAGGGCACGGCTGTGCTACTGATGTGATGCCCTCTGCTGGTTAGGGCAGGAATTTTGGAATTCACCATGGTGCCGGCAATAGCTCGCCTACTCTTCACAAAGGACACTGTGGGATCTTTAACGTCCACCAACTAATGTTGGCAGACGGGACGCCTGTTTAACGTCCATCCGAAGGACGGCACACACACACATGGATGAATCACCCAGCCTGGGAAACATCGGAATGACAGCTGAGAGGCGAGTGTGCATACCTCTCGGCCATCCTGGCCACCCTCTGTCATACTATTATCTGTAGACAAACATCTTTTGTTTGAATGAGATTTTAACCTTTCCTACTTCAATCCCTTCTTATAACATTACCATCTGACATTTGGCTCATGATGCACAGGGCCCAGGTTTTAATTCTATATACTACAGTATATGTGTTTGTCCACTGTCTATTAACATCCATATAATTTCAGTAAAGGTACACTGATGTCGACAGAAGTTGTTCCCCTGCCTGTGAATTCAGCTCCTCCATGAGCATCAGTTGAATGTTAAAAAACAAACAAACAATAGAGTTACAAAATGTGCTGTACATCCCTCCAGATGGAGGGTAGGTATTGCAGAGGAGAGTTTACACTTCGACATCCACCACTTCCTCACCAATAAAGCGTAAAGACCCTCAGATTCACCCATTGTATCAACACACAATTGCATATTCTTTTAAATACTGTACATACAAGGATTATTGTAAGTTATTGTGAACAGCCCTGTTTGAAAAAGCAACACAGTACTGGGATCCTATTTTGGCCGGAGTCGAAGCAAGACTAGACAACCATAAAGCGAGTTATCTATTACTGGGCTCTCCTCAGTGCTCCCCCTTTCTCAATACAAACCTGCAAAATGATGTTACCATATTGAAATAAGGATTGAATTGAAATTGATTTATTATTTGCCTGCAAAAAATGCAAAATCACACTGTCAAACAAAGCTCACACTCTATGATGGCAACGACAAACCAAATGGCAAATATTTCAGACTCTTCCATGGTTAACGGCTTGAAATGCATGCAAAATCCTTTAAGCTACTCTCTGCACCAATATACAACAATAGCAAGCAAGCATTGTGGAATGAAACATCGCTGCTTCTTCTTCTTGTGTATGACAGCTTTGGCTGCCAGGGAGCTATCGTTTTGTTGGGGCACAACTGTGCCACTGGTGCTGTGCCCCTATACCAGTACACTGGTACTCATTTCACCAACCTCAGAAGGATGACAGGCTGAGTCAACCCCACCTGGTGTTAATTTAGTATCCAACGGGAATTAAACTCAGGACCTAAATCGCAAGCCAGCCACCCTAGCCACTAAGCTAACACCAAGCTGTTCGTTTCCCTTTTTTGAATCAGTGAAAAAGAAAGTTTTTAGTTCTTATTGTTGCTCCTTGTAGCCAAAGATGACCATTCACAAATGACATGGTAACACCGAGATGTGTGAAATTGTTAATAGTGTGGGAGCTGCTGCCAGCACAGCAACCACACTCTAAGATACCAAGCAGCATAACCTGTCGTCAAGGAATACCTTAGAAGCCCAATGCACTTGCCACTGGCATTTTGGGGGCAGGAATTTGGTGATCTGTTTCGGGTGCCAGTGACAACACACATACTTTTTCGCTAAAGACACCGTTGGATCATTAACGTACATCAACTAATGCTGGCAGGTGGATCTCTTGCTTATAATCCATCCAAGGGACGGAAGACTGTATTGGTGGAACACATGGAATGAGAAGCACTAATTTGATGGTTGAAAGTCAGGTTGGGGAAATACCCAGACTAGAAACCTCTATCATCTTGTCAACAGTTTTGGGTCAACTGAAAGCGAGGCAACCAGAACAAATGCTGGACTTTGTGTTTGGGTTGATGCTGACATTTTTAAAGCTTTACATGTAAATGAAGAAGACACAGGAATAGCTCACCTTCAGGCACAGTCACAATATGGGTGTGTGTAGGAATTGGGATTTCTGCAAAAGACAAAGGAAAAAGTTTGTCACAAACATCTTTGTAGTGATGAGAACTACAATTGCAGCAATATCTGGATATGCAGAAAGGCACAGGCTGGAAAGAAGGAAAGGGCCCGGGGGAGGTAGAGGTGGGGGGACGCGGTTCGGGGTTGAAGTCAGCACTGGAAACTTGTCCCCTTGGACTCGATGGTCACCGGAACAAAGTATGCGTTGTTCTTGAAACCAAAATAAACAGCTGCTCTTTCCTTTGCCACACCGCAGCTTGTATGAGAATGTTGCCCACTTCCCATTCACAAAACGCTTTCTAGAATTCACCTCTGAAACAATAAACTACTGGAATGCAAAACTGAAACCAACAATCCTGAATAAAATTCTGATCGGGCAATTTGATTGAAGAAAAGATGCATCGTTGGTAATTCCAGGTCAAGGATGATTTTGATGCACGTGCTCGTAGGGTTTTAACACCAGGCAAATCTGGTAAATCACTTTCACAAATTCTTTGTAAGCTGTAAATCTGTTTTTGTCCATGTGTACTTCTAGAATTTGGATGTACAAATCTTCAAAGTTACACTGTGTCACTTTTCAATGATATATATTTATCAGAACCTAGTGGGAAAAACTTATGAAGATGTATTATAACATTCCTGTCGGGGTCTTGTTTCATTTGCATCACAGAGAACATGCTGTTTAAATGAAAACACCTGCTTCTTCAAATTCACTTTAAAGATGTCCAAAATATTTTTCGTCGTTTTATGTTACTTTTGGCTTATTACTCATTGGCTGCAGGCAGTGGCGTACAGACAACACTACTGTTTGCACCTGTTAAAGATTTACAGCAGAATCATTCTTCGAGACAAGAACAATAATTGCTGCATGATATCACCATCATAAGGTGCCTTTTTAATCGCTGCTCCTATCATTGTCGAGCATAGTGACTCGAATGACATTTTGATCGGATTAAATATCCATGGAACATGTATTATTTTTAAAAGGGTGATTTTAGGGTGGGCTTAGTAAGTGTCATGCATACCAATGTGTGACTGGGAAATGTTGCTGGCATTTGGGTTTCCCAATGTTTGAAAATGGTTCTATCTGTTGTGAAGAATATAATTTAAAAATAGGGACTATAAAATATTTGCAACAATACCTCATGCCCAAGGGGATCAACAATTGTTTTGCCTTTTTTCAGTAAAAAAAAAATATTATATATATATATATTATAATATATATATAGACATATAGATACAAGATAGATAGATATACAAAAGAGAGAGTTGTGTCTGTGTGAAGCCTTTTTTTTGTTTTTCAATTCCATACCTCTGGGCCAATCGACCCAAAATTTGCTGTACCGTACCACATTATTTTCACATCCCGATGGTCAACATCACAATAAAAACTTTCACCTCTTAATAAATTTGATGCAAAACATGAAATAACAGCTTTCCTCCAATGAGCGTTGTGTTAGTCAAATAACATATGCTGTCCCTCATGTCACACTGGCTCAAACGGCCGAAATAACCTGATCTTGATGGTGGCCCAACTTATTTGTATGTATATACTCTGTATATATATATATATATATATATATATATATATATATATATATATATATATAATATACAGGGTCGGGTGAGAAGACCACCGGGGGGGGGAGTTATCTCAGTTCCCACCAGACTCCCGGAATTGCAGGCCGTCGCACACGGATAATTTCGTGACGCGGCGGGTTGCTAACCGACCGTGAACGCCAATAACTCAACCGCGTGACCTAGGGTCCTCCCGTCTGTGGGTTAACCGGGTTACCTAATTAATCACGGATTTAATTGCCGGGGAACACGCCCTTGTCCGAACCAGATCACTTTACAGGATCGGATCACTTTACAGGACCAGATCACTTTACCGGATCGGATGCTGCCGAGCGACACTGCCAAGGACGTACCGACTAAAAGGAACGGATTGTAGGGAACAAAGTCCTGGCTAAGTTAGGAAACGGACCATGCTGGATCAATGAAAGAAACCACAAAGACAAGCTGGGAACATTTCTACAAAAGGATTTATTAACAGGCAGGCGAGGAAAGGTATGTGGCACTGTGAATATAGCTTTTATTGTCTGTAGTAGGAATATTAAAATGTGAGAGGTACGGCAATATACATGCAACTTACAAAAGTAGACAGAGCAGAGTTATCCCGATGCAATTATTGTACAATCTTAACTTAAATGAGGATAGGCGCCAGGACAAACAAACACACACACACGCACACACACACACC
>CM068953.1:66588357-66599130 GCA_035128595.1 Eptatretus atami
CCTCACAAAACAACTGCCCGATTCCAGCCTTGCTGAAGCGACCCCAGATCATCACCGATCCTCCACCAAATTCACAGTGGTGCGAGACACTGTGCTTGTAGGCTCTCCAGGTCTCCGTCTAACCATTAGATGACCAGGTGTTGGCAAAGCTGAAAATTGACTCATTAGAGAAGATGACCTTACTCCAGTCCTCTACGGTCCAATCCTTATGTCTTTTGCAAACCTCAGCCTGGCTCTTCTTTGCTTCTCATATGAAGGCTTTTTTCTAGCTTTGCACGACTTCAGCCCTGCCCCTAGGAGCCTGTTTTGAACCATCCTCGCCGTGCACTTCACCCCAGCTGCCGTTTCCCATTCTTTTGCAGGTCACTTGATGTCATCCTACGGTTGTTGAGTGACATTCGAATGAGTTGGGTCATCCCGGTCAGTGGAAAGTCGTTTTCGCCCTTTGCCAGTCTGGAGCTTGTTGTCCCCAATGTCTGCTGCTTGACCTTGTTCTTATGAACTGCCGTCTTTGAATTTAAGGATGGAAGCAACATTACGCCACTGTATCCCTCTGCCAGTAAATCCAGAATTGAACCCTTCTTTCCTCACTCAAAACTTTTCTTTTCAACTCTTTTGGCATGGTCAATAGTTATTTTTTGATTCCAATTACTTTTGAGGTACTACTAGCACTGCTTTTGCCATCCAGCTGGTCCTATTGCAAGAGGATAGTGATGACCACAGCAGTGGTTTTTATACTTTTCCTTGTTAAATAAGATTTGGTTCAGGTGATCACCTAATCAGTACCTCACTAAGTAGAATGAGGTTGCCTTTGTTGGAATTCAACAGACACTGGAATGGAATGGCTGCCATACATAGAGAATGCTGATTTAAATTTTTTTTGGAGTGGTCTCTTAGTTTTTTCCAGAGCTGTATATACATATATATATACATATATATATATACATTTTTATATATATATATAGATACATATTATACATATATATATTACATATATATATATATATATATGCATATATATATACACATACATATATATGCATATATATACTGTACAATATATGTATATATGCATATATATATATGCATTAGCTTAACTGATTGAGTTTTGTTTCACAGAGGGTTGGCTTCCCCAATGTTGTTTGCATTTTCATTTGTACAACTCTATAACCAAGGGGTCCACCTCTCCCCTCCCTCCAAAAAAACTCAGCTAAGGCTATTTATTCTTTCCTAATTCTTCCTGCCCATATTGTTGACATCGTTGAACTCAAAACCAGGTCCCCTTTTCTACTTTGAGTTATATAAAACCTCTTTATGACCAACTCTCACTTCTGCCGTGTCAGCTTTGGACTCAACAATTTTACTTCCATTCAAACAATGGAGTATACATATACTTTGCAGCAGTAAGTCATTGGAATCCTTCATTAACATGCATCTTGATATCTAGCCCACTTAAATGCTTTTCACCAACTGTGGAATTGAACAGCTGGAGGTTCGATTAAGTGCTTCACAACAAAATGTTCAAGGGGTCTTCGGGATGCCTAACCAACCCTTTACAATGTTTAAAGAGTGTTTTTACGAACACTGTTTAGGGCAAAGGTGACCATTCAGGTCACCAGAAAAAAAAAATGTTCACATTGCAAAGATGGTGAGGTACAACAGATATGAAGCAAGTGAGAAACACATTATAGCTTTTCATCCAGCAGGATCAAAGAAACATGATTGGACTTTGGGCCTGGGTTTTAAGTTTGTGTCATCATGACATTTTGAAAATTGCATGACAATTTCAACATGAGGGCCCCAAATCAAAAGTGGAATATATATATATATATATAATTATATATATTATATATATATATATATCCATCCATACATCAAGACGCACTCCTGTGATTTTATGGTGAGCATCGCCACAGATTATGTCTCACACGGTATAAAACCGCATAATCCACACAGAACAACCATCCATCTGCCACCCAGATGATTTTCCTGCTAATGAAACCATTAAACCAGAAGGCACGTGATGTGACCGGAGACAAAGATTATATGGTCATCTTCAGTTCAACATCAAACAGACACCGATCCAGATTTCGGCATATTTGCCCTCATCAGGAACTAGGCGTCTGACAGTCACCGGGCGAGCCTCTGTGTTGGAGGTGACGCTTTGCTGTGGACTGTGTCCAATGGGGATCGGCGAATGCTCAGTACACTCCACATGTATTGGTGTGTGTGTGTGTGTGTGTGTGTGTGTGTGTGTGTGTGTGTGTGTGTGTGCTATTGATAATAGCTCTTCCTTCCCAGGTTATTGTGTTCCTCTCCTCTCCCTCATCCCTTTTTTTTTGTCTTTTTGTTATGTTTATGCTTCATCCCTGGTTTTCCCTTCCTCCTCTTGCTGTTTTGAGCTTGTCTACAGCTTGTTCACCTTCTGCATTCTGCTCCCCCTCCTCTGATCTCATTTTATTTCATACCCATTCTTCTTCCAAATGTTCCTCTACTCTGCTGTTTGTGTGTTTCCCCTTTCCACTATATCCTCCTCGTTCTGTTACGTTCTGATCTGTTCTGTCTTCCAGCTCTTCATCAAGTTCGTTGAAAAAGAAAAATTAAAATAAAAACGTCCGTGTTTCTTCGATGATGATAGGTTTCTCATTCAAGAACATTTTTTTTAACATCCTCGGAATTTTTACGCAGGGATATTGAGCACAGACACTTTAAATGTATGCGCTTGTGCAACAGTTATACTTCTTACCTCATAAAATATCAGAAATATGATCATTTTGGATTTTCTTGTTTAATAACTCCACTATTTGCTTGGTCTCTCAGGCAACGGACAAAAGGCTGAAGCTGAATCCTTGTCTGCCGATTTGGAGAAAATATTAACTGGTCACTCACCTGGAAGATGTCTTTCATTGCTTCCAATTCCCACACTTCGTCTCAACTTAAGGGATGAATGATAATAATAAAGGCTGGCTGGGTACCCCTCCCATTTATTTCCACAATCACCTTTGGCAGAGGTAAAGTTTTTGGAGCATATATGCACTAACAATCAACCATGTTCTTTCCTGGCCGATCATATGTCGAAGCTGGCCTCCAGGGAAGTGAGGCATTTTGGAATTTAACACAGAGCAAAGTCTTCCTTGTCATTCAGCTCTAACAGTCGCTCTCCTTGTCACTGACATACTCTATAATTATGACTTGCGCCTTCTCTGCAGTGACTGGAGTATGGCTCTCCTCTGTTGGTGGTATCGCCATTTCACAACTTGTGCCTCTGCATTTAAGCAGTGGAATCCAAGGCCTTTGTATGAGAGACTTGGCAGAACCACAACGGGTTTTAGCATGGCAGTTTTATAGTGACTCATATCTGGTCTTCACCCTGACTCTCACTATTCAATCTCTCTCAAGCCCCACCGAGTCACATCGTTCAACAATCAATGCACATATCGAAGCATCAATGTATTTAAATGGAAGAATTCCTCATTGCCCTCTCCAAATCTACGCTAACTGCTCACCTCTACCATTTTGTCCCTATTTTCTCTCCCTGTGAATCACCTCCGTGAGTCGTCCAGTTCACTTTTTTCTTCTCCACTGCTTTAAGATGGTGAGCCATTGCCAAATCATGACATCCATTCCACTTTATAATTTTTTTAATTCTCCCACTGATTCTCCTCCAGCTCCCTGCACTTTCCATATTTACCAGCATAGTTTGCCAGCTTTGCCTGTGTGCATCCATGTACTTTGTCTCGTTATCCTCTCTGTTCCTTGTCATGATCATATGTCCCTAGATAGCAGGTTGTCTCTCTGTTCATTCTTTTCCCAATTCTCCACATCTTGTCTGCCAGTTACCTTATGCTCCATTGTTGATGTATAAACCTTTCACCCCTCTGTCGTTATCTCTTCCATGAGCCTCGATCACTGTAAATAACCAATTTTAAAACAAATAAATAACATATAATACAATATAGTATAACCATTCATTGTGCTTTTAAGTTCAATTGATCATTCAGAATCAATGAGAGGCCCATCTCACATGCATACAGTTTTGAGAATAAAGCTCGAAAGTTTGTGATCCTGCGCAACGAGGTCTTTGCCAAGGTCTGAATACTCTTCATTTTACGAATTGTTTTATAACCTCTGGGAAAGCTTTGCATTTTAAGCTGCTGTTGTCTTTGTGAGACTGATGATGTGCTTACATACTTTCAACTTCAGGATTGTGACTTTGTAAGTGTTGTATTTTATTTATTTTTTTTCAATTTCAAAAAACATTTATTCCATAGTTCCAATATAAGTACAGTAAAACAAAGTATATGAAGTGAATATTTTACAGAACTTGGTGAACTCAGAAGGATACAATAAAATAATATATACAGAAGCAAATTTGGAGAAAAAAATCTCTTCTACTCATATTAAATAGTATTAATGATGTTTTATTTTTATAGAGAGAATGTTAAGATTTTGGGCTGACAAGATGGTCTAGAGGAAGCACATTCACCTCCAAGCCTTATACCTGGGTTCAAATTCTGACCCAGCTACAATCTGTCATTGTGTTTCACAGGCAGGGCGATTCATCAATGTGTGTGCTGTCCGTCCCTCGCATTGTAGTTATAAACTGGCATCCAGTCTGCCAACATCAGTTTGTGGACGGTAAAGATCCCACGGTGTCCTTTGCGAAGATTGGTGAGTTATATCACCGGCACCCTGAACAAATTCCAAAATTCCTGCCATAACTTAGTCGAATGTCAGGCCTGACCAGCCGGTTCATGAAAGGCTCGTTGATTGATCGCGGCACTGACCAATTGGGTGTGCTCGGTTTTCCTTCACCCATTGATTGGTCATGGCACTGACCAATTGGGTGTGCTCGGTTTTCCCTTCACTCTCGATTGGTTGCGGCAATGAGATGATTGCAATATTGGTGATTATAGTGCAGTATCTTTACCCAAGCTTTACCACCTGATGATCATCCTGGTGATTACTGTATTAATTGTGGTGCTATCCTTGATAATTTTACGTTTCTTTGACTTCCCGGATACAAACAGCCATTCGTGTTTGGTGGGCCGACATGGGTAATCCCCCCGGAAGCGGAATGCCGGTAGTTTTTACAATGAAGAACAGAAAGATCATTGAATATGAGGGGCATTCAAATTGTTCTACCAATGAAGTAATCCTCATAATCCAAGACATGCCAACATTTTTTTTTTCATTCCTTGACATACATTTATATATAATTAAATAAGTACATACAAATCCAGATACAAAAGAATATATTATATATATAATAGTATTATATATATATATATAATATAATATATACATACATTGGAGGAAGGATAAGAGATGAGAGGTAGGGGAGAAACATACCAAGGGAATACACAATTTCCGTTGTTAACTTGCATACATATGACCTCAACGTTATAATCTTCACAATACGTTACTCGATCGCTCCGGGAAATAACCCAGGTAGTGTATAAGCAACAGACTAATCGAGGCCTGAACACATAGTGTTATAATGAATGTAAGCAATCTTTTTAATAACAAGTGTCATTATATACTATAACAATTAAAGTGTTGTTAACAACAAATTACTACAGCCTCAACATACAATCTTTCACAATACATATCACTCGATAGCTTGTTGGGGGAAAAAATCTCCGGTGTCCCAGGCAGTTTATAAGCACATTCTCTCTCTGTATATATATATATATATATATGCATTAGCTTAACTGATTGAGTTTGTTTTTCACAGAGGGTTGGCTTCCCCAATGTTGTTTGCATTTTCATTTGTACAACTCTATAACCAAGGGGTCCACCTCTCCCCTCCCTCCAAAAAAACTCAGCTAAGGCTATTTATTCTTTCCTAATTCTTCCTGCCCATATTGTTGACATCGTTGAACTCAAAACCAGGTCCCCTTTTCTACTTTGAGCTTATATAAAAGCCTCTTTATGACCAACTCTCACTTCTGCCGTGTCAGCTTTGGACTCAACAATTTTACTTCCATTCAAACAATGGAGTATACATATACTTTGCAGCAGTAAGTCATTGGAATCCTTCATTATACATGCATCTTGATATCTAGCCCACTTAAATGCTTTTCACCAACTGTGGAATTGAACAGCTGGAGGTTCGATTAAGTGCTTCACAACAAAATGTTCAAGGGGTCTTCGGGATGCCTAACCAACCCTTTACAATGTTTAAAGAGTGTTTTTACGAACACTGTTTAGGGCAAAGGTGACCATTCAGGTCACCAGAAAAAAAAAATGTTCACATTGCAAAGATGGTGAGGTACAACAGATATGAAGCAAGTGAGAAACCAAATTATAGCTTTTCATCCAGCAGGATCAAAGAAACATGATTGGGACTTTGGGCCTGGGTTTTTAAGTTGTGTCATCATGACATTTTGAAAATTGCATGACAATTTCAACATGAGGGCCCCAAATCAAAAGTGGAATATATATATATATATATATATATATATATATATATATATATCATCATACATCAGACGCACCTCCTGATTGTTATGGTGAGCATCGCCACAGATTATGTCTCACACGGTATAAAACCGCATAATCCACACAGAACAACCATCCATCTGCCACCCAGATGATTGTTCCTGCTAATGCAAACCATTAAACCAGAAGGCACGTGATGTGACCGGAGACAAAGATTATATGGTCATCTTCAGTTCAACATCAAACAGACACCGATCCAGATTTCGGGCATATTTGCCCTCATCAGGAACTAGGCGTCTGACAGTCACCGGGCTGAGGCCTCTGTGTTGGAGGTGACGCTTTGCTGTGGCTGTGTCCAATGGGGATCGGCGGAATGCTCAGTACACTCCACATGTATGTGTGTGTGTGTGTGTGTGTGTGTGTGTGTGTGTGTGTGTGTGTGTGTGTGTGTGTGTGTGGTGCTATTGATAATAGCTCTTCCTTCCGGTTATTGTGTTCCTCTCCTCTCCTCATCCCTTTTTTTTTGTCTTTTTTGTTATGTTTATGCTTCATCCCTGGTTTTCCCTTCCTCCTCTTGCTGTGTTTGAGCTTGTCTACAGCTTGTTCACCTTCTGCATTCTGCTCCCCCCTCCTCTGATCTCATTTTATTTCATACCCATTCTTCTTCCAAATGTTCCTCTACTCTGCTGTTTGTGTGTTTCCCCATTTCCACTATATCCTCCTCGTTCTGTTACGTTCTGATCTGTTCTGTCTTCCAGCTCTTCATCAAGTTCGTTGAAAAAGAAAAATTAAAATAAAAACGTCCGTGTTTCTTCGATGATGATAGGTTTCTCATTCATAGAACATTTTTTTTAACATCCCTCGGAATTTTTACGCAGGGATATTGAGCACAGACACTTTAAATGTATGCGCTTGTGCAACAGTTATACTTCTTACCTCATAAAATATCAGAAATATGATCATTTTGGATTTTCTTGTTTAATAACTCCACTATTTGCTTGGTCTCTCAGGCAACGGACAAAAGGCTGAAGCTGAATCCTTGTCTGCCGATTTGGAGAAAATATTAACTGGTCACTCACCTGGAAGATGTCTTTCATTGCTTCCAATTCCCACACTTCGTCTCAACTTAAGGGATGAATGATAATAATAAAGGCTGGCTGGGTACCCCTCCCATTTATTTCCACAATCAACCTTTGGCAGAGGTAAAGTTTTTGGAGCTATATGCACTAACAATCAACCATGTTCTTTCCTGGGCCGATCATATGTCGAAGCTGGCCTCCAGGGAAGTGAGGCATTTTGGAATTTAACACAGAGCAAAGTCCTTCCTTGTCCACTTTCAGATCTCAAAATTATGCAAGGCCTTCCTCTGCAGTGACGTGGAGTATGGCTCTCCTCTGTTGGTTGGTATCGCCATTTCACAACTTGTGCCTCTGCATTTAAGCAGTGGAATCCAAGGCCCTTTGGGTAATTGGAGAGACTTGGCAGAACCACAAACGGGTTTGTAGCATGGCAGTTTTATAGTGACTCATATCTGGTCTTCACCCCTGATCTCTCAACTATTCAATCTCTCTCAAGCCCCACCGAGTCACACTCGTTCAACAATCAATGCACATATCGAAGCATCAATGTATTTAAATGGAAGAATTCCTCATTGCCCTCTCCAAATCTACGCTAACTGCTCACCTCTACCATTTTGTCCCTATTTTCTCTCCACTGTGGAATCACCTCCGTGAGTCTGTCCAGTTCACTTTTTTCTTCTCCACTGCTTTAAGATGGTGAGCCATTGCCAAATCATGACATCCATTCCACTTTATAATTTTTTTTAATTCTCCCACTGATTCTCCTCCTCAGCTCCCCTGCACTTTCCCATATTTACCAGCATATGTTTGCCAGCTTTGCCTGTGTGCATCCATGTACTTTGTCTCGTTATCCTCTCTGTTCCTTTGTCATGATCATATGTCCCTAGATAGCAGGTTGTCTCTCTGTTCATTCTTTTCCCAATTCTCCACATCTTGTCTGCCAGTTACCTTATGCTCCATTGTTGATGTATAAACCTTTCACCCCTCTGTCGTTATCTCTTCCATGAGCCTCGATCACTGTAAATAACCAATTTTAAAACAAATAAATAACATATAATACAATATAGTATAACCATTCATTGTGCTGTTACTAAGTTCAATTGATCATTCAGAATCAATGAGAGGGCCCATCTCACATGCATACAGTTTTGAGAAATAAAGCTCGAAAGTTTGTGATCCTGCGCAACGAGGTCTTTGCCCAAGGTCTGAATACTCTTCATTTTACGGAATTGTTTTATAACCTCTGGGAAAGCTTTGCATTTTAAGCTGCTGTTGTCTTTGTGAGACTGATGATGTGGCTTACATACTTTCAACTTCAGGATTGTTGACTTTGTAAGTGTTGTATTTTATTTATTTTTTTTCAATTTCAAAAAACATTTATTTCCATAGTTGCCAATATAAGTACAGTAAAACAAAGTATATGAAGGTAATATTTACAGAACTTGGTGAACTCAGAAGGATACAATTAAAATAATATATACAGAAGCAAATTTGGAGAAAAAAAATCTCTTCTACTCATATTAAAATAGTATTAATGATGTTTTATTTTTATAGAGAGAATGTTAAGAATTTTGGGCTGACAAGATGGTCTAGAGGAAGCACATTCACCTCCAAGCCTTATACCTGGGTTCAAATTCTGACCCAGCTACAATCTGTCATTGTGTTTCACAGGCAGGGCGATTCATCAATGTGTGTGCTGTCCGTCCCTCGCATGTATGTTATAAACTGGCATCCAGTCTGCCAACATCAGTTTGTGGACGGTAAAGATCCCACGGTGTCCTTTGCGAAGATTGGTGAGTTATATCACCGGCACCCTGAACAAATTCCAAAATTCCTGCCATAACCTTAGTCGAATGTCAGGCCTGACCAGCCGGTTCATGAAAGGCTCGTTGATTGATCGCGGCACTGACCAATTGGGTGTGCTCGGTTTTCCCTTCACCCATTGATTGGTCATGGCACTGACCAATTGGGTGTGCTCGGTTTTCCCTTCACTCGTCGATTGGTTGCGGCAATGAGATGATTGCAATATTGGTGATTATAGTGCAGTATCTTTATCCCAAGCTTTACTCACCTGATGACTCATCCTGGTGATTACTGTATTAATTGTGGTGCTATCCTTGATAATTTTACGTTTCTTTGACTTCCCGGATACAAAACAGCCATTCGTGTTTGGTGGGCCGACATGGGTAATCCCGCCCGGAGAGCGGGAATGCCCGGTAGTTTTTACAATGCAAGAACAGAAAGATCACTTGAATATGAGGGGCATTCAAATTGTTCTACCAATGAAGTAATCCTCATAATCCAAGACATGCCAACATTTTTTTTTTCATTCCTTGACATACATTTATATATAATTAATAAGTACATACAAATCCAGATACAAGAAATATATATATATATATATATATATATATATATATATATATATATACATACATTGGAGGAAGGATAAGAGATGAGAGGTAGGGGAGAAACATACCAAGGGAATACACAATTTCCGTTGTTAACTTGCATACATATGACCTCAACGTATAATCTTCACAATACGTTACTCGATCGCTCCCGGGAAAATAACCCAGGTAGTGTATAAGCAACAGACTAACTCGAGGCCTGAACACATAAGTGTTATAATGAACCAGTGTAAAGCAATCTTTTTAATAACAAGTGCAAGTATAAACGCTATAACAATTAAATGTGTTGTTAACAACAAATTACTACAGCCTCAACATACAATCTTCACAATACATATCACTCGATAGCTGTTGGGGGAAAAAAACCCCAGGCAGTGTATAAGCACAATACTCGATTGAGGCCTGAAGGCCAATTATCTGGTTTTATCTGGCATCAATTTTTTATGCAAACATAGCCTTCAACCTTCCTCTGGAAGAAAGAGGAAGCCATGTAAAGTTTGTTTGCATTGGTTCATTCAGGGTCCAAATTCAGGGTCCAAATCCAATCACACAAACAAATGCAAACTTTCATATATATATATATAATCAATAAATTATACTTAATATATCTAACGAAAAAATAAAAATGATTGATATTCCTTGTTATACCTTTTTTCCATCTTGGACGATTACGAGGATCTTGTTCAGATAACTTTTTGAATGATACTCAAGGTGCTCAAAACACAAAAGGGCAAAAAGGTGGAATAGCTCATGATAGTTCTGACAATCTCGATTATGACGTTTCATAAAAAGAAAAAAAACACTATACGTCTGATAGTCAACACTTAGGCCTACTCTAC
>CM068953.1:66599155-66612706 GCA_035128595.1 Eptatretus atami
CGTCAAAAGTTTAAGAACTCCCCATTTTTCCAGTTTTTACTGAATAGTAAGCAGTTCAAGTCCAGTGAATAACCTGAAATGGTACAAAGCTAAGCGGTAAACTGCCAGAGGTTAAAAAAAAGTTAGGTTACCAAAAACTGAAAAATAATGTAAGTTTCAGAGTTGGTAAAAAAGGCCCTTTTCAGGGAACAAGTAATGGTTAGCAACTGCAGCTGTTCTGCAGTAATGGAAGTAAATTAAGCCTTGAAAGTTGATGCAAACAATTCCTACAGGTGTCCCAACTTTTGTTGATTAGTTACAAACCCTCTGTCTGTATAAAAGCAGTGTTGGAACAGACTGTGTTGCTACACCCTCTGAAGCATTATTTGGACAATATTGCACTGCAGGAAGTAGTATATTGCTAATATGGAATAGGCAAAGCCTAGAAGCGAACGTAGAATTCTTCTTACATTCATTCGGACTTTACATAAAACTTGTTCACAACTGTATACTTGCCAACTATACCGTGGTACATGTAAGCGCCGCCAGCTGATGATTTTAACGCAATTTCCGGTTACTTCGGCCTGGATTCGGGATCAGCGAAACAATAATGTAAATCACGATTAAAAAATATTTTTTGATGATGCGGGAGATATCTTTATTTAAATTAACTTTGGGAAAAAATAATTGAATAAATAAATAAATAAACGATCACTTCTAGTCAAGAATAAAAGAATTAAAAGTTCCGGAAGAGTTTCAAAATCACTCCCAGTAATGTTAAATACAAAATAAACACTTCCTGTCATGAAAAAAAATCACTTTCGGAAAGTATAAAATTAACTTTGGGAAAAAAAATAATTGAATAAATAAATAAACACTTCCGGTTATGATCTCCCGGCATGCATCATTCCCCATGACAAAACCGGAAACAAAAAAAAACCAGAAACAAAACAAAAACGGAAGCAAAATGGTTATAGGCAACGACACGGATTCACAATTGCCAGGGTATTGTGTTGTTTTTGTTGTTTCCTATTCTCTCATGTGCACGCGTTAAGTAATATTCACAAGATAGAAATAAAACCCAATCGTGTTTATACACCGCACAGCGTTTAAAAACAACCGGAAGCAAAAAGTCATAGCTAACGACACGGATTCCAAATAGCCAGGGCTATTGTGTTGTTGTTGTTGTGGTTGTTGTTGTTGTTTCCTATTCTCTCACGTGCACGCGTTAAGTATTAAGCTCACTTCGTTCGCTATAATAATGGTGAGAAAAAGACAATTAACAAAGGAAGACAGGCATACCATTATAACCCTTAAAAATGTAGGTCTTTCCTTTAGAGAAATTGCAAAGCAGCCAAGGTGTCAGTGAGTACAGTTTCTACACCATCAAAAGGCACTTGGAAACTGGAGGAAACTCTGACAGGAAGATGTCTGGCAGACCAAAGCCACAACACAACAGAAGACAAGTTTCTGAGGGTCAACAGCTTGCGTGATAGGCGGCTCACAGGACAGCAGCTTCAAGCACAGCTTAACACTGGTTGAAGCAAGGAAGTCTCAGTTTCAACTGTGAAGAGAAGACTTCGAGCTGCAGGTTTGACAGGTCGAGTGGCAGTAAGAAAGCCATTGCTAAGATGGCAAAATAAGAAAAAGAGGCTTGCCTGGGCCATGAAGCACCGCCAGTGGACTACTGAAAACTGGAAGAAG
Source organism: Eptatretus atami (assembly GCA_035128595.1). Taxonomy (NCBI): domain Eukaryota; kingdom Metazoa; phylum Chordata; class Myxini; order Myxiniformes; family Myxinidae; genus Eptatretus; species Eptatretus atami. The sequence goes on from CM068953.1 coordinate 66,600,839, forward strand.
GTCTTATGGACCGATGAATCAAATTTGAATCTTCGGTTCATCGTGCAGGGTTTTTGTACGCCGTCGAATAGGCGAAAGGATGGTTCCTCAGTGTGTGACACAACTGTCAAACATGGAGGAGGAGGTGTGATGATCTGGGGCTCTTTTGCTGGATCCAGAGTCGGCGACTTGCACAGAGTGACTGGCACCCTGAACCAAAAGGGCTACCACAGCATTTTGCAGCACATGTAATACCTCTGGTCTATGCTTAGTTGGTCAGGGTTCATCCTACAGCAAGATAACGACCCAAACATACCTCGAGGCTATGTCAGAACTACTAAGAAGAAAAGAACAAGACGGTAGGCCTCAAATCACGGAATGGCCAGCAGAGTCTCCAGACTTAGACCCCATCGAGCTGGTTTGGGATGAACTGAACAGAAGGGTGAAAGCAAAGAAACCTACAAGTGCAACACATTTGTGGGAACTTCTTCAACAGTGTTGGGAAGAACTTTCCGAACAATATTTGATTTCCATTGTAGAAAGAATGCCACGAGTATGTTCAGCTGTTATATCTGCAAAAGGTGACTGCTTTGATGAGTCAAAAATTTAGATTAAATTTTGTTCAACAAAACGATTCCATGATTTCTTTTTAATCTGCAATTGTTTATTTGTTCTATTCTTTAATTTTAGAGTACATTGAAACATTAAACTGCTTAAATTTCAGTAAAACTGGAAAAATGGGGGTGTTCTAAAACTATTGTCCGGTAGAGTAAGTTAGGTCATACCATCCATTTACTCTTCAAACACTGCGCATATAGCACATAGGTGTGGTGATAACCTACTGATGCATGGTGCAATGGGTGAACGGCTCTGCTGATAGCCCTTAGGAGAGGTAGGGGAGAAACATACCAAGGGAATACACAATTTCCGTTGTTAACTTGCATACATATGACCTCAACGTATAATCTTCACAATACGTTACTCGATGCGTTCCGGGAAAATAACCCAGGTCGTGTATAAGCAACAGACTCACTCGAGGCCTGAACACATAAGTGTTATAATAAACCTGCGTAAAGCAATCTTTTTAATAACAAGTGCAAGTGTAAATGCTATATAATTAAATGTGTTGTGAACGACAAATTACTACAGCCTTAACATGCAATCTTCATAATACATATTCACTCGATAGCTGCTGGGAAAAAAAAACCCAGGCAGTGTATAAGCACAAGACTCGATTGAGGCCTGAAGGCCAATTATCTGGTTTTATCTGGGGTCATGTTTTATGCAAACATAGCCTTCAACCTTCCTCTGGAAGAAAGAGGAAGCCATGTAAAGTTTGTTTGCATTGGTTCATTCAGGGTCCAAAGTCAGGGTCCAAATGTCCAAATGCAATCACACAAACAAATGCAAACTTTCATTTTTTATATATATATATTATATATATATATATATATATATATATATTTATTTATATCTACTACTTAATATATCTTACGAACAAATAAAAATGATTGATATTCCTTGTTATACCTTTTTTCCATCTTGGACTATTGTGAGGATCTCGTTCAGATAACTTTTTGAATGATACTCACGGTGCTCAAAACACAAAAGGGCAAAAAGGTGGAATAGCTCATGATGGTTCTGAGTCTCGCTATGACGTTTCATAAAAAGAAGAAAAAAAAAACTATACGTCTGATCGTGAACACTTCGGCCTAAGTTTGGTCATACCATCCATTTACTCTTACAAACACTGCACTATAGCACAAAGTTATGGTGATAACCTACTGATGCATGGTGCAATGGGCGAACGGCTCTGCTGATAGCCCTTGGCACAGCGGTTGCAGGTAATGCCTGTTACACCATTTTGCATGGACACTGACCAGTCGTCTGGTTGCAAGTCTTTCCAGCAGCACAACAGGGTGACAATCACAGGCTGTAGGATGGAAATAAGAAGAAAAAAAAGAACGATTAGCATTTTCAGTTCAGAAGGATACCACCAAATCCAACTACATTTATTTTCACTTTTCGTGGGAAGGCATCAACATTGCAACTTCAGAGCTTTTGCAAAAATAAAACAGCAAACACTCGTTTCATTTTGTAAGTGAAGAAAAATGCTTGGTAATACTCCTTTGCCAGGATAAGTTTCATATTATCTGCATTTTTTTTATTTTCACTATTATGGTTGAAATCACAAAATGGTGAAACACAAACTGTGTACCTTCAGCAGCTCAGGTCTTTTCAAATTATGCATCGACGAACCTTTTCAATGTTTTACGCATCTTCACCGATTTATTCAGATATTTTGTCTGTGGAGTTTCACTGCAATTGCTGACATTAAGTTGGTTTCTGACACACAAGCTTTTGACATCTCATGCACAAGATAACACACCAGATAGTTACCTAGGGTTAATTGAAATTTTAATAAAGTCAAATCAAACTGCAGACCACCAATATGTCTCTTTAAGGAAGCAACAGGTTGTTGTTCCGCATGTAAAAAGTTATATGCCACTATTGTCCAAAGTCTTAAACCCAGAGAGTTAAGAGGTTTCCCCAGACATGGTGGCGAAATGTTGAGAGCATATGCTCAGAGTCTGGGAGTCGGGAGTTCGAGCCCAGCTGAGTCATACCAAAGACATACCAAAGGCTTCCTTGCTTGATGCTCAGCATTTAAAAGATAGAGCATGTACAAACAACTGTAAGTTGGCAATCCTAGTGCAGGCTTTGATGGCCGAGTGGCCTCCTGCATTAAACTTCTTTGTGAGGAAACATCGACGGTATTAGAAATGAGGCCCAACATTGTAGTCCATAGTGGGCAGGCTCACTTAATGAGACTGTTAAGGTGGTTATCCATAAACAACTAATGGCCAGCACAGATTACGTGATAGCATGTGATAGAATACTTGGCAAAATGAAATCCACTTATGGCGTGTCTGACAGAGGTCAGACCAATTTGCTGACACGGTAGAACAACTTGGCATTGCTTGATTTTTACTAAAAAAAAATATTTTAAGGTAGCAGTGCACTTTGTATTGTGTATTATTGTACATTTTGTATTTTCATACCTTGTATTATGTAACTTACATATTTATTATCATGCACTCTACTATCTCATGAATTTGGCAGTCTTTCAGAATGCAGATGGAGATCACATGGTTACGAGGTTGTGGTTGTATGGTTTGCATTCTGCATGTTTTTCTTATATATTATATATATATATATATTATAATATATATATATAATATATATATATATATATATATATTAGGGTGCTTCATAATAGGGGGTAAAAAAATAAAAGTATGAATATTCATGCTCCCTGGGTGTGCCTTTGTTCCATTTGACAGTGGAAACAACACACCAAATATGAAGCAGATTGGAGGATGTTTAGGGGTTCCTCAAGTTGGCACAATATTGTTGAAATTTGCCAAACTGTAACTGACAACTTGCCATCGAATATGCACAACGCAGTACACGTCACAATTAATATGGTTGTTTGATATTTTCAAAAACCACAGCAGTCATATAGGATGAAAGAATAGTTTTTCCAAGGAGACCGAGATGAGCTTTTTGACATTGCAGTGCAAAATGCCCTCTCCATAATGGACATAATTGTGCCAACTTGAGGAACCCCTAAATATCATGGAATTTTGTTCATTTTTGACCTATAAGTTCTTATGGGGTATTGGAACAAAGGCAAAATCAGGGAGCAGCAAAAATCAAACTTTCATTTTGTGGAACACCCTAATATATATATATATGCTCCCAGATCCTCACTTGTTAAAAGGTTATGAATTCAAAACTAGCAGGGACCCACGGAACATCCGCACAATATACCTCACAAACCCCAAGTCCTCAGCATCCACCTCCACTTCCCAACCCAAGTCCTCACCCTTCCCTCCCAACCCGAAGGCATCAATCTCCTCAAACTCCAAGCCTTCAAACCCACTCCTCACACACTCTCAACACAAGTTTTCAAACCCCTCCTAATCACAAGCCTTCAATCCCACTCCTCACCACAATTCCTCAACACCAAGTTTTCAACCCCCTCCTCACAACTCACACCAGCCTTCAACCCTTCTCACCACCAAGCCTTCAAACCCCTCCTCACCACAAATTCCTCAACACTCAAGCCTTCAACCCCCACCTCACCACAACTCCTCAACACCAAGTTTTCAAACCCCTCCATCACCAAGCCTTCAATCCCACTCCTCACCACAATTCCTCAACACCAAGTTTTAAACCCCCTCCTCACAACTCAACACCAAGCCTTCACCCCCTTCTGACACCAAGCCTTCAAATCCCTCCTCACCAAAATTCATCAACACTACAAAGCCTTCAAACCCCCTCCTTACACAATTCCTCAAACCAAGCCTTCAAACCCCCTTCTGACCACCAAGCCTTCAAATCCCCTCCTCACACAATTCATCAACACTACAAAGCCTTCAAACCCCTCCTTACCACAATTCCTCAACACCAAGCCTTCAAACCCCCTTCTCACACCAAGCTTCAAATCCCTCCTCACCACAATTCATCACACTACAAGCCTTCAAACCCCTCCTTACCACAATTCCTCACACCAAGCCTTCAAAACCCCTCCTCACCACAACTCTTCAACTCTTATTGAGCCCTACCAAAAGCCCATAACCCCCTCCCCCAAAAGCTTCAAACCCCATCCCAATTATGTCCATTTTGCCTCCCACCAACCACCCCCCATCCCCCACCCACAACCCAACTCTGCTCTCCTCTCTAACCCTCCTCCTGCTCATAAACGCAAACAGGCATTCCACATCAAAACAGCAGAACATTTTACACTTTCCACTCCCCTATCAACCTATCAACCTATCACTAACTTCACAGAAACCATGACTGAAGCAGCTCCAACATGCCATGGTTCACTATGGTCACCTGTCCAACTCCCAAACTCACGAGAATAAGCGAGAAAAGATGGTGTGACCATGAGCAGGCTAATTTTGCCAATAAATAACCAAAACCAATTATCTTCTTCCTGATGCATATATGCACATCGTTAAAAGTAAATAATGACCTCGGGCAAAGACCTTTACAATGACATGGCTTTTGCCCTGCTTGAGAGAATGCCACATAGTTATTCAGGTGGTGTATAAGGTAACAGACTGCTGCCTCGATCGCTGAGGTCTATCTTCACAATGCCAGCGATGACTATCAGCTCAAGATAATTTTAACAGTCACTTTGGTCATTTTTCATTGAAGGGAAACTTATAGGGAGGGCATGGCGATTGTGAATATGCCAGCTCCGAAAGTGTCTTTGGCTTCACATAGCAGTAAGCACCAACATGGTAGCCGTATGATTTTTCATCGGGTTGAAATTGTGGGCGGAGTCAGGCAAGCTGTCCAACCAATGGGTGGAACGGAACGTTGCATACAGACAGATGGCGGACGGACGAACAAGCGTATTATTACCTCCGCCACTGAACGTGAAGGAGGTTATGTTTTCACCCCTTTCTGTCTGTTTGTCTGTTTGTGTGCAGGATATCTCAAAAGGTTGCAGATGGATCCGGATGAAAATTTATGGACATGTTGGGTGTGTGACAAGGATGAACTGATGAGATTTTGGTGAACATCCAGATCCGGATCCGACTACTAGAATTTTTTAACTGATTCTTCACCATTGAGAGATAGATGGGCTAAAAATGATATATAGCATGATATCTCAAAAAGTTGTGACCGGATTCAGATGAAACGGTGGACAGGTTGGGTGTGTCGCACGGACGAATTGATTCGATTTTGGTGAAGATCTGAATCCGGATCTGAATACGAGAATTATTTAATTCTTAAAGTGATTCTTCACCTTTGAGAGATTTGGGCCAAAAACGATATGTACTGAATAGCATGATATTTCAAAATGTAATCGGCCCGATATGTTCTCGTGGATCATTCATTAATGTGGCGGAGGTGTGCGCTCTACCGAGTGCCCTTTCCGTTCTATAGATGTATTACACTGGATGTTTGTAACTGCTCTGAGCTTGAATTCCATTGATTATACAGATAGTGAGAATGTGATAGAATGAGGTGATAAGAGATCATTTATATGTGTAGCAAACATTAGGATTGAGCTCGATTGTTTATGCTGTGATGAGTGCAAAACATCAACTACAGTTTTAACACTCATACGAGTCCTGAATGAGTGTTACAACTTTTGTTGATGGTTATGCACTGAATGCCACCACTTTTGGTTCGTTAATTAAATGTTAATGAATTTAGCTGATTGATATAATTTGTTAGTCTTCTCAACCAGTTTTGTGACATGAAAGAATTGGATCGTTTATTGTGGATTGTAAAATGTATGGACATTTACAGAGTGGCAATACGGCAATTACATTCAAAATGGTAAGTCGTCGTAGTGTTCCCTTGATCTCATGAAGGTTGTTTGCGGTGCTGCTACAAAGCATTCTCTGCTGTTACAAGTGTCTTTCGGTTTCTTGATGCATACCATGGAAATTATGACCATTGTTTGTCTCCTTTATCTTTTCCCATATTAGCTTCCTTTTACTCCTTGATCCCTTTTCATTGCCAAACTACTTATGCGTAAACGTCATGCCCATTGGTTGTGAGGTCTTCTCAAGCTCTCGTATGCTCATTGTGGGAGTGTTATTTATTTGGCCGTATCCTGGTGAATACAGCTTGTGGCTGCAGACAACATCCATGTCACACTCCCCTGCCCTCATTCATTACAGGGAGGAAGGTGTTGACAAACCAGAGAGTGGTCCACAAAATAAATGTGGGCAACAGAGCTCGCAATCACTTCAAAATGTAACAATTGCTTACCATTGGCAGGTTGGTGGTATTGCAGTGTTTTTACAGGCTCTATACTGCTCTTAACTCCATACTGGTGGTGCAGTATGAAATATCAACATATACCCTACATAGCTTAACAAACGAGATATGGAAGGAAGAAAAATACTTAAGGAATGGAAACGTAGTTTAATTAATCAAGCTACCATAAGAAAGGGGACTCCCGGAATCCAGGTACTGGAAAGGAGTGACCCTACTGTGCATTGCCAGCGAAGTTCTTTGCAAGATAATACCGAACATGCAAAAGGTTGACAGTACCATAAGAAGGAACAAGCTGGGTTCAGGAGAAACAGGGAATGCAGGGATCAGATCTTCACACTAAGAACAATGATAGAACAACAATGCAATGAATGGAATGGAAGCCTTTACCCATCATTCCTTGACTTTGAAAAGACGTTCGACAGTGTGAATAGAGAGTCAATGTGGAAGATACCGAGATGGTATGGAGTATCAGATACATTTGTGTGGATGATAAATGATACCTACAATGGATACAAGAACAGTGTAATATACAGCAATAATTTGTCATGAAATTTGAAGTTACCGACGGGGATGAAAAAGGTTGCTTGTTGGCTCGATTGCTGTTTTTAGTGGGAAGTGTTTTTTAGTGTTGCAGGAAGGAACGAGAAACCTTGGAGGAACCAATTTGAACAGCTAGAGGAACTTTGCTTTGCAGATGACATATTCCTGATGTCACAGTCCTACATAACTTACAGGAGGAAGGAAGTAAGGAGGTGACATAAATACACAGGACAAGTGTGGCTGAAAATTAACATAAGCAAAACAGAAAGCATGAACATACATGCGACAACACACACACCAACATCATCATCATAGTGACAATTCACCAATTATAGAGGTTACAAGTTTACATATCTGGGGCTCCATCGTTACCATAACAGGAGGGGGAGATACAGATGAACTACAGTGGATACAAAAGGAGTCTTGTGGAGGGGACATTCATGAGACTCAGGAAATTTGGAAGTCAAAGAAGTGCAACACCTAAACTAATCTGAGGATCTTTGACAGCAATATGAGTCAGTCCTCCTATTTGGATGTGAATCTTGGAAATCACCAAAGAAATAGCCTGAAAAACTGGAGGCTTCCATTGACAGCAGCCGTGAAAAATCTTGAGAATCTTCTGGCCTGACATGGCCAGTAAGAAAGAGGTTGAAAGGTTAAGAGGGAGGAAAACAAATCATAGAAGAGATCAAAATTCAGAGGTGGAATTGGATGTCATGTGTTCCAATGGAGGATCAAGATATACCGAAAAGAGCAATATGCTGGGCACCTGATGGGAAGAGAAGGGTTGGACAGCCGAGAGAGACTTGGCGACGTACTGTTGAGAAGGAAATGAAAGGAACGAAAGTCACCCTGAAATAAAATCGGAACGTAGGCAAAGACCAACAAAAGGGCAAAAGTTCATAAAACGCTGCATTTGTCAAGCGTCATGATTTGATAATAAGCAAGACTGGTCTTGCTCCTCTGCAGTCTCACATCTACACCCATTCTCTGCCCTATAGTTTGCACATATTCTGCCACAAACCCTTTCCTTGTTCCCCTTCCTAAGTCGAAACTCAATGCTCACCTCCATTCTTTCATAACCCTCTCGCTTGTGGAGGAGTCTTTCCTGTGTCTGTCGTCTTGAACTCTTGTGGCAGGGTTTCAAGTCTACTGTCCACCACCACCTCATGGTCTCTTCCATTTTCCACTGTGATCTTTATTACACCACTGAGACCCTGTTCTCGACACTTCAACAACCCTCTGCTTGTGCTGTGGTGCATCCATTTGCTGTCGTCTCACCGTTTTCTCCATTGCCCCATTGCCCATTTGGCACAATCATCCACTGTCCTGTCGTTCTGCTCTTCCAGAGTCTCGACACCTGTGTGAAATGAATCTGGAAGAAACTGGGGACATGGACTTTTGGAGAATTGAAACTGCAAGGAATTCATATCCACAAGAAACGTGATTTACAGTTTTTAGGGTGCTTTCATGGAGTATTAAATTTGGGGTCCTGTATTTTATGACCTTGCAGACTAATAAGTCTTTGACAGACATTATCCATCAGCTGAAGGAAAACCTGGAATTGGGAAAGTCTGTAGGTTAATAATTGCTTCCATTTTAGTCGCTCGCAGCAGTAGGCAACTGCAACGGTGGCTTACCTGTGCCCCTTCATAGTAGAGCTAGGAAAATAATTAGTAATCCAGCAAAATCGTCCTGGAAGATTTGGAAGTACAAATAATGTAAAGGCAGTGGCTTAATGTGATCCACCTGCTTGTTTGAGACCGCTTTGAATCAAATCATGGGTTGGTCTGGTAGTGTTCCCATCTAAGCCCATGGATCATGTGGGTGATATCTCAGGTTGATATTTGAACCTGGGATATCACCATCATGAGCCAATGCTAAACTGGTCAATTTTCCACCTGTTTAGCTTTCACATCTGAACCGATGACTAATGAATCATGATGTTCAGAACCCAGGCTCAAATCTCATACACTACACTACCATACACTATCTCAAACACTACCAATGTGCTTGATGTTCATATTGAAGTACACTACGACTGTCTTTGTCTTTGTCCCGCATGTGATTGATGTACAAGCTCCATTCGCGACCGAGCATGAGATGAAGGAAAAAAAATAGCATTCCTATTTATCAATCATCAGCTGCTTTCTCGAGCCACCTGGTGCTCACCCTTTCATGCAAAACTCTCAATTTAGGAAAACATATATTTTTTCTATTTCTTGAGCAACAAAACCTCAGGTTTTTGGTTTTTTTACATTATCATTGACTACTACTACTACTGCTACTACTTTAATGTCCTCAATGATTCCCATCTTCTTGCAGGTAATCTGAGGAACGATTTTGGTTCAAGTCTTTTCACAAACTGACTGGCCACACCTGACGTTCGACTGAGGGTAACAGGAATTTGTAATTTGTTCAGGGTGCTGTCGATGGCCCACCTACTCTTCCGCGAAGGACACTGTGGATCTTTCATGTCCACCACCTTATACCGGCAGATGGTACGTCCAATTTAATGTCAATCCGAGGGACGGCACAACACATTCATGATGGTCCTGCCTGTGAAACACTGGGATGACAGTTTATAGCCGGGTCGGGATTCAAACCCAGGCGAGACATCTTCGAGGCGAATGTGCTAACTATACATCTAGGCATCCTGCAGCCGACAATTTAATACCTCGAATGAAATGCAGAAATTACATCAATGAATAAAAGGCACTTTTCATTTCCATGATCAATATTCATCTTTACCACTGAAAATTGCATTTATTTATTCACTCACTCTCGCATTCAGAAACTGCTTCGACTTAAACCTCTGAGCTTGGCAACTTGGCATGCACATTCCTTCTCAAGCAACAGTTTGTGCACAGTGTTTTGGCCTGTAAACGTTACAAAACGCAAAAGGTCACATCTATATAATATATTACACGTCTGTTAACAATAATAATATAATAATAATAATAATAATAATAATAAAAAATAGGTTCCCTTCCGAGGGAAAACTTCAATGCAGTAGGTCACTAAATCAAGCCTATGCAATGGTTGCCAACCCATAGATCGTTGTCCATGCACTATCCTTTTTAAATACTGGGGGTCAAGCAAGGAAGCAGCACGTGCCATATTTTTAGTCTTTGCAATGGCTCAACAGAGGTTCGACCACCAACCTCCCAGACTGTGACTATTACACCACCGAGTCTGGTAAATTCGTTCAAAGGAATTTGTATTCTTTCCAGTCTCTTACTGAGAAACCTGAGAAAACTGCTATTAGTGCCACAGTAGCTGAATCAATTCCCTGGGGATTTTTTATTACCTTAAACTGCTATCTCGGCCAACATTAATTAATCTATACTATAAAATGAGCCGTGCGTGGCGTGCGTGCGTGCGTGCGAGTTCCAACCATTCGTTGGAGAGTTCCCCTGTCTCCAAATTCTCCACCCCAAATTCTATATTACACTCACCGATTTAGGAACCCTTTAGAATTACCCTATAGAACCCTTTAAAATTACCCATTAGAACCCTTTAGAATTACCTTTTCACTCAAGCAGTGCTTTTACTGCAGAGGTTATGTAGATTTGCTATTATTTCTGACTATGTTCTCTTTCTGAGTTGAACAGGTTGACTGTGTCGACGGGTTTCTGTGAAGTCCGTGAGAGCATGATGGGGGAGGAGAAAATGTTACATATTCTGCTGTTTGGACGTGGGAATGCCCCTTTGCTTTTATGAGTGGGAGGAGGGTGATTTAAAGATGGGACAACTTTTGGAAGGGGGAGGGGGGTTGAAGACTTTTGGTGGGAAAGGCGGTATGGGGGTTTTTTTAAGCGGTAAACTGCCAGAGGTTAAAAAAAAGTTTAGGTTACCAAAAACTGAAAAATAATGTAAGTTTCAGAGTTGGTAAAAAAGGCCCTTTTCAGGGAACAAGTAATGGGTTAGCAACTGCAGCTGTTCTGCAGTAATGGAAGTAAATTAACGCTTGAAAGTTGATGCAAACAATTCCTAAGGTGTCCCAACTTTTGTTGATTAGTTACAAACCCTCTGTCTGTATAAAAGCAGTGTTGGAAAAGACTGTGTTGCTACACCCTCTGAAGCATTATTTGGACAATATTGCACTGCAGGAAGTAGTATATTGCTAATATGGAATAGGCAAAGCCTAGAAGCGAACGTAGAATTCTTCTTACATTCACTTCGGACTTTACATAAAACTTGTTCACAACTGTATACTTGCCAACTATACCGTGGTACATGTAAGCGCCGCACAGAAAGTGATTTTTTTTCATGACAGGAAGTGTTTTTTTGTATTTAACTTACTGGGAGTGATTTTGAAAACTCTTTCCGGAACTTTTAATTCTTTTATTCTTGACTGAAGTGATCGTTTATTTATTTATTTATTTCAATTATTTTTTTCCCAAAGTAATTTAAATAAAGATATCTCCCGCATCATCAAAAATATTTTTTTAATCGTGATTTACATTATTTGTTCGCTGATCCGAATCCAGGCCAGAAGTAACCGGAAAATTGCGTTAAAAATCATCAGCTGGC
>CM068953.1:66626115-66657423 GCA_035128595.1 Eptatretus atami
GCGACCGAGCATGAGATGAAGGAAAAAAAAAATAGCATTCCTATTTATCAATCATCAGCTGCTTTCTCGAGCCACCCTGGTGCTCACCCTTTCATGCAAAACTCTCAATTTAGGAAAACATATGATTTTTTTTTCTATTTCTTGAGCAACAAAACCTCAGGTTTTTTGGTTTTTTACATTATCATTGACTACTACTACTACTGCTACTACTTTAATGTCCTCAATGATTCCCATCTTCTTGCAGGGTAATCTGAGGAACGATTTTGGTTCAAGTCTTTCACAAACTGACTGGCCACACCTGACGTTCGACTGAGGGTAACAGGAATTTGTAATTTGTTCAGGGTGCTGTCGATGGCCCACCTACTCTTCGCGAAGGACACTGTGGGATCTTTCATGTCCACCAACTTATACCGGCAGATGGTACGTCCAATTTAATGTCAATCCGAGGGACGGCACACACATTCATGAATGGTCCTGCCTGTGAAACACTGGGATGACAGTTTATAGCCGGGTCGGGATTCAAACCCAGGCGAGACATCTTCGAGGCGAATGTGCTAACTATACATCTAGGCCATCCTGCCAGCCCGACAATTATATACCTCGAATGAAATGCAGAAATTACATCAATGATAAAAGGCACTTTTCCATTTCCATGATCAATATTCATCTTTACCGACTGAAAATTGCATTTATTTATTCACTCACTCTCGCATTTCAGAAACTGCTTCGACTTAAACCTCTGAGCTTGGCAACTTGGCATGCACATTCCTTCTCAAGCAACAGTTTGTGCACAGTGTTTTGCCTGTAACGTTACAAAAACGCAAAAGGTCACATCTATATAATATATTACACGTCTGTTAACAATAATAATAATAATAATAATAATAATAATAACAAAATAGGTTCCCTTCCGAGGGAAAACTTCAATGCAGTAGGTCACTAAATCAAGCCTATGCAATGGTTGCCAACCCATAGATCGTTGTCCATGCACTATCGTTTTTTAAATACTGGGGGTCAAGCAAGGAAGCAGCACGTGCCATATTTTTAGTCTTTGCAATGGCTCAACAGAGGTTCGAACCACCAACCTCCCAGACTGTGACTATTACACCACCGAGTCTGGTAAATTCTGTTCCAAAGGAATTTGTATTCTTTCCAGTCTCTTACTGAGAACCTGAGAAAACTGCTATTAGTGCCACAGTATGCTGAATCAATTCCCTGCGGGATTTTTTATTACCTTAAACTGGCTATCTCGGCCAACATTAATTAATCTATACTATAAAATGAGCCGTGCGTGAGTGTGTGCGTGCGTGCGTGAGTGTGTGCGTGCGTGCGTGAGTGTGTGCGTGCGTGCGAGTTCCAACCATTGGCTGGAGAGTTCCCCTGTCTCCAAATTCTCCACCCACAAATTCTATATTACACTCACCGATTTAGGAACCCTTTAGAATTACCCTATAGAACCCTTTTAAATTACCCATTAGAACCCTTTAGAATTACCTTTTCACTCAAGCAGTGCTTTTACTGCAGAGGTTATGTAGATTTGCTATTATTTCTGACTATGTTCTCTTTCTGAGTTGAACAGGTGACTGTGTCGACGGGTTTCTGTGAAGTCCGTGAGAGCATGATGGGGGAGGAGAAAATGTTACATATTCTGCTGTTTGGACGTGGGAATGCCCCTTTGCTTTTATGAGTGGGAGGAGGGTGATTTAAAGATGGGACAACTTTGGAAGGGGGATGGGGGGGTTGAAGACTTTTGGTGGGAAAGGCGGTATGGGGGGTTTTAAGGCTTCAGTCTGGGGAGGGGATCAATGCCTCAGGGTTGGGAGGGCAAAGATGGGAGAGGGAGACTAAGGCTTTGTTGGTGAGGAGTTGTCAGAATTGCATGTGTCAGTTTACTCACAGTAAAAATGTAAGTGTGTGCGTGTGTGCGTGTGTGCGTGTCATTGTCGTAACACAATTAACCTACAGGTAATGTACTCGTGCATACCAAACAACACACTTACTTCATGATGGGCGAGATCATTGAAGGAACTTTGAGGTGATGGTTGTTGTGAAAAATGTGCTTTTGAATGAGCCAATGTGGAATGATTCAACAGATGGTACACGAGTCCCAAAGTTCTGAGTCACTTCTTCTCCAAAGAAATGTGAAATGTAATGTCAAAATTTTCTTACGGTGTCAAAATCTGCGCCTCAGTTAATCATTGCACTCTGAATGTGTGCAACATGTTCAATGAAGTCTTGTTCGATATCATTACTTTCGGGAGATCTCAAATGGAAAGTAGACCCCACACCCCCTTCCAAATGGCTGCTAGTTCAGTCCGTGTAAAGAGCAGAACATGTTTTCGATTATAATAGGCATTTCAATCAAATACCTTGGAGCAGATGAGGGTCACCAAATATGTCACAAACAAATGCACAAAACAATTACCAAAGAATACCTGCATAGAACAAGGCTAATCCTGAAAATATATCTCACCCCAAGAAAAAAAATATATATATCGCAAAGCTATTAACAACCTAGCAGTACCAGTGTTCCAACACAGCTGTGGAATAATAAACTGACAGCAAACCAGAAAAGGTATCCCGAACCCACCTCACAAAAAATTCCCAAAGACAGGTGCGAACAGAAGATGTCACACCTGAAACTGAAACAGCAACAAATACAGCCCTAACAATTGCAAAAAATAGAAAATCAAAATATAAAGAGAAATTCCAACAGATAAACAATGACAACTGGGATAATGACAAAAGAGCAAGGAGGTTTAAAAAAAAAAAAGAGTTGGACAAACTGGGCATAGACAAAGAAGGCTCTTTGGAATGGTCAGAGGTCAGCTCAACTGGGATGGAGAACGAATCATCATAAATGCCCACGACCAGGGATACTACACCAATAACTTTAAGAAAATGGCAGGACTGTGTCAATCGGACAAGTGTTGGTTCTGCAAAGGTAGAAAGATGAGGGCCATGAGGGCCACACTATAAAATAACAAATTGGGTCACCCGATCAAGATCAAGTTACTTAGACTTTAGTATACCATTAATAAGATTGATGTTTAAATCTGCAGCAAAAATTTACCCAGGAGTGCAACATGGCAATGGATGGGCCAAATTGGTCTCGTTTCCTTGTTTGAGGTTGTACAGGATTGTATGATGACTACTTGTACTCAGTGTCGTCCCATGGCAACTGTTGACCCTTTGTTTAATAATTTCCATCCTGCATTCGGATATAAATACTTAAATGTGAATGGTGTGGCCAAATAATTCACCTTAGAACACGACGGGGAAGGGCCGAGGCATAAGCCAAGCTCCGCTCCTCTCACGCCGAGGAGTGGGGGGGGGGGGACCTGAAGAATGATGCTGATCAACAGAGCACAATTATTTATTGTTTTAACATCAATTGACCTACCGCATGTTATAGTAACGTGGTACAGCAAATTTTGGGGCAATTGGCCCAGCTAGGGGTATGGAATTGTACAAACAAACAAAAAAGGGCATAACACGTGCAGAGGGGGACAACTCACTCTTATATAAAAAGGAAAAGTACCTGTCCCCAGTGCCAGGAAAAGTTTAAGTTAATCTATCATTTGAATTATTTCATGGACTTGGAAAAAGGGTAATTGAGTCGCAATCTCGGTTTCACTCAGAGCAAGCTCTGAGCCATTGATAACGCTCACCGTGAAATGGTTGGGCAACGTTGGGTGGCAGAGGTTCAATTTGTCGAAAACATTGGCTCCCAACCTGTGTAGTCCGCAGTCCACTAAACGGCAAGTGGTCCTAAAGTTACCCCGTCCCCCCCAAAAAAGTTATCCTTCAGGTTGTACATGTTTAGTCAATAAAAGCAAGTCGCTCAATTTACCTCCTCACAATCCGTCATCTTTATATATATATATATATATATATATATATATATATATATATATATATTATATATATATAATAATAGATGACCCGTGAACCCGTTGGGTTCCCGTTGTGACAGCGGTTGATAAAAAAAATCATTTCAAAAAAAAAAGATAGCTCCAGCAAACTATACCGCTGAGGTTGTTTACATTGATCAAATATCCTGAAGAGTACTTGACTGAATGGGAATTTGTTATTTAATATTTTTTTCGTTGCCAGATTTGAACGAAACTTGATACTGCACACCGCAGGAGAACGGTGAGTAAAGTGGGCCTAAAATTTTTGCCACTATCGTGTACCGTTTTGGCTGTGTTTCAGGAACATACATACATACACACATACATACATACACACATACAAGATGAGAGTTTTAGTAATATATAGATGTTCTTAATACAGTACTGTTCGGCATTTGCTCGTTTTTGTGCAATTCTAAGCGGAGCATTAAGTAGCCATTTTAGCCGAAATGGATACAAACATTAACTTTCCGTTCGTGTTCAGCAATGTGTATATCAGAGTCCGTCATAGTGTTACGTCACATCCTGTACACTGTACAATCATTTTCTACTTTTGTATTGCACTCCACCTAACCCATCTTCATACTTTCAGAGTGTATTTAAAAAAATAAAATCACGACCGTTCGACTCAGTGAGCAGTGAGCACAGTGCATTGAAAAATGGAGAGATTTCTTATACGAGCGAGTGGTAGTGGGTACCAGCCTGGGCCTAGGACTGGAATCGAGGAATCTCATCAGCCACCTTCAGAGAAAAGAAAGCCTCGGTGTCGGAAATATAATCAGAATATTTAGCATTGGGATTTACATTTACTGGATCCGAGAATGAACCAAAGCCACGTTGCGTTATTTGTCAGTAGGTATTGTCAAACGAAGCGCTTAAACCTGAAAATTTCACCACCATTTATCTACAAAGAATCGGAATGTGAAAAGAAGCCACGTTGAGTTTTTGAACAAAAGAAACGGGAACTTTTCCAAGAGGAATTTTCAATGTGTGAAATGGAAACGGTACTGAATAGTGGTTTGAAAGCATCTTTCCTGATTTTGCTGAGGATTGAAAAGTCCAAAAACCCGACACAATTGGAAGATCTTGTAATTCCCTGTGTGAGGGAGGTGTGCAAATGTTTATTGAGCTCTGAAACAAATATAAATAAAAAATAAAATAAAACTTGCCTCCGTTCCAATTTAAAATAATACAGTTTGTCGTCGCATTCAAGAATGTTACTCGATATAGACTAGCAATTTGTTTAACGTCTTCGGGAAAGAGATTCGCCATTCAACTGGATTAATCCACAGATGTTGCTGGTTTAGCTTATTACTGATTTATGTGTGGTATCTCTGGGAAGGTGAAATCGTTGAAGATTTCCTGTTCTGTAAACCTCTGGAAACTCGGACAACTGGTGAAGAAATCTTCAAAGCTATTGTTCCTACATGTGTGAAAGTTCTTTAAAGTGGTCGGATTGCATCGGGATATGCACCGACTGTGCACGTTCAATGACTGGCATGCACAAAGGTGTGATTCAGCAGGTAAACAAGTTGTCACGGCAGTACGACTAACCACTGCATTGTGCACAGAGAAGCCTCAGCAGCTCACCACTTGAGCCAGAACTACACTGTTCTGACAGACACAGTGAAAACATTAAACTTTGTTGAAGCAAGACCACTTGATTCTCGTCTTTTTGCTGCAATGCAATGAAATGGGAGCTGATCACGTCCAACTGTTGCCACACTGAGATCCACTGGCTATCACGCGGACGAGTCGTGCAACGTGAAGGACCTGGAGGAATTCTTGACGAACAAGCTACAGCCATGCAAGCCAATTCAAAGACCAACACTTTCTTGCTAAACTTGCATATTTAGCTGATTATTTAACCTTCTGAATGATCTCAACCTTTCACTGCAAGGCAAAGATTGAACATTTTGATGCTTAGCGATAAGTGATGGAATCAGAAGGAAACTCGGTGTGTAGTGAACTCGCTTGGAAAATGGAATTACTGAAATGTTTCTGTTGTTCATAAAATTTCTCAGTAATTCTGAGATTGGATTTCCCAGCATCAAAGCAGTTTTGACTGCTCACCTTAATGCCTTGGACTAATTTGAGACCTACTTCAGAGACATTTCAGATGACAGTGGCAGTGGATCGGTGCACCATTCTTCGAAGATGTCCTTTCAAACACAAACCTTAGCTGCCGAGCCCAAGATCAGCTCGTGGATTTGTCATGTGATGGCAGCCTGAAGGTAAAATTCAGAGAGCAATCTCTCACGGCCTTTTGGCTCTCCACTCAAAAGGACTATGAAGAACTGTCAAGTGAAGCAATAAAAGTATTGCTTCCGTTTGCAACAACCTATGCTTGTGAAGCTGGATTCTCATGCTTCACAGCCTTAAAACAAAGTACAGATCTCAGTTTCAGCCAGAACATGACATCATGCGTGCCTGCCTCTCCACAATTTCTCCTCGCATTGATGAACTGGTAGGTAAGATCCAAGCCCAGGGCTCTCATGAAATTGGGTAGTTATATTCACACTTTACTCTCTACATGTACTTATATCATTTAAAATGTGTCGCAATAATATTACAATTGTTGAGTTTCGTACTGCTATCATTTTAAAACACTAATTTGAACACATTTAGAAGGGTCTGATTTTTGACAGACTACACACAAACACTGGCTGTGCATGACATCACTATTAGTCTAATATATGCACCTAAAAGGTAGTTTTAAAATGTTGTTGTGAAGAAAGGGGGTAAGTGGTCCATAGGAAAAGTATAAACACCAAGGTGGTCCGTATATTGAAAAAGGTTGGGAATCACTGGTCGAAAAGGAGGGCAAAATATCCTGCTGGCAAGATCAAATTTGGCATCAACATTATTCATGACTGTTCTTCCGTCATTTCAAAAATCAATGTTGAGCTTTTCAAATGCAGCACGGTTATTTCCCACAGTACACAGAAGGCAGACAAATGCAGGACAGACACCACGGTTCGCAATACTGACGGACCCCGCTATTCGTGGACCCCGTGTATTTGCAGGTCATAAAGTGTGACCCGCTTCGACATTCATGCTTCGCAGTTTGTTTGTGTTTTTTTACACTTCAGGACTGATCTCCTCTGTCCACATGGGAAATTGGAAATCAGCCAACCAATCACAGCATTACATAAAAAGGTGCAAAATCAGATCCCCTTAACTACAGCCCAATTAGCTTACTGTACTTCCAATAATCAGCAAGGTCATGGATTCCATCATTGCAGTTGACATAAAATCATTCCTTTTCTCCAAAAGCTTCATCTCAAATCATCAATTCGGATTCAGACCAGGTCACTCTACCTTGGACATGCTGCTTCTACTCTCCCAACAATGGTGCAGGCCCTCAATATCAGACGTGAGATCAGGGCCGTCTCTCTGGACATATCTTGAGCTTTTGATACAGTCTGGCATCCCGCCTTGCTCTCCAAACTGTCTGCCTATGGCACCCAAGGCCAACTCCACTCTTGGATTCCCGACTTCCTCCACTCTCATAGCCAACGTGTGGCTCTCAACAGAACCCTTTCATCTCCTCTCCCTGTCAAGGCTGGAGTACCCCAAGGCAGTGTTCTAAGCCCCCATATTATTCCTAATATTCATCAATGATCTCTCACTCTCTGTAAAATCCTCCACATTTCTTTGCTGATGACTCCACTCTCTGCCGAGACATCTCTCATTCTGACAGACAGGCAGCAGCCTCTCCCCTCTCCTAAGACCCTGACAAAATCACAAACTGGTCAAACACAATTTTGCTCATGTACCCATATTGTCCAGACTTTGCGTTCTCCCTTACCCCTACTCGTTACCTGTATCCCTTGTTTGTCCATTTCTGACTACTTTCTCCCTCTACCCTGCAGTTGTTGTTTCCCATTTCTCCTGCTGTTCCCTTTGTTATGTTGTGTTCTGATTTGTTCTGTGTAATTGCTCTTTTACGAGCCTAGACCATGTGAAAAAAACAAGTTTTTTTTTTAAACAATGCCCCGACATTTGCAGACCCCAACATTCACGACGTTTTTCAGGAACATATCCCCCATGAATGTTGGGGTCTGACAGTACCAGTATATACTGTAATAGAGGACATCCCTTCCAAGGAACTTCAACACAGAAAGGGACCATTTGGCCCATCAAGCCTGCACAATGGTTGCCAACCTATGACAGTTTTTTTGTATAGAGTGAAGGCTCATGGAAGAGCGAGAACACTGAATGGATCAGGACGCAACAAGGCAAAAGGAACAGTAGTTCACTCAGGAGATCATGGATCATGTTTGTGCGATCACACTCCAATCAGAAAGCTCCAGGGAGTGATTAAAACACACACTCACCTCAGTCAATATTGTAGAAGGAATTGAATGTAAAAAGTAAAATTCAGAGTTAATTCCTACTGTTTGGCCGTATCAAAAAACTACAAAAACTATTTATTATTTACATCAAGGATTTGATAATGGGTGAGAGTAGGCTTTCTCAAATTTGCAGATGACAAAGCTGCGAGATAATTGGATAGCAGAGGGGTGGTTGATCAGATTCAGGAAAGTATTGATACTTGTATAGATTTCGGGCAAAAACAATGGCAGATTGGAATTTACCTGAGCAAGTTGTTAAGGTGTTGGGATGGGAAAAGAACTGAGAAATTAGAAGATTACAGTATGTAAGGGTAATTTGGAGAGTGTTTACACAAGGGAAGGATCTGGGGGTGGTATAGAATATGGAGGTAAGCGGTCAGCACAGTGTCAGGCATATTAGGTGAAAGGCAAATAGCGGTTTTGATTGTATCAGGAGGGGGATCATTTATAAACCAAAGATGGTGGTGTTACATTGTCAGGAATTTAGGTGAGGGCCACACTAGAATTTGTGTGCAGTTTTGTCACCACAATCAGGACGACATAAGATGCCAAGAAGATGGTTCAGCGCAGGGCCTACTTGATTGGATTTCCGCCGTTGCCAGCTGATCAGCTATGAGGAGTGCTGGAGGAGACAGGGCTTTATACACTAGAAAGGAGGCGTTAAGGCGGCTGGTCACACCTTGAACGATTAGCCAGCGTATTGCCAACCTATGAAAAAATTTGTCTAAAACGCTGGCACACGTCGGAATACGGTATGGGTAAGTTGTGTATAGGTTAAGAGCACGCTTGAAAAAAAACAATGAGTACGCTGGTCATAATTTCGTGGTACGTTTAGTATGTGTGAAATTTCAAAGCATGCCTGAAAATTTTACGACGGTACTCGCCGTATGGCTCACGACGTTTCCGCTACGCTGGCAATAAGTTAGTTAGGAACGATATGCGATCGTTGACACAGTCGACACAAGTTCCTTGTAGTTACTCGTAAGTTCGAAACACGTCGAGTAATGTTTAGATACCCGAAACTTATTTTCTCCGTCAAAAGCACATTTTCTTTTTTCTCCTGGCTCCGTGACGAAATTTATCTGAAGTTTGTTGTTGTGTTGTTGTTTTTTATTATTAATTATTTTTTTAGTCTCTCACGAATTTAAAATATATTCGACATTTGCTTTTAAGTTTCGACGTCGAGCGTGGACCAATATTTCACTCAAACGAAAATATTCACAGAGGAGGGAACTAAAGAATAAGACATGAGCACTGAAGAGGCAAATCGGACGTGACGTAACGGCACGTGACAAAATATCGCGAAGTTTTTTTTTTGTTTTTTAACGCTGCCAAAATCTCCATTATACGGCTAGCTTGAAATTAGAAACAACGTCAGTAAGTTCTGTGGTCGTCCGGAAAGACGGCAATCAAATACGTCTACATACGTCAATATGCGTTGGAGTAGCGTACACAGGAGGTTTCAAAAGACTTACTCAGAGGTTAGAAATAAGTTTTGGTACGCTAAGCAATTACCTCGACGTGGTTTCGACTTATGAGTAACACTTACAAGTAACGTGTGTCGACGTGTGTCAACGATTCGCACTAACGCTGCCTCGACATATGTCAACGATCATGTAACGTGTACACACGTTACTCATAGGTTAGCAAACTAAGTTTTGGGTACGCTAATCATTACCTCGACGTTTTGTCGACTTCATGAGTAACTTACATAGTAACGTGTGTCGACGTGTGTCAACGATCGCATAACGTGCTACAACACGTTACTCATTAGGTTAGAAATCAGTGGTTTGTGTACGCTAAACATACCTCGAGTGTTTCGACTTAATGAGTAACTTACAAGTAATGTGCCTCGACGTGTGTCAAATGACGCATAACGCTGCCTCGACATTGTCAACGATCGTGTAACGTGCCTACAACACGTTACCAATCATTAGAGTTAGAAATAAATTTCGGGTTACGCTAAACATTACACGGACGTGTTCTCGACTTATGAGTAACTTACAAGTCACGTGTGTTCGACGTGTGTCAACGGATTCGCATAACGTGCCTACAACGTATTCCTGCGTATGCGGACGTGCTGAAGTCATACGCTGGCATTACGTCGTTAAAATTTCAAGCATGCTAAAAATTTGATTGACAACGCAAAGTACAACGATGAAAGCCAGCGTCTACACGGTTATTGGCAGTGTTTTTTCAGCGTTTGCTCTTACGTTATACAAAAACTTACCCATAACGTATTCGACGTGTGCCAGGGTTTTAGACATTTTTCTAAGTCGGGCATACGCTGGCCTAAATCGTCACAAGGCTGCTGACGGGCCTTTACGAGGAGATATGATTAGATATGTTTAAGGATAATGAAAGATGGAGATAAAAATACAGCAGATGAATTATTCGCGGAGAGTAGACAGTGACTAGAACCAGAGGCCATAGCCTCGAGAGTAAAGAAGAGGGAGTAGATGGTAGTTAGGCAGGGACTTTCACTCAGGGAGTCGTTTAATGATGAATGGGCCTCCCTGGAAAGTAGTGGCAACAGAAAAAAAGTAGAAAGTTTAAATTAGATTAGAGGTACTGGAAGTTATGAGATCGAGGCATATAGGGATGTTGACAGGAATTTACGGTATTTGAGTATGGATGGGTGATTTGTGTACGGAGTGTGTTGGAGGGGTTCTTGTCAAGGGGTGTTGTGTGGTGATGTTGAGTGTTTTTAACCAAGCCCATGCCCCCTCCCCTGAGGGGAAGAAAAAAAAATACAAAAAGTAAAAAAAAATTTTTTTTTAATTGATTTAACTTTTTTTCAGGATGTAACAGTGTTTCCTAGAAAACATCACTTTGTGGAAAATAATATTTTTGTTTCATTTTATAGGTCAAAAACTTTATAGTATGGTCCAGGCAAGGGCAAATATGTTAGGTATATCCCAAATTTTTTTCAAGTGACACTATATTCCAGAAGAAAGTAGTCACTTTGTGGAAATATCACCCATTTTAAATTGCCCAGCGAAAGAGTCGTGGGAGATGGCACTCTCACCTGGAAGGCCTGAGGGTGGAGCGCGGTGGGAGGGCGGGAGTACCATGCTAGTAATGATATCATCATCTTGCGTACTAATTGAAGTTGTTGGTGGTACTTGTCATACTTTCTGTCTCATCAATTTTAATTTCTATGCTTCTTCATCAACTCCTACTCTAGCTTGCAACTGCATTGCATGCACGGAAATGCCGCTTCAACATTGGAACTGATATAAGCTGTCATGGAAGAAAAAGTGGGGGCATTGCCTCAACTGCCAGGCACAATACGACCGGACGTCCACTGCCATACTGCGAAGGGAGGGATATTATTGCGTGATCTTCAACCGGGGCATACGACAACACGCAAAGCCTGCAGCGTAAAGTACCTTTGCAAGAGAAGTCTGAAGATAGAAAGATAGAATTGCGTAAGTAGAAACATCTGAAAGTCATTAATATAATCAAAAAAGTTCAAAATGCGACAATAAGAATAATAGAAGTTGTGGGAAACTTGATGGCTTCAAAAATGCCTTGAATGTTAAATGTTTCAAAATATTTACCAATGTCATAGTACTCTTTTCACTGTTGCATGCTTGTTAATGACCACTAGCTTAATAAAAGCTTTAGATAATCTGGTAATAATTGTTGGGCAAAATCTCTGGCATACACTCTTCACTTTGAAAATAAATGAGGTCTTTTCATTGGGAATAAAAGGAGATATTCACAAAGAGCATCAAAAATCCCTGCACCGCATTCTTTTAGCTTATCACGGTCCTCAGGAGCTCTTCACTTCATACAATAGTACAATAATATAAAAGGCATAACCCCATCAGTGTCAAGAAGTTTTGTTCTCAGCAGACATTGCATGGACAATGTCATTATATAATGCTGAAAACAGGATTGACATTTGTTATTTTAAATGTTCAGTAACCTTTATTTTTTTTTTTTCCATGCTAATTGACTCTCGAAAAACAAAATAATTCACACAAGACAAACCAGGATGGATTTCACTCCTGTCGCGTACGTTTTGGAATTTTTAGAAAATTAATGCTTGCACTGTCACATTTTGAGGTGGCTGGACATTTACAGAATGTGGAACATTTTGTTGTGTTACACCCAAAATTAATACATAATGACCATGTTGTTATCTATATATATAACACTCGGTGTACAAACATTAGCGAACACCTTCCTAATGTTGAGTTACACCCCTTTGCCCTTCAAACAGTCTCATTTTGTCCGGGGCATGGAACTCTACAAGAGGTGTTCAAACGCGTTCCCACAAGGATGTTTGCCCACAGTTGACTCCAATGCTTCCCACAGTTGTGTCAAGCTTGAGCTGGTAGTGGATCTCTAACTCTGAATAGCTCCTTCCATCTCATCCACAGATGGCTCAATTGGATTCGCGATCTGGCCGACTGGCAGGCACATCTTGCATTAAGCTGAATTCACTGTCATGTTTCATGGAACCATCCTGGACAATCCTAGCCTTGTGGCACGGGGCATTATCCTGCTGAAGAATATCCATTATGCACGATGTTATACACTGCTGCCCATGAACGGATGCACTGATTGGCAATGATGTTTCAGATATGCCTGTGGCATTTCACGTTGCTCCAACTTTTTTTCAAAGGGGCTCAATGTGCTGCCATGAAAACACGCCCCACAACCATCACGCAGCCTGCAATGATGACACAACGGTATGATGGATGCATGTACTCATGTGGGTTTCTCCATAACCAAAGTCATCCCATCAGCGTGAAACGCAGGAACCGGGATTCATTACGGACCAGGCAATGTTTTTCCAATCCTCCAGTGCCCAGTGTTTTTTGTTCCTGTTAACTCACTGCAACCGCGGTTCTTTGTTTTTTTCTAAAAGGAGTGTAATTCTGTTGGAGTTTGTCCGGCTGCCATTACCCCATTCGTGTCAAGCCACGCATGAGCTGTGATTCTTTATGGGTCTTCCGACACCAATTCTGTGGCTGGACGTCAAGTTACTAACTGGAGCCCGTCTGCGCTTTCTGCACAATTTGTCGTCAGCCTTCTTTGGCCTCTTTCATGCATGACCGTTTTTCAACCAATGGCCTGCTGTTGGCTGGATGTCCTTTGGGTTGGTGGACCATTCTTGATACACAAGGGAAATCTGTTGCAGCGTGAAAAACCAAGCAGCGTTGCGTTTCTTGACGCCACTCAAATCGGTGCACCCTGGCACCTCCTTCCATTACCTCGTTGAAAGGCACTTAAATCGTTTGTCTTGCCCATTCACCTCCGATGGTACACATCCCACATTCCATGCCTCAATCGTCATCAAGGCTCAAAAATCCATCTTTAACCCAGTCTATCTCCTTCATCTACATGATTGAAGTGGATTTAACAAGGTACAATCAATAAGGGATCGTACATAGCTTTCACCTGGATTCACTGATTAGCTATTTCATGAAAGAGCAGGTGTTCTAATGTTTGTAAACTGAGTGTATAAAAAATGGAAACTATTCGTCAGTCCGTGAAGACATATGCCTATTACATTATGTTCCTGTTTGAACGTTTAATTCCTCAAGTCCCCTAAGGACCCAAAAGAGCATGAAACCAAAAGTCACTGTAGGAACTGAAAACCCAAAAGTCACGAGGACGCTTGAAGACCCGAAGACCCAGAGCACCACAAATACCCCAAGACCGCTCTAGACCCCTTAGACCTTACCCACCATTTAGACCCCTTACACTCTTTCAGACAGATTAGCGACAGGCTTTCTACTCTTGACCAATTCTTGACCACTTGGACGCTTTTTATATCACAATTAAATTTCAAATAAATAATAATATCACCCAATATTTCAAATACATTTCGTAGAAAAGAAATGCTTGCATTATGATTGGTTGTAAATCCATGACAACACAAGAAAACCGTGACGTCAATCTCATGCACGACGTGTGAAAGAGCTGAGGTAGCGACCGAACCACGCTAGCCGTTTGTATAAAAACACAATGGAAGGAAATCATCCTTTGAAAAGCAAAGAAGAACGGCTCATCTGGCAAGAAATTTGTCAAGGAGGACCTGGTTCCTAACCATTGCAGCTAAAAACTGAAATCAAGGACTCAAAGGTCATTTCATTGTGTGTCCCGTGCCCCTCAGCAAGGTTTGGACGACGGGGACAGGAGAATGGAGCTCTGTCGACCAACAATCACCGATCATCTGTCAATGCACTTTAATGCATGAACACGATATTTCAAAACTGCTTGAACCATTTAGCTTTCATATTCAAGATATCAGTCATCATGACCATAATCTCAACCCGGTCACGGCACTGATTGGCTGGAATTAGTTTGCCATGGCAACCAATGTTCGGTAACTTGGCTTGCGTTCGTGACATTTCAAAAAACTGTTGAAGATTTATTTCATATTACACAGATCTATCCTCATACACCCAAATGGCGGGGTCCAAGAATTATCAGCTTCTTCTGGTTCTGTTGATTCATTGCATTGCTGTGATTTACACTGTTAGCAAGAGCCTCAATATCTAATAAAACAAGCTCAATATGAAGCGAAGATTCTCATCCTCTTAATGATGACGTCATAAACGAATATGACGTCATTGTAATGTATCAGGTTTGCGATAATTTATCTGTGCTAATGCCCGGATTGATTCCCAGCAAACAAAATTCAAACAGCTTGCCTAGTTTCGGAGATAATGGTGTAGGTGATTTCCATTACGGCGATATTATGACGTCAACTTTTTTCTAGGTAAGAATTTCCAAAATCGGAGATGGTCATGCCTAGCGCGTGGCTTTCTGCATATACATGGCAAGTTTCACCGAAGATCCGATGGAAACTCCTGGGTTGTAAACAAAAATGTCCAAAATAGGAATGAACGATCATAAAAAATGATATGATGTCATAGTGATGTATCATAATGTGCGGTAATTCATCTCTGCTAATGCCCTGGTTCGATTCCCCAACAGAATTCAAAAAAGCTTGCCTAGTTTTCGGAGGATAATTTTTTTAGGCGATTTCCATTTAGACGGAGATATTTTGACGTCAACTTTTTTCTAGGAGGAATTTTTCAAAATCGAGATGGTTACTGTCTGCACAGGGTATTTTTAGCAGTATATATGCAACAAGTTTCAGGAAGTTTTCAATGAAAACTTGTAGTTGTGAACAAAAAAGTCCACAAGAGGAACGATGAAGAACAACAACGTGGTAAGACTTAGAGATCCCTCACGAGCATCTAAAAGTCCACAAGAAGAAGATGATAAACACAACGTGAGTAAGATTAGACGATGCCTCACGAGGATCTAAAAATGTAAAAAATTGGAAATGACGTCATAAAATTAATTGATTATGACGTCATAGTGATGGATCATATGTGCGGTAATTCATCTCTGCTAATGCCCTGTTTTCGATTCCCACAAACAGAATTTAAAAAGCTTGCCTTAGTTTCGGAGATAATTTTTAGGCGATTTCCCATTACGCCGGAGATTATTTTGAACGTCATAACCTTTTTTTCTAGGAGGAATTTTCAAAATCGGAGATGGTTACTGTCTGCGCAGGGTTTTTTATATATTCTGCCAAGTTTCAGGAAGTTTTCGATGAAAACTGTGAGCTGTGAAACAAAAAAAGTCCCACAAGAACAACAATGTGAAGTAAGGACAGAGATCCACGCAGGATCTAAAAAATAAGATAAAAGTTAAAAAGTCTCCGTCAAAATACTTTTAATGGATTTAAATGTGAAGTATTAAACCAGCAACATTTAATGATCTCCATTGATGGTTAAATGTTTTAATCAGTTTTAAACTTCCAGCAGATCTTTTACTCCAATACAATGTTTAAAAGTCCCATATACAGCTATATTTACGTCCACCACTCGAGGGTGAAGGAGGGTGTGTTTTTCACCCTCTCTGTTCTGTCTGTTTGTTACTTGGCAAAATCGAAGATTTTTTTTCAAAGTATATTGGTTAGTCATTTTGTTATTGTCTGTTTGTCTGTTTGTCAATCGCCTGCAGGTCACAATTCTAAACTATCGACATGAAACACTTCACCAAGTTGTAGAGGTAGTTCACTGAGAAGCCTATTGATTTTGAGGTCAAATTTCTAAATCGTTCATTTTTCATCTGATTGACTTAAAATTGAAGAGGAATTTTGCATATTGTGTCATTGATTGCGAAAAACAACATATTTGAGGTCAAAAGGTCAAGTGCAACTCAGTCAAACTTCCTAAATAATCAATTTTTGTCTGAAAAATCGTCAATTTAACATCTATTAACTGGAAAATTAAACAGGAATTGTGCATAGTCCATCACTGCATTGGGAAACAACTGTTTTTGAGGTCAAAAGGGCAAAGGTCAACTCAAGGTCAAACTCTTAAAATCCATCAAATTTCAATCCTGAAAAATAATCAATTTTCATCCGATTGACCTGGCTTTGATTAAGATTGTCAATTTTTATATAAATCAAATGGACAACTTTGATGTATCTCCATGGCAATCTTTGGAGAGGGGGGGGGTGGATTTGCAAGCATTGTGCTCGCATGGACGTCTTTTTCTTGTTTGTTCGTCTGTTTGGGTGCGGATATCTCAAAAAGTTGTGGACGGAATTTAGATGAAATTTGGTAGCAGGTGGGCATTGCAGGACGAACTAATATTGATTTTGGTGAAGATCTGGATCCGGCGACTAGAATTTTAAGTGAATTCTTCACCATTGAGAGAATCGGGCAAAAATGATATACAAGCACAATTATCTCAAAAAAGTTGTGGACAGATTCGGGCAAAAACTGGTGGACATGCTGGGTGTGTGCAAGGAAGAATTGATTCAATTTTGTATGAAGATCTGGACGCCAATCCGTAATTTTTTGAAGTTATTCTTCACCCTTGAAGATAAGCGAAACCAATATATAGCACGATATTCAAGAAAGTATTGGCGAATCAGCCAAACTTTGTGACAGGTTGGGGTAGTGTGACAAGGAACAATTGTGAGATTTTGTGATGAAGATCCAAATCCCGATCCAGATACGAGAGTTATTAAATTTCTAAAGTTATTTTTTCACCATTGAGAGGCCAACAATGATTCGATTATATAGCAAATATTTCAAAAATGTATTGGCCTGATATGTTCTCATGGCATCAGCATTTGGCGTGTCGGAGGTATGCGCCTACCGAGTGCCCTTCGAGTTTTAATGTGCAATTTTTTTTAAACATACCTCAATTAAGGTCATAGGCACACACTTGGTATTATGTAAGCCACATATTAAGTAGAACAATTTTATCCGTCTTTCTTTTACTTCTGCGCTTAGCCACTTAACTTGAAAATGCCAGAGACACACTCAGAGAGATTTCCCATGCCATTGCTGGAGTGAAAGGTAAATGCCTTGGAATTTTGAAACTCAACTCGTACTTGCTGTGAATAGAGTTTTATTGATTTGGCTGTTAATGGGTAAGGCACATTGCGTGTATTTTCATAAACCATTTTCCAATTGTAGCACGTTACAACATTAAATCGACATAGTATGTTAGTTTGGTATGTTTTTTAATGTACACTGAATGAAGCTGATTTGTCGCTTGCTAAGGATTCTTAAAAGGCTCAACAGTGATGTAGATGTTCATAACTTGAATGGACTTTTGGTTGGCCTTACACGATCCCCAAAAAGTATTACATGCGATGCTTAGGACACAGTAATTTTACCTTCTCTGAAGTAGGAATATGACGGGGAAGGCACTCAGCTGAGCGAAACAACCATATTCAAAAAAATAACATTGCAAATCGTTTTCCACCAAATATGTCAGGTAAGCACCTTGCTCTGACATACATGGT
This sequence comes from Eptatretus atami, assembly GCA_035128595.1. Lineage (NCBI taxonomy): Eukaryota > Metazoa > Chordata > Myxini > Myxiniformes > Myxinidae > Eptatretus > Eptatretus atami. The sequence continues at coordinate 66,644,193 of CM068953.1, forward strand.
ATGTACTAGGCTGGAACAATAAATGGGAACAGGCTGTTCACTACACAAACATGTGTGAAGACCTTTAGATTTTGTTTTTCTGACATGGGTATTTTAACCATCTCTACTGGATCATGTCCGCCGCCGTAACATACAACATCACTTCGCATTGCAAAGTCGTGGCGAATGATCGCATTTTCTTTTCTCCAGGCTGTCGCACTCCGCTGGTACCTCTATTGTGAGTTAATGTTTTATTTCCAATCTCTTATGCTCTCATAAATTATACACAAGAAAGTGCATAACCTTGCTTTGTTTCAGCATATTTGTTGCAGAGTTTTTGTCCGACGGAGCGTCGTGACTTTCCCAACGAAATGCCGAGTTTTCGCTCAACAAAGCACAAGTCTGACTTTTGTTTCAGAAAATAAGGTGAAGAAAGTATGTGGCAATTGTGTCGTAAATTAATCAGATATTCTTCGCCGTTCCAATAACAATATTAGAGGAAAATGAGAAAAATCGGCATGAAATTTATTTGTCATGTTTAAGACGAATACACCTTGGTTGTAATAACAAGCGGAATGTAAAGGGGCCAATGCTTTTACACAATACCGATACTATCTGGCATCGCGGTTTTAAAGAGTTGAGCTCAGTCCGATATACTTCGTTCTGGTGCTGCTACGTGTCAGAACGTAAGTTTATAGTCTGCTGAAGCTCCAGATGTGACTATAGCTAGGACAGATGACTGCAAGCACGCAAACCATGATATGCTTCCGAGAAACACAAAGTCGCATTATAAAACTGTTATAAAAACATGGCAAACAAACATGTTATATAATTTGCTGTAAAATATATTATGGAAACTCTTTGAAATGTCAATGTGTTCCTTGGGCTGTTGCTTGACTTAAAATGATGGTTTGTTCGGGTGGTTTTTCATGTTTTTAATGTTTTTGCTCACCCGACGATCATTGAAAGCACCCAGAAGTCATCATTGCGTCATGGGTCGAGCTTCAACATTTTGTCCTGCAATTTAATTCAATTTGTTGCCACTTTCATTTAAAATATGTCCAAGCGAATAGGTGAGAAGGTTCCCTCAGTGTTCTGTTTATCTGAGCTTATCTTCATGAAATTCATGCCATTTAAAGGATGCCATTCTTACCTGGTTAACATTTTATATTTACTTCTACTTACTTTAACCATTGCCTGCATCACAGCTTTACCTGACCACAGAGAGCACTTCTGCCAGGATCCCACCATATTTTGGTCCCAACTCATTTGGAATTTTTTGATTTTTTACTTTGAATCTCCGTTATTTCTCTGCCAACAGCGAGGTTCATAGAAGAAAAAATAAGCATCAGTTACTGCATCTGCTACTTCCTTTGCACTTTTAAGGATGGCAGTATACCACATTTCTCACTCCTCTGAGACTTGATACAACTTTGTCACCATTACTTTTATCCTAAAACAGTTGTCCTCCATTACCTCCACCATCGAAGGTGACAGAGGTTATGCTTCACCCCTGCTTGTCTGGTCTGACTTTGAGCAGGATATCTCAAAAGTTATTGGACGATTCAGACGAAACTCGTGGACAGGTTGGTGTTTTGGCAAGGACAAATTTATTCAATTTTTGTGAAGATCCAGATCTGAGATCCGAATTACGAGAATTAAAATTTTTTAAAAGTGATTCTTTCAATTGAGAGGATATGGGCTCAAACGACTATATAGATGATATTTCAAAAGTTATGGACGGATTCGGATGAAACTTGGTGGATGAGTTGGGCAGGTGGACCGGAACACACTGATTTCAATTTGGTTAATGTCAGATGCAGATCGGGCCTATCAGTGGATACAAAACTTAAACTGTTCAGCCTGGCGGAGGTATTATGCACTCACTCTATCGAGTGCCGTTCTTGTTCTCACCTGCATGGCACGTCTGTGAATTTAAATTTACAATTCCTTTAAGTTAATTTATTAAGATACACTTGCATCTGCAATAAAAAGTTCAATCTATACCAAGAAGGAATGATGTTATTCCTGTGTATCCAGCTTGTAAATTCATAGTAAATCTTAGCAGTCTTTGATTTATATTCTACTAGGTCTATCAGTTGCATTGAGTGCCCAGTTCCTCTTACAAGTTTCTCTCCCTTCTGGAGGCATCTGATTTCAAGACATCTCACTCTAACAGCGTTCATGAAACGCTTGACCAGGGGTTCTTTCCCATCCCCTTTTCCCCAATTTATCCTGTTACTTGTAGGACATACCTAATATTGAACATCTTTATGGGTTTGGCTTGTTTGCGCTGGTCAGCATCTGGGCCACAAAGCATCAGCCTCGATTACTTGAAAGTACTTTGCTCTGGCAGACAGCATCATTTATCTTGGCTCAGTCCATGCATTGACTATTTAAAGTAGCCTTTACAGAAAAAAGATGAATCGCTCACGTCACTGGTGCTTTTTTCTCACTGTTGGCTTGGACTCCTTGCTGTTTGGTACCATTTGGACTTTTATACGCCCGATGTAACTTATCGGGGCGTATTACTGTGATAACGGTCGCTCCGTCCATGCCGTCCATCCGTTCCTGTCCGCACTCTAACTCCAAAAGTTTTTTAACTTTCACGTTTACATATTTGGTACAAGGTACAGATGTGGAGACGGTGTGTCGCGACATAGTTCGTCATCTAAAGTCGGTTGCCATGGCAACCTGGGATGCTGGTTTTCCTATCCGTTCCTGTCCGCACTCTAACTCCCAAAGTTTTAACTGTCACGTTTCATATTTGGTACATAGGTACAGAAACTGTGGAGACGGTATGTCGCGACATACGTTCGTCATCTAAAGTGTTGCCATGGCAAACCAGGATGCTGTTTTCCATGTAGCACAATTCTGTATGAATACTTCTTGTTCGGCGTATTGTGCTCACTTGCGCTCTTGTTCTAATCTGTTTCCAGAGGAATCTTAAACTATAATAAGCCATCGCATAATCTTTTTTGATATGAAACCACAACGAGTTGTCTATTGGTAAATGTAAACGCAAGCAGTAGGAGAAAACCTCAACATACACTGTATTCAAATTAACGGTATTTTTTAATGCAATCAAGGTCATGGAAGGGCAAAGATGACAGATGTGAAAATAGGCAACAAACTGACAGTGGGGCAGTGGGTCTCACATTTGGACTTCACAAACAAGGGATAATGAACAGAAAAGAGGTTACAGAGGAGGGAAGAAACGCAGCAACCTGCAGGTGGAGGGTGACTTAGGGTAGGGTTCATGGAGTAAAAAATATCCAAAGGATAGATGAGGATTACATGAAGATGGTGGGGCACACTTGCCGCGCTCTGGGGGGAAGAGTGCATTGAACACCTCATGAAGGCAATTAACGAACAGGAGGAAAAGTGAACAAAAGGGTGGAGGGGTGCAGTGGACATGGATTTTCGGAGTTTCACCAAATAAAGTTACTGGAAGCTGTTCAGCTCTTGAGCTCTCGGCCTCAAGCATCAGCCATGGCCTCTCATTGGCGAACCACAACCGCAAAGCTGGCCTGCAAAGTCAGCCACAGAATGGGTATCTTACGTCGTTCCACGGCATTTCTGAAAAGACGGAACTACACACAGCCTACAAAACTCCTTTGTCCGTAGCTCAATGAAGTCTGGCACCTCCGCTTTTGGCTGGCCCCCCAGCATCACATGATAACTCTCTTTCAAGTCAAATGGAATTGAAACTGTCACATTATTGGAATGTCATATAGCAACGATTCCAATTACAACCATTGAACAGTCATGTCATCAATTTCTCCTCACACCTTCAGGACATGCATATTGGAACCTCTTTTTAATGTGATGGTTTGTCATCATTAGTCGACCGTTAATGACTCGTCAGTGAAAGGGATGTGATTCATTCTCTGGCCCTAATAGCAAGTTGCAAACTTCATCTTTAGGACGAGAACGTTCCGTCGATACATGCATATGTCGGCCGACGCTGCACTTCAGGACCACAAAACCCTGCTTTGGCTGCGTGCACGATCTCCAGTCTTGATTCCTCCGTTGAAAATTGGTCTGCTGGTTTGAACTGGTCCGTGATCATTTTTGGATTGGCAATCGTTGCCAATTGAGTTAAGATCATTTCGGTTGATACTGTTTCCCGATTAAAAATAAAAACTTGACTTTGGTTCAAACTGATGTCGTTGTTTGTTTATGGAAGGTATATAGATCAATATTTATTCCTTTAAATATGAGAAACGTTTTGAACCATCCCAAAAAAAAAAATACACACGAGCACTCAAAGTTTTTGTTGCTTTTTGTGAGTACATAATCAGAGCAACTGCCAAAAGGCTTCATTGAAGAAATGCAAAACAAACGCTTCATAATTCCTGAGCTGTAGAGTTGCTGTGAAATCTTGAACTATCGTATAAATACATTGATTAGAAGCACGATTAGGACCAGAACAAAGGAGATTAGAAAGTAGGTGGAAATGTAGGGATAAGGGATGGTGGAGGGTGCGGAGAGGTTAGTTGACGGGAAAAGTGGATGTAGTTGAGCATTTAGCAACATAGCTAGCAGCTTAGCAATGGCAGCTGTAACATTGCACTTATGCCAAACAAAATCAATTCTCAGGCAGCTGTCAGAAACATTATCCATTAACAGACATTTTTTTGTAGAATACATGGTTTTGGGTAATATATGTGGCCTTTAGTCATGTTTTACAATCTTATGCCAGTGCTTAACAACATAAAACACTTTTCTTTACAGAGGTCGAGGCCTCATGGGAGAGCTGAATGACAGAGGGTGCACGTTGACGTAGCGAAGAAGTGGGGGGAGTTAGCATACAAGGAAGGTCCGGAGAAATTGGTAAGGGAATGAACACGCAGGGCGCAATTAAATTATGGACATGCACACAGGACAAGGTAATTTGAGTGGGTTGAGTGGACAATGAGATGTAATAGACAGGGAAAAGTTGACAAACAGCTCGCAGAGTTCATCCTTCTCGTCGATGGCACTGCAGTATGAAGGCTACGTACACTGTTCGAAGCTTGAGACTGGCCGAGGAAATGATTTAGCTCTGTGAAAGGATTCTGAGCCACCTTGCCCTGGAAGTCAGAATTCGGACACCTGTGACAGTCCAGAGAAAGGTCATGGAAGACGTTATTCAAGGAGCCCCAAAAAGAACTGCAACCTCTACCGGAGGGCTGATTGCAGAAATATACTGGAGGTTATGTGATCACAAGTTTTCTAAAATCAATTACAATCGCCGATAAATTATGAGTGCTGAAGGGGCTGTGGTATTTTAGGCATATTTGTGAATGTTGGAAAGGAACTGCTTCTCTTCAATGATCAATTGTCAATGGTTCAGATACAAAAGTGGATGTCTTGTTTTTACTTTTAATGCTTCCAACTGCCCGAAAAATATGATTGGTGGTGTTTTGCAAGCAAGCCTTCACTGGTCTGTGGCCATGACCCTCTATTTTGAAAGTGAAAATCTGCAGCTGATTGTATGACGCGAAGGATGTGCAGGGGTTATTCGATAGAGTTAACCACCACAAAAGAAAAAGAAAAGGTGAGCTTTCCAAGGAGCAGCCTTGGTTTGTTGATCTCTTGTAGGAAACAGGGTTGCTGCTATATGGCACGTGCACGTCGAGATGAAATATGAGAGTTCAGAGAGAGCAACTAGAATACGAGTTTCAAAGGCAAACTTTGGGTGAGGATCCCATTCTGCCCTTTTGATATCCACGTAAGGAAAATTATAACGAGTGATTTGCAGACACCAGATAGTAAAATAACAAAATACAAGAAATGGTGTTTTTTTTCTTTGATTCCTATTTTTATTTGTGGGTCATTCTTTCATTTTGGTAGCAGTCTGTAGCTGCCTGGTTGGCTCATTTGATCATTGAGAAAAACTTATGAGAGGAACACGGAAATTTGTTAACAGGAATTTGGCATTTGTTCGATGGTGCCAGCGATAGCGTCGCTACTCATCATGAGGACGTTGTGGGAATGTTTAACGTCCACGGCAAGTTTATTTATTTGGTTGCGAGCCTGTGGCTGCTGGTTGCATCATTTTTCTGAGGTGTGGCTTGTGCGCTGATTCAATGCCCTTTACCCAAGCTGGTACTCATTTTGCCGACCTTGAAGGATGACAGCTGAGTCAACCGCTACCTGGTGTTATCAACAGACCTGACAGGAGCTTTGAACTCAGACCCTAGGGATCTTAGCGCAAACACCTTAATCATTAAGGAACACTAGGCTAGTTACACCCAAACTAATGCTGGCGGACGGGATGCCCGTTTAAATGTCCATCCAAGGGACGGAAAACACACTGATGAATGACCTACATGTAAACACCGGTGCACGTTTTTTAGCTGCTCGGGATTTCAAAACCCAGTTAGGACAGCTCAGAGGAGAGTATGCTCATACCTTTGCCTACGTACCCAGCAATTTTTTGGGTGATTTATTTTTTTATTTTGATGGTTGCTTTTTGCTTCTTATGCAATCAACTTTAACGACTAGAAGCACCCGCTCCCTACGGGAGCCGCCAAGGGGGTCAGTTATTAATTTATGCTATTTTACTCAAGAGGTGCCAGGATTAAACACCCCAAAAATGGTTGCGATCGGTATCAGCGTTCTTGCGGTACCTGGAACAGACAGATGGACAGACGGTGGAATTATAGTGAGATTCAAGTCCTTGATTCTGACGTTTTATCATGCTGATCCAATGATCTTTGAGTTAAGTAGATTTGCACATCTTAAACCAGGAGTTTTCTGTGCATTAATGCCCTCGGTTAAGGTATTACAACTGCAACCAAACTCTGATAAAGTGAATGGAGAGCCCCTCCCCTCCCCTTCTCTAAAAATAAAAACACAAATCAATTATTACACAAAAATCAGTTGTACACTACTTTCATCGGTTCATTTTGGAAACATTTCAACATGATGAAGTGAAGATACAGATATGTTTCGTGGTTGCACATGTAGATTGCTCAAGATAAAGGCAGGGAAGAAAGAGAGGATGCGTTGGGTACGGTCCACGCTGCGAAGAGTCAGCGGCTCATGAGGAGTTAAAACAGGCTCATACAGAAACTGGAGATGGGAGTGAAGTTTCAAGTAATAAACTCGTACTTGCTGGGAGAATATTTCAGCACTTATTACAGCTTCGCTGAGCTACGTTTTTACAAAGGCAACATAGAAGGGCACTCAGGAAGTTGGTATTTAGCATATTTGTGATGCTATCACATTCATATCATGATGCATATCAAATAGTGGCTGACTTTCCACCAAAAATATTGGATATACCCCCCCCCCCTCGTCTCTACTGATCATTTATGGCCTTGTTTGGTCCTGATCCATTCAGGTTCTTCGCTCTTCCATGAGCCTTCACTAACAGCTTGGGTTTTGGAGTTGGTGAAGATCTGAGATCGCAGTGAACAGCCAGTCTTGAAGAGTGGAACCAATAAAAAAATTGAAAATGACAAAAGAAAAAAAAAAAAGGCTGTGTGACCTGATCCTTCCATCTGGTGACATGTTGAAAATGAAGCAGTTCCACAAGATATAGTGGACAAGAAAAAGAAAAAGAACAAAACACTGATATATTGAGTTGTCTGAAACAATTAACTTTGGTGTAAAGAGATCTGAAATAACTAAAACAAGATAAAAAACGACAAAAGCATAACCCCCATTTGTTTTATTATTTTGCGCAGGGAGTTAAGGCTAGCCCATGTTTATGTACAACCAAATGGCCACCAGTCTAATAGTCGGCCATTAATTTATGATTCCAGATAACAAAATGAAGTCAGTGCATGTGTATTGACAACATGGACTGTGGCTTGTCCAGTTTGACAAAATCGGACCCATGCATTTCTGCACATACTTCTGCCACATGCTCACACCTCCGCCATACAAATGCCTGTCCACGAGAACATATGGGCCAAATAACATTTTTGAAATATCATGCTATACAGTACTACATCCTTTTTGGCCTATCTCCTCAATGGGTGAATGAATCCGTTAAAAAATTCCGGTCGGCAGATCCAACTCTGGACTTTTACCAAAATCTACTAGAACGGCGAGCATCGGTAGAGGCGGCATAACCTTCGCCGCTAGCCACTATTTTCGGGATAAAATTGACCCAGTTATGACGAAAAACGATTTCTGACCTTTTCGTGACCGTGACCTTGACTTTAAATCGATTTGCTCCAAAGAGCTTCGCCTGGCGTCCCTGAGTAACTGCACATCATCTCTTGAAAATTTCATGCAAATCGGTCAGCAGTTTTTTTGCGCAATGGTTGTCCCGCACACTATTTTACCAATAAATAAATACACAGGGTCAATACATACCTTCGTCAAACGAAGTTTTGCGAAGGTATCAGTTCGTCTTTGTGACCAACCCAATGTAATCAGTTCGTCTTTGTCAGCACACCCAATCTGTCCAATAACTTTTCAATCGCGGATTCTGTCCAGAAACTTTTTGAGAATATCCTGTACAAAACAAAAACAAAACAAATAAACAGACGAAAGGGGTGAAACATAAACCTTCCCCCTTCACCTTCGTGGTGGAGTAGATGAGTGCATAGCAGTGAATGTGTAGTAATATGGGGACCGTCATAGTTGAAACAATTTGAAAGAACCCTGCGATGCGAGCTAAGGTTTATGCATGGGGGTGCAGGGGATGTCATGGCAGGTGCACTCTACACGTTGTTATCCACGTATAATTCTGAAATACTATCTTCGGTAATGACGTATGACTGATGTTTTGCGAAATCATCACCGCACTCCTCAAAACGCTTTTCTTTTATGCACTCTTCACCAGGTCATTTTTGTTTATCTGATCATATATGGCCGCTAGTAGACTGGTGGCCATTTGAAGTTGTACATAAACATGTGCGCCTAGCCTTTACTCCCTGCGCAAATTAAAAACAATGGGGGGTTATGACATTTTGTCGTTTTTACTTGTTTTAGTATTTCAGTTAATTGTTTTCAGACACTTAAATTATCAGTGTTTTGTTCTTTTCTTTCTTGTCATATTCTTGTGGAACTGCTCATTTTCACATGTCACCAGATGAAGGATCAGGGGACACTGTTTTTTAAACCATTTTTTTTTTTCCCTTTTTGTCATTTTCAATTTTTTAAAGGTTCAGCATCTTCAAGACTGCTGTTCACTGCAATTCAGAATCTTCGCCAATCCAATACCATTGATTTTTTTTTCCCCTATTAACTCCACCCAAATCTTCCCTCATTCCTATTTTCCATTTTCCTTATTGGAGTTTCCTTCTCCATGCATGTCGGTTTTGCGTCCAGTTTTTTGTCTTTATGCCTGATCCGTTCCAGTGTACTAGCTCTTGCTTGCACTCACTATGTATTCAAAATTACGAGACATGGACTCGGTAGAGCGCATATCTCCATCACCCAACAGATTACGCTTGTGTTCCCACTTGATGGGCCGGATCTGGATCTGGACCTCACAATCTATCAGGCTTGTTTCTTGTCACCTACCTAGACTCATCCACCGGTGTTCTCGCACATTTGTCTGAATCCCTCCAACAACTTTTTGAGATATCATGCTAGAAAATATCGATTTTGGCCCATCTCTCAATGTTGAGGAATTGCTTTAAAATTTCTAGTGTAGTGATCAGTCCTCCGGATCTTCACCAAAAAGATCTAATCAATTCGTCCGTTGTCACACACCCCAACCTGTCCACCAAGATTTGTCCGGAATCCGTCCCATAACTTTTTGAAATATATGCTACATATAGTTGTTCCCGAACAAATCCAAGTGTATTGTGTCATTTTCCTGCCAATATATTTTCATCTTGGCAATTTCGGTGAGCAGAATATAAATAAGCTCCTGGCCGTATATCTTGATTTGGCTTGCAAACAATGCGTGGTTCTAAAGTCAGATGGATTATTACACTAGCTTCATTGATAACCATAATATGAACAAATAAAAACATATCTGGCACAGCTGAGGAAGTTTCTGTTAAACTATGCCATCATTTGTCACCTGGGGGATAAAATTAAGTTTGAATAAAAAAGTTTGTGTTTGGCAATTTGGAATCAATTTAGTTGTGTATCCTGGATATTTTCACATTAATTAAATGTCATTAATGCTCCCATCATGTACCTTCACATAAATTTCCCTTCCAATAACCAAAGAAAGGCCTAGTGCAGCTGAATATAGTGTTTGGTTGTTAATTATTTGATTGTATCAATTTTAATGAGTGCTTGTTTGACTTAACACTAGTTATCTCTTCTAATTGCATTTGATAACCTTAAATGTTTTTGTCACCCCTTTAGCCAAATAAACATCTCTTGTGTTTATTAATACGATTCCAGTCCTTCAAAGTAACATTTCCAAGAAAAATATTACTTGTCTTTTAACTTCAGGAATTATTTTCAGATAATTTATTCTTTGGGTTGACAGAATGGCCCTTAGAGGATACGGCATACTCCTTCTAAAGCTGTCTTGACTAAGTCGCTATACCTGAAGAGAGGGGATAGGCCATCCAGCCGTAAGCTGTATCGTGCAGTTTCGTATCCACTGCCATGCGGGGGGGGGGGGGGGGGGGGTGGGGGGTATACAAAAACCTTGATAATATGATAGTATATATCCAAATACATACGTATCCAAAAGTTCTCCAACTGCCAAATAGCTGGCCAGTTATTGTGTATTTTCATCTTGAAAATCTATGCATTCACGTGCGCTCCTCTCATTTGATTTTTCTTCCATCGGATCACGTGTAGCCACGTGACGCCTCGACAGCCAATAGATGCGGCTGACATCGTATGCAAATTCGTCAACTGTCATCGTGACCGCTAAGTTGTCCAAGATGCGCAGCTTCCTGCAGGGCAATAAAGGAAGGAAATCACCGCGAGCTGATACGGCGTTTATCGGAAATTTTTTTGATGAAATATGGCCGTGAGGACGCTCCCCAGTGGTATTATTTCACCAGGACAAATGTTTGGAACAAGAAGTTAAAAGTTTAACGCCTGTAAGGATGGGATAAATGGGAAGAAAGTGTCAACAAATGGATCGTCTTAGACGGTCACGAACGACAGTTTAGCCGAGAGTGCCGGCGTGGAGGACTAACCTCAATTCATGGGCGACTTGTATCCGGAGTGCCGGCGCGGGACGGGAACTAACCATATGTGCAAATGCAGCGCATCGACCATCCGATGAACGCCATTGTTACTCTGCCTCGCGACGCTTTCTATACGCCGGTCAGCCACAGGCCGGACATTACATCGGCCGGCGGAGCAGACAACTGGGAGTCAAACCGCGGCGCTGATCGACACTTGAGGGCCACGCCAGTCAGCGCGAGGATTGACTTTGCCGCATTCGCTAGTGTGTGGCGTCTTCGTCTGGGAAGAGCAACCCTGCGCCTCGCCATGACGTCAGGGTTGCGCGCTTGGGCAAGCCCGCAGGATTGAGTCGATGTAACGGGCGCCGGGCGGTATCGTGTGTCTCGGAGAGTTGATTCAATTATAATTTATATTTTACACCGATTGCAGTTCCGGCTCTTAGTATTGAGACGTTCCAGCCTCACGGAGGTGGGACCCAGCCCCTTACCGTCACCGCAATCAGGCCCCTAGATGTCCCCGACTACTACATAGGGGAAAGCGGGGTAACTAATATTTTGGCTTTTTCGTGGGGAGTTGCAGGTTAAGTGCTAGCAAAGGATTGTGTACTGCAGTTCCGTTGCATTGTGGAATCGGAAGTAGTAGAACTTTATTTGCATAAGATCAACCAAATATAACATAATTATCGCCGTCTCAATAATTATCCGTCATCACCAGGTGGCGAGGCTAGGAATTCTTCGAGCTGACCAGACGCGATAGATCTATTTTTCCTACTAGGCATCACTTGGATGACCAAGGTCAATTTGCATCAGGGTTTATCCAAGCAACCTCTTTCTTCGTCATCACTCAGAACATCAGTATCATCAGTGTTTTCGGTGGTTGGCATTTTCACAGTTGGTACATTTACACATATCTGTACATGGTACATTGTTTTTTTCGACAGAGCACCTAACCCTGCACACTTCGAAACATTGCAAGAACAATGGCTTTGTAAGAGAATATCTGCACCTGGAATCAGTCGCATCCATTGGGTGATCTGGTTACCATCAACCATTTTTGCAGCCATGTCCTACAGGAAGAAGGGGCGTTTATCCACTGGCAAATAGATCGTGATGGATTGCCGCCTGGTAATTTGCTCGTAGGGCATGTAATGGCATGCACAGTTTTTTTGGCGATGGTTCATACATGCCATCATCAATAATCGCAGAGTCATCATGCATGGGTTTCGTGAACAACGTTTCTCAGCCCACGTTTCTTTTTGCATCGATGAAGCGACGCGGTAGCAAGTGTCGTGATATTTTATATCAAATATCATATTGGTAACAGTAACAGAATTATACCAAGATACAAACTAAATTATGAAATGGATTCTTCACCACCAAAATACGAGGTTAATGGTCAAAATAAGCACATGAGGCACAAAAATACGCTCCAACCAGCCCAGATGACTAGGGATTTTCTTCACACTCAATATACACTTGTGCACTCTCTGCCTAAACGTCGTTCGTGGACCGTCTAAGACGAGCCATTGTTGACACTTTCTCTCCGTTTATCCCATCTTACAGACGTAAACGTTTGACTTCTTCGTTCGCTCCATTGTCCTGGTGAATAATACACGGGGGAGCGTCCTAACTGCCGTATTCATCAAAAATTTCCATAAATCGCCGATCAGCTGCCGGTGATTTCCTCCTGCAGGAAGCTGCCATCTTGGACAACTTAGCTGGTCACATGACAGTCTGACGTAATTTGCATACGATGTCAGCCGATCATTGGCTGTCGAGGCGTCACATGGCCCACACGTGATCCGAGTGGAGAAAATTCAAATGACGAGAGCGCGGGGAATGCATCGATTTTCAAGATGAAATACACAATAACTGCAGCTATTTGAGTGTGAGAACTTTTGCCATACGTATGTATTTGGATATATACTATCATATCATCAAGGTTTTGTATACCCCCCCCCCCCCGATGGAGGTGGAACGAAACTGATTTTCAGCACTTTTCTAGCCATGGTGATGACCTAGGATGGGAGAGAGAGGAGGTTGGGGGGGGGAAAAGTGGAGACAGAGACGAGAGACATACATACATATTTCCTGCTGTATCCTTCCTGTCCACCCCATTGTTTGTCAAAGCTCCCATCGATTTGTGTCCTTTAATTATGGCTATTGGTTTTACCCCCCCCCCTCTTTTACTGTTG
>CM068953.1:66657448-66680131 GCA_035128595.1 Eptatretus atami
ATGGCAGCTTCCTGCAGGGAGGAAATCACCGGCAGCTGATCGGCGATTTATCGGAAATTTTTGATGAATACGGCCAGTTAGGACGCTCCCCCGTGTATTATTCACCAGGACAATGGAGCGAACGAAGAAGTCAAACGTTTTACGTCTGTTTCACTCAGGAGATCATGGATCATGTTTGTGCGATCACACTCCAATCAGAAAGCTCCAGGGAGTGATTAAAACACACACTCACCTCAGTCAATATTGTAGAAGGAATTGAATGTAAAAAGTAAAATTCAGAGTTAATTCCTACTGTTTGGCCGTATCAAAAAACTACAAAAACTATTTATTATTTACATCAAGGATTTGATAATGGGTGAGAGTAGGCTTTCTCAAATTTGCAGATGACAAAGCTGCGAGATAATTGGATAGCAGAGGGGTGGTTGATCAGATTCAGGAAAGTATTGATACTTGTATAGATTTCGGGCAAAAACAATGGCAGATTGGAATTTACCTGAGCAAGTTGTTAAGGTGTTGGGATGGGAAAAGAACTGAGAAATTAGAAGATTACAGTATGTAAGGGTAATTTGGAGAGTGTTTACACAAGGGAAGGATCTGGGGGTGGTATAGAATATGGAGGTAAGCGGTCAGCACAGTGTCAGGCATATTAGGTGAAAGGCAAATAGCGGTTTTGATTGTATCAGGAGGGGGATCATTTATAAACCAAAGATGGTGGTGTTACATTGTCAGGAATTTAGGTGAGGGCCACACTAGAATTTGTGTGCAGTTTTGTCACCACAATCAGGACGACATAAGATGCCAAGAAGATGGTTCAGCGCAGGGCCTACTTGATTGGATTTCCGCCGTTGCCAGCTGATCAGCTATGAGGAGTGCTGGAGGAGACAGGGCTTTATACACTAGAAAGGAGGCGTTAAGGCGGCTGGTCACACCTTGAACGATTAGCCAGCGTATTGCCAACCTATGAAAAAATTTGTCTAAAACGCTGGCACACGTCGGAATACGGTATGGGTAAGTTGTGTATAGGTTAAGAGCACGCTTGAAAAAAAACAATGAGTACGCTGGTCATAATTTCGTGGTACGTTTAGTATGTGTGAAATTTCAAAGCATGCCTGAAAATTTTACGACGGTACTCGCCGTATGGCTCACGACGTTTCCGCTACGCTGGCAATAAGTTAGTTAGGAACGATATGCGATCGTTGACACAGTCGACACAAGTTCCTTGTAGTTACTCGTAAGTTCGAAACACGTCGAGTAATGTTTAGATACCCGAAACTTATTTTCTCCGTCAAAAGCACATTTTCTTTTTTCTCCTGGCTCCGTGACGAAATTTATCTGAAGTTTGTTGTTGTGTTGTTGTTTTTTATTATTAATTATTTTTTTAGTCTCTCACGAATTTAAAATATATTCGACATTTGCTTTTAAGTTTCGACGTCGAGCGTGGACCAATATTTCACTCAAACGAAAATATTCACAGAGGAGGGAACTAAAGAATAAGACATGAGCACTGAAGAGGCAAATCGGACGTGACGTAACGGCACGTGACAAAATATCGCGAAGTTTTTTTTTTGTTTTTTAACGCTGCCAAAATCTCCATTATACGGCTAGCTTGAAATTAGAAACAACGTCAGTAAGTTCTGTGGTCGTCCGGAAAGACGGCAATCAAATACGTCTACATACGTCAATATGCGTTGGAGTAGCGTACACAGGAGGTTTCAAAAGACTTACTCAGAGGTTAGAAATAAGTTTTGGTACGCTAAGCAATTACCTCGACGTGGTTTCGACTTATGAGTAACACTTACAAGTAACGTGTGTCGACGTGTGTCAACGATTCGCACTAACGCTGCCTCGACATATGTCAACGATCATGTAACGTGTACACACGTTACTCATAGGTTAGCAAACTAAGTTTTGGGTACGCTAATCATTACCTCGACGTTTTGTCGACTTCATGAGTAACTTACATAGTAACGTGTGTCGACGTGTGTCAACGATCGCATAACGTGCTACAACACGTTACTCATTAGGTTAGAAATCAGTGGTTTGTGTACGCTAAACATACCTCGAGTGTTTCGACTTAATGAGTAACTTACAAGTAATGTGCCTCGACGTGTGTCAAATGACGCATAACGCTGCCTCGACATTGTCAACGATCGTGTAACGTGCCTACAACACGTTACCAATCATTAGAGTTAGAAATAAATTTCGGGTTACGCTAAACATTACACGGACGTGTTCTCGACTTATGAGTAACTTACAAGTCACGTGTGTTCGACGTGTGTCAACGGATTCGCATAACGTGCCTACAACGTATTCCTGCGTATGCGGACGTGCTGAAGTCATACGCTGGCATTACGTCGTTAAAATTTCAAGCATGCTAAAAATTTGATTGACAACGCAAAGTACAACGATGAAAGCCAGCGTCTACACGGTTATTGGCAGTGTTTTTTCAGCGTTTGCTCTTACGTTATACAAAAACTTACCCATAACGTATTCGACGTGTGCCAGGGTTTTAGACATTTTTCTAAGTCGGGCATACGCTGGCCTAAATCGTCACAAGGCTGCTGACGGGCCTTTACGAGGAGATATGATTAGATATGTTTAAGGATAATGAAAGATGGAGATAAAAATACAGCAGATGAATTATTCGCGGAGAGTAGACAGTGACTAGAACCAGAGGCCATAGCCTCGAGAGTAAAGAAGAGGGAGTAGATGGTAGTTAGGCAGGGACTTTCACTCAGGGAGTCGTTTAATGATGAATGGGCCTCCCTGGAAAGTAGTGGCAACAGAAAAAAAGTAGAAAGTTTAAATTAGATTAGAGGTACTGGAAGTTATGAGATCGAGGCATATAGGGATGTTGACAGGAATTTACGGTATTTGAGTATGGATGGGTGATTTGTGTACGGAGTGTGTTGGAGGGGTTCTTGTCAAGGGGTGTTGTGTGGTGATGTTGAGTGTTTTTAACCAAGCCCATGCCCCCTCCCCTGAGGGGAAGAAAAAAAAATACAAAAAGTAAAAAAAAATTTTTTTTTAATTGATTTAACTTTTTTTCAGGATGTAACAGTGTTTCCTAGAAAACATCACTTTGTGGAAAATAATATTTTTGTTTCATTTTATAGGTCAAAAACTTTATAGTATGGTCCAGGCAAGGGCAAATATGTTAGGTATATCCCAAATTTTTTTCAAGTGACACTATATTCCAGAAGAAAGTAGTCACTTTGTGGAAATATCACCCATTTTAAATTGCCCAGCGAAGAGGTCGGTGGGAGATGTGCACTCTCACCTGGAAGGCCTGGGGGTGGAGGCGGTGAGGAGGGCGGGAGTACCATGCTAGTATGATAATCATCATCTTGCGTACTAATTGAAGTTGTTGGTGGTACTTGTCATACTTTCTGTCTATCAATTTCTAATTTCTATGCTTCTTCCAACTCCTATCTAGGCTTGCAACTGCATTTGCATGCACGGAAATGCCGCTTTCAACATTGGAAACTGATATAAGCTGTCAGGAAGAAAAAGTGGGGGCATCTGCCTCAACTGCCAGGCACAATACGGCCGGACGTCCCATGCCATTACTGCAGGAAGGAGGGATATTTGCGTGTCTTCAACCGTGGGCATCGACAACACGCAAAGCCTGCAGCGTAAGTACCTTTGCAAGAGAAGTCTGAAGATAGAAAAGATAGAATTGCGTAAGATAGAAACACTGAAGTCATTAATATAAATCCAAAAAAGTTCAAAATGCGACAATAAGAATAATAGAAGTTGTGGGAAACTGATGGCTTCAAAAATGCTTTGGAATGTTAAAATGTTTCAAAATATTTACAATGTCATAGTACTCTTTCACTGTTGCTGCTTTTTAATGACCATAGCTAAATAAAGAGCTTTAGATTAAATATGGTAATAATTGTTGGGAAAATCTCTGGCATACACTCTTCACTTTGAAAATAATGAGTCTTTTCATTGGGAAATTAAAAGGAGATATTCACAAAGAGCATTCAAAATCCCTGCACCGCATTCTTTTAGCTTATTCACGGTCCTCAGGAGCCTCTTCCTTCATTACAATGTACAATAATATAAAAGGCATAAACCCTCAGTGTCAAGAAGTTTTGCTTCTCAGCAGCACATTGCAATGGACAATGTCCATTATATAATGCCCTGAAAACAGGATTGACATTTGTTATTTTAATGTTCAGTACCTTTATTTTTTTTTTTCCATGCTAATTGACTCTCGAAAAACAAAATATTCACACAAGGACAAACCAGGAATGGATTCTCACTCCTGTCCCGTACGTTTGGAATTTTGTAGAAAAATTAATGCTTGCACTGTCATTTTGAGGTGGCTGGACATTTACAGAATGTGGAACATTTTGTTGTGTTACACCCAAATTATACATAATGACCATTTGTTATCTATATTATATACACTCGGTGTACAAAACATTAGCGAACACCTTCCTAATGTGAGTTACACCCCTTTTGCCCTTCAAAACAGTCTCATTTTGTCGGGGCATGGACTCTACAAAGGTGTCAAACGCGTTTCCCACAAGGATGTTTGCCCACAGTTGACTCCAATGCTTCCCACAGTTGTTCAAGCTTGAGCTGGTAGTGGATCTCTACTCTGAATAGCTCTTCCATCTCATCCACAGATGCTCAATTGGATTTCGCGATCTGGCGACTGGACAGGCACATTTTTCTTGCATTAAGCTGAAATTCACTGTCATGTTTCATGGAACGCATCCTGGACAATCTAGCCTTGTGGCACGGGGCATTATCCTGCTGAAGAAATATCCATTTGGCGATTTATACACTGCTGCCCATGAACGGATGCACCTGATTGGCAATGGATGTTTCAGATATGCCTGGGCATTTCAACGTTAGCTCCAACTTTTTTTCAAAGGGGCTCAATGTGTGCCATGAAAACACGCCCCACAACCATCACCCAGCCTGCCAATGATGACACAACGGTATGATGGATGCATGTACTCATTGTGGGTTTCTCATAACCAAAGTCATCCCATCAGCGTGAAAACGCAGGAACCTGGGATTGCATTAGGACCAACGGCAATGTTTTTCCAATCCTCCAGTGCCCAGTGTTTTTTGTTCCTGTTAACTCACTGCAACCGCGGGTTCTTGTTTTTTTTCTAAAAGGAGTGTAATTCTGTGGAGTTGTCCCGGCTGCCATACCCCATTCGTGTCAAAGCCACGATGTAGCTGTGGATTCTTTTATGGGTCTTCCGACACCAATGTCTGTGCTGGACGTCAAGTTACTAAACTGGAGCCCGTCATGTCGCTTTCTGCACAATTTGTGTCAGCCTTCTTTGGCCTCTTTCATGCATGACCGTTTTCAACCAATGGCTGCTGTTGGCTGGATGTCCTTTGGGTTGGTGGACCATTCTTGATACACAAGGGAATCTGTTGAGCGGGAAAAACCAGCAGCGTTGCGTTTCTTGACGCCACTCAATCGGTTGCACCCTGGCACCTCCTTCCATTACTCGTTGAAAGCACTTAAATCGTTTGTCTTGCCCATTCACCCTCCGAATGTACACATCCCACATCCATGCCTCAAATGTCAGTCAAGGCTAAAATCCATTCTTTAACCAGTCTCATCTCCTTCATCTACATGATTGAAGTCGGATTTAACAGGTACAATCCAATAAAGGATCGTACATAGCTTTCACCTGGATTCACCTGATTAGTCTATTTCAATGAAAAAGCAGGTGTTCTAATGTTGTAACACTGAGTGATATAAAAATGGAAACTATTCGTCAGTCCCGTGAAGACATATGCCTATTACATTATGTCTCCTGTTTGAACGTTTAATTCCCTCAAGTCCCCTAAGGACCCAAAGAGCATGAAAACAAAAGTCACTGTAGGAACTGAAAACCCAAAAGTCACGAGGACGCTTGAAGACCCGAAAGACCCAGAGCACCAAATACCCCAAGACCGCTCTAGACCCCCTTAACTTACCACCATTTAAGACCCCTTACACTCTTCAGACAGATTAGGACAGGCTTTCTACTCTTGACCAATTCTTGACCACTTTGGACGCTTTTTATATCACAATTAAATTATCAAATAAATATAATATCACCAATTTTAAATACATTTCGTAGAAAAGAAAATGTTGCATTATGATTGGTGGTAAATCATGACAACACAGAAACCAGTGACGTCAATCTCATGCACGACGTCGTGAAGAGAGCGTGGGTCTAGCGAGCCCGAACCACGCTTAGCCGTTGTATAAAAACACAATGGAAGGAAATCATCCTTTGAAAAGCAAAGAGAACGGCTCATGCAAGAAATTTGTCGAGGACCTGTCCTAAACCATTGCCAGCTAAAACTGAAATCAAGGACTTCAAAGGTCATTTCATTGTGTGTCCCGTGCCCTCCAGCAGGTTTGGCGACGGGGACAGGAGAATGGAGCTCTGTCGACCAACAATCACCGATCATCTGTCAATGCACTTTAATGCATGAACAACGATATTTCAAAACTGATTGAACCATTTAGCTTTCATTTCAAGATATCTAGTCATCATGACCATAATCTCAACCCGGTCCACGGCACTGATTGGCTGAATATTGTGCCATGGCAACCAATTTCGGTAACTTGGCTTGCGTTCGTGACATTTCAAAAACTGTTGAAGATTTATTCTTCAATACAAACAGATCTATCCTCATACCACCCAAATGGCGTGGGTCCAAGAATTATCAGCTTTCTTCTGGTTCTGTTGATTCATTGCATTGCTGTGATTTACACTGTTTACAAGAGCCTCCAATATTCTAATAAACAAGCTCAAATGAGCGAAGATTCTCATCCTTTAATGATGACGTCATAAACGAATATGACGTATTGTAATGTATCAGCGTTTGCGATAATTTATCTGTGCTAATGCCCGGATTGATTCCCACAAACAAAATTCAAACAGCTTGCCTAGTTTCGGAATAATGGTGTAGGGATTTCCATTAGCGGCGATATATATGACGTCAACTTTTTTCTAGGTAAGAATTTCCAAAATCGGAGATGGTCATGCCTGCGCGTGGGCTTTCTGCATATACATGGCAAGTTTCACGAAGATTCCGATGGAAACTCTGGGTTGTAAACAAAATTGTCCAAAAATAGGAATGACGTCATTAAAAAATTGATATGATTCATAAGTGATGTATCATATGTGCTGGTAATTCATCTCTGCTAATGCCCTGGTTCGATTCCCGCAAACAGAATTCAAAAAAGCCTTGCCTAGTTTTCGGAGGATAATTTTTTAGGCGATTTCCATTAACGGAGATATTTTGACGTCAATACTTTTTTTCAGGAGGAATTTTTCAAAATCGAGATGGTTACTGTCTGCACAGGGTATTTTTACAGTATATATGCAACAGTTTCAGAAGTTTTCAATGAAAACTTGTAGGTTGTGAACAAAAAAGTCCACAAGAGGAACGTGAAGAACAACAACGTGAGTAAGACTTAGAGATCGCCTCAACGAGCATCTAAAAAACGTCACAAGAAGAAGATGATAACAACAACGTGAGTAAGATTAGAGATGCCTCACGAGGATTAAAAATGTCAAAAAATTGGAATGACGTCAATAAAAAATTGATATGACGTCATAGTTGATGGATCATATGTGCGGTAATTCATCTCTGCTAATGCCCTGTTTCGATTCCCACAACAGAATTTAAAAAGCATTGCCTTAGTTTCGGAGATAATTTTTAAGGCGATTTCCATTAGCCGGAGATATTTTGAACGTCATAACTTTTTTTTCTAGGAGGAATTTTCAAAATCGGAGATGGTTACTGTCTGCGCAGGGTATTTTTAT
Organism: Eptatretus atami; assembly: GCA_035128595.1. Taxonomy (NCBI): domain Eukaryota; kingdom Metazoa; phylum Chordata; class Myxini; order Myxiniformes; family Myxinidae; genus Eptatretus; species Eptatretus atami. The sequence continues at coordinate 66,665,257 of CM068953.1, forward strand.
ATATCTGCCAAGTTTCAGGAAGTTTCGATGAAAACTGTAGGCTGTGAAACAAAAAAGTCCCACAAGAACAACAACGTGAGTAAGGACAGAGATCCACGCAGGATCTAAAAATAAGATAAAGTAGAAAAGTCTCCGTCAAAAATTACTTTTAATGGATTTAATGTGAAGTATTAAACCACAACATTTAATGATCTCCATTGATGGTTAAATGTTTTAAACTCAGTTTTAAACTTCCAGCAGATCTTTACTCCAATACAATGTTTAAAGTCCCATATACAGTATATTTACGTCCACCACCGAGGGTGAAGGAGGGTTGTGTTTTTCACCCTCTCTGTTCTGTCTGTTGTTACTTGCAAAATCGAAGATTTTTTTTTTCAAAGTATATTGGTTAGTCGATTTTGTTATTGTCTGTTTGTCTGTTTGTCAATCGCCTGCAGGTCACAATTCTAAACTATCGACATGACACTTCACCAAGTTGTAGAGGTAGTTCACTGAGAAGCCTAGTTGATTTTGAGGATCAAATTTCTAAAATCGTCATTTTTCATTCTGATTGACTTAAAATTGAAGAGGATTTGCATATTGTGTCATTGATTGCGAAAAACAACATATTTGAGGTCAAAAGGTCAAGTGTCAACTCAGTCAAACTTCCTAAATAATCAATTTTTGTCTGAAAATCGTCAATTTACTCCTATTAACTGGAAAATTAAACAGAATTGTGCATAGTCCATCACTGCATTGGGAAAACAACTGTTTTTGAGGTCAAAAGGCAAAGGTCAACTCAAGGTCAAACTCTTAAAATCATTCAAATTTCAATCCTGAAAAATAATCAATTTTCATCCGATTGACCTGGCTTTTGATTAGAGATTGCTCAATTTTTAATATAAATGAAATGGACAATTTGATGTCTCCATGGCAATCTTTGGAGAGGGGGGGGGGTGGATTTTGCAAGCATTGTGGCTCTGCATGACGTCTTTTTCTTGTTTGTTCGTACTGTTTGGGTGCGGATATCCTCAAAAAGTTGTGGAGCGAAATTTAGATGAAATTTGGTAGGGCAGGTGGGCATTTGCAGACGAACTAATTTGATTTTGGTGAAGATCTGGATCCGGCGACTAGAATTTTTAAAGTGAATTCTTCAGCCATTGAGAGAATCGGGCAAAAATGATATACAAGCACAATATCTCAAAAAGTGTGGAACAGATTCGGGCAAAACTGTAGTGGACATGCTGGGTGTGTGAACAAGGAAGAATTGGATTCAATTTTGTTGAAGATCTGGATCCCATCCGTAATTTTTGAAGTTATTCTTCACCTTGAAAGATAAAGGCGAAACCATATATACGCACATATCTCAAGAAAGTTATTGGCGAATTAGCCAAACTTTGGACGGGTTGGGTAGTGTGACAAAGGAACAATTGTTGAGATTTTGTGTTGAAGATCCACAATCCGTATCCAGATACGAGAGTTAATTAAATTTCTAAAGTTATTTTTTCACCATTGAGAGGCCAACAATGGATCGATTATATAAGCACAATATTTCAAAAATGTATTGGCTGATATGTTCTCAATGGCATCAGGCATTTGGCGTTCGAGGTATGCGCTCTACCGAGTGCCCTTCGAGTTTTAATTGTGCAATTTTTTTAAAACATACCTCAATTAAGGTCATAGGCACACCACTTGTATTATGATAACCACATATTAAGTAGACAATTTTATCCGTCTTTCTTTTACTCTGCGCTTAGCCACTTAACTTGAAATGCCAGAGACACACTCAGAGAGATTTCCCATGCCATTGCTGGAGTTGAAAGGTAAATGCCTTGGAAATTTGAAACTCAACTCGTACTTGGCTGTGAATAGAGTTTTATTGATTTGGCTGTTAATGGGTAAGGCACATTGCGTGTATTTCATAACCATTTTCAATTGTGCACGTTACAACATTAATCGACATATACTGTTAGTTATGGTTATGTTTTTTAATGTACACTGAATGAAGCTGTTTGTCGCTTGCTAGGGATTCTTCAAAAGGCTCTAACAGTGATGTAGATGTTCATACTTGAATGGACTTTTGGTTGGCCTTAACGATCCCCAAAAAGTATTACATGCGATGCTTAGGACAAGTAATTTTACACTTCTCTGAAGTAGGATATGACGGGGAAAGGCACTCAGCTGAGCGAAACAACCAATATTCAAAAAATAACATTGCAATCGTTTTCCACCAAAATATGTCAGGTAAGCACCTTGCTTGACATACATGGTATGTACTAGGCTGGAACAATAAATGGGAACAGGCTGTCACTACACAAACATTGTGAAGACCTTTAGATTTCCTGTTTTTCTTGACATGGGTATTTTACCATCTCTATGGACTCATCGTCCCGCCGCCGTACACATACAACATCACTTCGCATTGCAAAGTCGTGCGAAATGATCGCATTTTCTTTTTCCAGGCTGTCGCACTCGCTGATACCTCTATTGTGAGTTAATGTTTATTTCCAATCTCTTATGCTCTTCATAAAATTATAAGCACAAAGAAAGTGCATAACTTGCTTTGTTTCGGCATATTTGTTGCAGAGTTTTTTGTCCCGACGGAGCGTCGTGACATTTCACAACCGAAAATGCCGAGTTTTCGCTCAACAAAGCACAAGTCTGACTTTTGTTCAGAAAATAAGGTTGAGAAAGTATGTGGCATTGTGTCGTAAATTAATTCAGATATTCTTCGCCGTGCCAATAACATATTAGAGGAAAATGAGAAAAATCGGCATTGAATTTATTTGTCATGTTTAAGACGAATACACCTTGGTTTGTAATAACAAGCGGAATGTAAACGGGCCAATGCTTTTACACAATACCGATACTATCTGGCATCGCGGTTTTAAAGAGTTGACTCAGTCCGAACTACTTCGTTCTGGTTGCTGTACGTGTCAGAACGTAAGTTTATAGTCTGCTGAAGCTCCAGTGTGACTATAGCTAGGACAGATGACTGCAAGCACGCAAACCATGATATGCTTCCGAGAAACACAAATCGCATTATAAAAACTGTTATAAAAACATGGCAAACAAATCATGTTATATAATTTGCTGTTAAAATATATTAATGGAAACCTTTGAAATGTCATGTGTTCCTTGGGCTGTTGCCCTTGACTTAAAATGATGGTTTGTTCGGGTGGTTTTTCATTGTTTTTAATGTTTTTGCTCACCCGAACGATCATTGAAAGCACCCAGAAGTCATCATTGCGTCAGGGTCGAGCTTCAACATTTTTGTTCCTGCAATTTAATTCAATTTTGTTTGCCACTTCATGTTAAAATATGTCCAAGCGAATAGTGTGAGAAGGCTTTCCTCAGTGTTCTGTTTATCTGAGCTTATCTTCATGAATTCATGCCATTAAAGGATGCCATTTCTTACCTGGTTAACATTTTTATATTTACTTCTCTTACTTTAACCATTGCCTGCATCGACAGCTTTACCTTGACCACAGAGAGCACTCTGCCAGGATCCCACCATATTTGGTCTCCAACTCATTTGGAATTTTTTGATTTTTTACTTTGAATCTCCGTTATTTCTCTTGCCAACAGCGAGGTTCATAGAAGAAAAATAACATGCAGTTACTGCATCTGCTACTTCCTTCTGCACTTTTAAGGATGGCAGTTACCACATTTCTCACTCCTCTGAGACTTGATACAACTTGTACCATTACTTTTATCCTAAACACCAGCTTGGTCCTCTCATTACTCCACCATCGAAGGTGACAGAGGTTATGCTTCACCCTGCTTGTCTGGTCTGACTTGAGCAGGATATCTCAAAAGTTATGGACGATTCAGACGAAACTCGTGGACAGGTTGGGTGTTTTGCAAGGACAAATTTTATTCAATTTTTGGTGAAGATCAGATCTGAGATCGAATACGAGAATTAAAATTTTTTAAAAGTGATTCTTTCCAATTGAGAGGATAGTGGCTCAACAACGACGTATATAGATGATATTTCAAAAAGTTATGGACGGATTCGGATGAAACTTGGTGGATGAGTTGGGCAGGTGACCGGAACACACTGATTTCAATTTTGTTAATGTCAGATTGCAGATCCGGGCCTATCAGTGGATACAAAACGTTAAACTGTTCAGCCTGGCGAGGTATTATGCACTCACTCTATCGAGTGCCGCTTCTGTTCTCACCTGCCATGGCAACGTCCTGTGAATTTAAATTTACAATTCTCTTTAAGTTAATTATTAAATACACTTGCATCTGCAATAAAAAGTTCAAATCTATACAAGAAGGAATGATGTTATTCCTTTGTGTATTCCAGCTTGTAAATTCAAGTAATATCTTAGCAGTCTTTGATTTATATTTCTACTAGGTCTATCAGCTTGCATTGAGTGCCCAGTTCCTGTTACAAGTTTCTCTTCCTTCTGGAGGACATCTGATTCAAGACATCTCACTCTAACAGCGTTCATGAAACCGACTTGCCCAGGGTTTTTTTCCCCCATCCTTCCCCCAATTTATCCTGTTACTTGTAGGACATACACTGATATTGAACATCTTTATGGGTTTGGCTTGTCTTGCGCTGGTACAGCATCTGGGCCACAAAGCATCAGCCTCGATTACTTGAAAGTACTTTGCTCTGGCAGGACAGCATCATTTATCTTTGGCTCAGTCCATGCATTGACTATTTAAAGTAGCCTTTACAGAAAAAGATGAATCGCTCACGTCACTGGTGCTTTTTTTCTCCTGATGGCTTGGACTCCTTGCTGTTTGGTACCATTGGACTTTTTATACGCCCGATGTAACATATCGGGGCGTATTACTGTGATAACGGTCGGCTCCGTCCATGCCGTCCATCCGTTCCTGTCCGCACTCTAACTCCAAAAAGTTTTTATAACTTTCACGTTTATATTTGGTACAAGGTACAGATGTGGAGACGGTGTGTCGCGACATAGTTCGTCATCTAAAGCGGTTGCCATGGCAACCTGGGATGCTGTTTTCCTATCCGTTCCTGTCCGCACTCTAAACTCCCAAAGTTTTAACTGCACGTTTCATATTTGGTTACATAGGTACAGAACTGTGGAGACGGTATGTCGCGACATACGTTCGTCATCTAAAGTGGTTGCCATGGCAAACCAGGATGCTGTTTTCCATGTAGCCACAATTCTGTATATACCTTGTTCGGCGTTATTGGCTCACTTGCGCTCTTGTCTAATCTGTTCTCCAGAGGAATCTAACTATTAATAGCCATCCATAATCTTTTTGATATGAAACCAACGAGTTGTCTATTGGTAAATGTAAACGCAGCAGTAGGAGAAAACCTCAACATACACTGTATCAAATTACGGTATTTTTAATGCTAGATCAAGGTCATGGAAAGGGCAAGATGACAGATGGAAAATAGCAACAAACTGACAGTGGGGCAGTGGTCCACATTTGGACTACAACAAACAAGGGGATAATGAACAGGAAAAGAGGTTTACAGAGGAGGGAAGAAAACGCAGCAACCTCAGGTGGAGGGTTGACTTAGGTAGGGTTCATGGAGTAAAAAATATCCAAAGGATAGGATGAGGATTACATGAGATGGTGGGGCACCACTTGCTCCGCTCTGGGGGGAAGAGTGCATTGAACATCCTCATGCAGGCATTAACGAACAGGAGAAAGTGGAACAAAAGGGTGGAGGGTGCAGTGACATGGATTTTCGGAGTTTAACCAAAATAAAGTTACTGGAAGCTGTTCAAGCTCTTGAGCTCTCGGCCTCAAGCATCGCCATGGCCTCTCATTGGCAACCACAACCGCAAAGCTGGCCTGCAAAGTCAGCCACAGAATGGGTATCTTACGTCGTTCCAGGCCATTTCTGAAAAGACGGAACTACACACAGCCTACAAACTCCTTTGTCGTAGCTTCAATGAAGTCTGGCACCTCCCTTTTGGCTGGCCCCCCAGCATCACATGATAACTCTCTTCAAGTCAAATGGAATTGAAATGTCACATATTTGGAATGTATATAGCAACGATTTCAATTACAACCATTGAACAGTTGTCCATCATTCTCCTCACACCTTCAGGACATGCATATTGAACCTCTTTTTATGTGTGGTTTGTCATCATTCAGTCGACCTTATGACTCGTCAGTGAAAGGATGTGATTCAATTCTCTGGCCCTAATAGCAAGTTGCAAGACTTCATCTTTACGGACGAGAACGTTCCGTCGATACATGCATATGTCGCCGACGCTGCACTTAGGACCACAAAACCCTGCTTTGGGACTGCGTGCCGAATCTCCAGTCTTGTTCCCCGTTGAAATTGGTCTGCTGGTTTGACTGGTCCGTGATCATTTTTGGATTGGCCAATCGTTGCCAATTGATTACGATCATTTCGGTTGGATACTGTTTTCCCGATTAAAATAAAAACTTGACTTTGGTTCAAACTGATGTCGTTGTTTGTTTATGGAAGGTATATAGATCATTATTCTATTCTCTTAAATATGAGAAAACGTTTGAACCATCCGCAAAAAAAAAATACACACGAGCACTCAAAGTTTTTGTTGCTTTTTGTGAGTACATAATGAGCAACTGCCAAAACGGCTCTCATTGAGAGAAATCGCAAACAAAGCTTCCATAATCCTGAGCTTGAGAGTTGGCTGTGAAATCTTGACTATCGTATAAATAATTGTTAGAAACGCACATGACCAGAACAAAGGAGATAGAAAGTTGGGTGAAATGTGGAGTAAGGAATGGTGGGGGTGCGGAGAGGTTAGTTTGACGGGAAAAGTGGAGTAGTTGAGCATTCTAGCAACATAGCTAGCAGCTTAGCAAGTGGCAGCTTGTAACATTGCACTTATGCCAACAAAATCAATTCTCAGGCAGCTGTCAGAAACATTATCCATTACAGCACATTTTTTTGTAGAATACATGGTTTTGGGAATATATGTGGCTTTAGTCATGTTTTACAATCTTATGCCAGTGCTTAACAACATAAACACTTTTCTTTACAGAGGTCGAGGCTCATGGGAGAGCTGAATGAAAGAGGGGTGCACGTTGGACGTAGCGAAGAAGTGGGAGGGAGTTAGCATTACAAGGAGAGGCCGGAGAAATTGGTAAGGAATGAACACGCAGGGCAGGCAATTAAATTATGGACATGCACACAGGGACAGGTAATTTTGAGTGGGTTGAGTGGACAATGAGCATGGTAAGTAGACAGGGAAAGTTGACAAACGCTCGCGAGTTCATCCGTTCTCGTCATGGCACTGCAGTATGAAGGCTACGTACACTGTTCGAAGCTTGAGACTGGCCAGAGGAAATGATTTAGCTCTGTGAAGATTCTGAGCCACCTTGCCCTGGAAGTCAGAATTCGGACACCTGTGACCAGTCCAGAAAAGGTCATGGAGACGTTATTCCAAGGAGCCCCAAAAAGAACTGCACCTCTACCGGAGGGCTGATTGCAGATAATATACTGGAGGTTATGCTGATCACAAGTTTTCTTAAAATCAATTAAATCCGATAAATTATGAGTGCTGAAGGGGCTGTTGGTATTTAGCATATTTGTGAATGTTGGAAAGGAACTGCTTCTCTTCAATGATCAATTGTCACATGGATTCAGATACAAAAGTGGTGTATTGTTTTTACTTTAATGCTTCCAACTGCCCGAAAATATGATTGTGGTGTTTTGCAGCAAGCCTTCACTGGTCTGTGGCATGACCCCTCTATTTTGAAGAGTGAAAATCTGCAGCTGATTGTATGACGCGAAGGATGTGCAGGGGTTATTCGATAGAGTTAACCACCACAAAAAGAAAAAGAAAAAGGTGGCTTTCCAAGGAGCAAGCCTTGGTTGTTGATCTCTTGTAGGAACGAGGGTTGCTGCTATATGGCACGTGCACGTCGAGATGAAATATGAGAGTCAGAGAGAGCAATAGAATACGAGTTACAAAGGCAAACTTTGGGTGAGGATCCATTCTGCCCTTTTGATACCACGTAAGGAAAATTATAACGATGTATTGCAGACAACCAGTATAGTAAAATAACAAAATACAAGACAAATGTGGTTTTTTTCTTTTTGATCTATTTTTATTTGTGGGTCATTCTTTCATTTTGGTAGCAGTCTGTAGCTGCCTGGTTGCTCATTTGGATCATTTGAGAAAAACTTATGAGAGGAAACGGAAATTGGTTAACAGGAATTTTGGCATTTGTTCGATGGTGCCAGCGATAGCGTCGCCTACTCATCATGAGGACGTTGTGGGAATGTTTAACGTCCACGCAAGTTTATTATTTGGTATGCAGCCTGGTTGGCTGCTTGGTTGCACATTTTTCTGAGGTGTGGCTTGTGCGGCTGATTCAATGCCCCTGTTACCGCAAGCTGGTACTCATTTGCCGACCTTGGAAGGATGACAGCTGGAGTCAACCTGCCTACCTGGTGTTAATTCAACAGCCTGACAGGGCTTTGAACTCAGACCCTAGGGATCTTAGCCAAACACCTTAATCATTAAGGCAACACTAGGCCTAGTACACCAACTAATGCTGGGCGGACGGGATGCCCAGTTTAAATGTCCATCCAGGGACGGAAAACACACTGATGAATGACCCTACATGTAAAACACGGGCATGGTTTATTTAGCTGCTCGGGATTTCAAACCCAGTTAGACAGCTCAGAGGGAGTATGCATCATACCTCTCTGCCACTACCAGCAAATTTTTTGGGTTGATATTTTTTTATTTTGAATGGTTGCTTTTTGCTTCTTATCAATCACTTTTAACGACTAGAAGCACCCGCTCCCTTTACGGGAGCCGCCAGGGGGTCATGTTATTAATTTATGCTATTTTATCCAAGAGGTCGCCAGGATTAAACACCCCAAAATGGTTGCGATCGGTATCAGCGTTCTTGCGGTACCTGGAACAGACAGATGGACAGACGGTGAATTATAGTGAGATTCAAGTCCTTGATTCTGACGTTTTTATCATGCTGATCAATGATCTTTGAGTTAAAGTAGATTGCACATCTTAAACGCAGGAGTTTTCTGTGCATAATGACCCTCGGGTTAAGGTATTACAACTGCAACAAACTCTGATAAAGTGAATGGAGAGCCCCTTCCCCTCCCCTCTCTAAAAAATTAAAAAACAAATCAATTATTACACAAAAATCAGTTGTACCTGACCTTTCATCGGTTCATTTTGGAAACCATTTCAACATGATTGAAGTGAAGTACCAGATATGTTCGTGGTTGCAACATGTAGATTCTCAATGATAAAGGCAGGGAAGAAAGAGAGGATGCGTTGGGTACGTCCACGCTGCGAGAGTCGAGCGGCTCATGAGGAGTAAAACAGCTCATACAGAAACCTGGAGATGGAGAGTTGAAGTTTCAAGTAATAAATCGTACTTGCTGGGAGAATATTTTCGCACTTATTTAACAGCTTGCTGAGCACGTTTTACAAAGCAATAGAAGGGCACTCGGAAGTTGGTATTTAGCATATTTGGATGCTATCACATTCATATCATGATGCATATCAAATATGGCTGACTTCCACCAAAACTATTGGTATACCCCCCCCCCCTCTCTCTACTGATCATTTATGCCTTTGTTCGTCCTATCCATTCAGTGTTCTCGGCTCTTCCATGAGCCGTTCACCTAACAGCTTGGGTTTTGGAATTGGTGAAGATCTGAGATCGCAGTGAACAGCAGTCTTGAAGAGTGAACCATAAAAAAATTGAAAATGACCAAAGAAAAAAAAAAAAGGCATGTGTGACCTGATGCCTTCCATCTGGTGACATGTTGAAAATGAAGCAGTTCCACAAGATAAGTGACAAGAAAAAGAGAAAAGAACAAAAACACTGATATTTGAGTTGTCTGAAACAATTAACTTTGAGTGTAAAGGATCTGAAATATAACTAAAACAAGCTAAAACGACAAAAAGCATAACCCCCATTGTTTTATTATTTTGCGCAGGGGAGTTAAAGGGTAGCCCATGTTATGTACAACCAAATGGCCACCAGTCTAATAGTCGGCCAAATTTAATTTATGATTCAAAGATAACAAAATGAAGTCAGTGCATGTGTATGGACAAACATGGACTTGTGGCTTGTGCCAAGTTTGGACAAAATCGGACCCATGCAATTTCTGCACATACTCTCTGCACATGCTCGACACCTCCGCCATACAATGCCTGATCGCACGAGAACATATTGGGCCAAATAACATTTTTGAATATCCATGCTATACAGTACTACATCCTTTTTGGCCTATCTCCTCAATGGGTGAATGAATCAGTTAAAAAATTCCGTCGGCAATCCAACTGGACTTTACCAAAAATTAACTAGAACGGCAGCTCGAGAGGCGCATAACCTTCGCCGCACCACTATGTTCGGATAAAATTGACCGCAGTTATGACGAAAAAACGATTTCTGACCTTTTCGTTGACCGTGACCTTGACTTTAATCGATTGCTCCGCAAAAAGCTTCGCCTGGCGTCCCTGAGTAACTGCACATCATCTCTTGAAAATTTCATGCAAATCGGTCAGCAGTTTTTGCGCAATGTTGTCCGCACACATATTTACCAATAAATAAATACACAGGGGTCAATACAATACTTCGTCAAACGAAGTTTTGCGAAGGTAATCAGTTCGTCTTTGTTGACCAACCCAATGTAATCAGTTCGTCTTTGTCGCACACCCCAATCTGTCCATAGTAATTTCAATCCGGATCTGTCCAGAAACTTTTTGAGATATCCTGTACAAAACAAAAACAAACAAATAAACAGACACGAAAGGGGTGAAACATAAACCCTCCCTTCACCTTCGTGGTGGAGGTAATGAGTGCATAGCAGTGAATGTGTAGTAAATATGGGGACCGTCATAGTTTGAAACAATTTGAAAGAACCCCTGCGATGCGAGCTAAGGGTTATGCATGGGTGGTGAGGGATGTCATGGAGGTGCACTGCTACACGTTTGTATCCACGTATAATTTGAAATACTATCTTCGGTAATGACGTATGACTGATGTTTGCGAAATCATCACCGCACTCCTCAAACGCTTTTCTTTTATGCACTCTTCACCAGGTCATTTTTGTTTATCTGATCATTATGGCCGACTAGTAGACTGTGTGGCCATTTAGTTGTACATAAACATGGGCTAGCCCTTTAACTCCCTGCGCAAATTAATAAACAATGGGGGTTATGACATTGTCGTTTTTACTTGTTTTAGTTATTTCAGTTAATTGTTTTCAGAACTTAAATTATCAGTGTTTTTGTTCTTTTTTTCTTGTCACTATATCTTGTGGAAACTGCTTCATTTTCACATGTCACAGTGAAGGATCAGGGCACCTGCTTTTTTTTTCCATGGCTTTTTTTTTTCCTTTTGTCATTTTCAATTTTAAAGGTTCACTCTTCAAGACTGCTGTTCACTGCAATTCAGAATCTTCGCCAATCCAATACCATTGATTTTTTTTCTCTACCCTATTAACTTCCACCCAAATTCCCGTCATTCCTAATTTTCCAGTTTTCCTTATTGGAGTTTCCTTCTCCATGCATGTCGTGTTTGCGTCCAGTTTTTGTCTTTATGCCTGATCCGTTCCAGTGTACTAGCTCTTGCTATGCACTCACTATGTATTCAAAATTACGAGACATGGACTCGGTAGAGCGCATATCTCCATCACCTCAACAGATTACGCTTGTGTTCCCACTGATGGGCCGGATCTGGATCTGCGACCTCCATATCTATCAGGCTTGTTTCTTGTCACCTACCTAACTCATCCCCGTGTTTTGCCCCAGGTTTGTCTGAATCCCTCCAACACTTTTTGAGATATCATGCTAGATATCGATTTTGGCCCATCTCTCAATGTTGAGGAATTGCTTTAAAATTTCTAGTGTAGTGATCATGTCCTCCGGATCTTCACCAAAAAGATCTAATCAATTTCTCCGTTGTCACACACCCCAACCTGTCCACAAGATTTGTCCAGAATCGCGTCCATAACTTTTTGAAATATATGCTACATATAGTTGTTCCGAACCAAATCCAAGTGTAATTGGTCATTTTCCTGCCAATATATTTTCATCTTGGCAATTTCGGTGAGCAGATAATAAATAGATCCTGGCCGTATATCTTATTTGGCTTGCCAAACAAGCATGTGGTTCTAAAGTCAGATGGATTATTACACTAAGCTTCATTTATAACCATAATATGAACAAATAAAAAACATATCTGGCACAGCTGCGAGGAAGTTTCTGTTAAACTATGCCATATTGTCACCCGGGGGATAAAATTAAGTTTGAATAAAAAATTGTGTTTGGCAATTGGAATCAGAATTTAGTTGTGTATCCTGGATATTTTCACATTAAAATTAAATGTCATTAATCTCCCATCATGTACGCTTCACATAAATTTCCCCTTCCAATAACCAAAAGAAGGCCTAGTGGCAGCTGAATATAGTGGTTTGGTTGTATATTATTTGATTGTATCCAATTTTTAATGAGTGTTGTTTGGACTAACACTAGTTTTACTCTTCTATTCATTTGATAACCTTAAATGTTTTTGTCACCCCTTTAGCCAAATCAACATCTCTTGTGTTTATTCAATCGATTCAGTCCTTCAAAGGTAACTTTCCAAGAAAAAATTACTTGTCTTTTAACTTCAGCGGAATTATTTCAGATAATTTATTCTTTGGGTTGACAGATGGCCTAGAGGATACGGCATACTCACTTCTAGCTGTCTTGACTAAGTCGCTATACCTGAGGAGTGGGATAGGCCATTCAGCCGTAAGCTGTATCGTGCAGTTTCGTCCACTGCATCGGGGGGGGGGGGGGGGGGGGTGGGGGTATACAAAACCTTGATAATATGATAGTATATATCCAAATACATACGTATCAAAAGTTCTCCACCTGCCAAATAGCTGCCATTATTGTGTATTTTCATCTTGAAAATCTATGCATTCACGTGCGCTCTCTCATTTGATTTTCTCCACTCGGATCACGTGTAGCCACGTGACGCCTCGACAGCCAATAGATGCGGCTGACATCGTATGCAAATTCGTCAACTGTCATGTGACCGCTAAGTTGTCGCAAGATGCGCAGCTTCCTGCGGACATAAAAGGATAGGAAATCACCGCGAGCTGATACGGCGTTTATCGAAATTTTTGATGAAATAATGGCCAGTGAGGACGTCCCCAGTGGTATTATTCACCAGGACAAATGTTGCTGGAACAAAGAAGTTAAACGTTTAACCGCCTGTAAGATGGATAAATAGGGAGTAAAGTGTCAACAAAATGGATCGTCTTACGACGGTCACGAACGGACAGTTTAGCCGAGGAGTGCCGGGCGTGGGAGGACTAACCTCATTCATGGGCGATTGTAATCCGGAGTGCCGGCGCGGGACGGACTAACCATTGTGGCAAATGGCAGCGCATCGACCATCGAGTGAACGCCATTGTACTCTGCTCGGACGCTTTCATATCGCCGGTCCAGCCACAGGCCGGACATTAACATACGGCCGGCGGAGCAGACAACTGGGAGTCAAAACCGCGGACGACTGATCGACACTTGAGGCGCACCCATCAGCGCGAGGATTGACTTTGCCGCATTCGCTAAGTCGTGTGGCGTCTTCGTCTGGGAAGAGCAACCCTGCGCCTCGCCATGGTCAGGGTTGGCCTTGGGGCAGCCCGCAGGATTGAGTCGATGTAACGGTGCGCCGGGCGGTATCGTGTGTCTGCGGAGAGTTGATTCAATTATAATTTATCATTTTACACCGATAGGCAGTTCCGGCTCTTAGTATTTGAGGACGTTCCAGCCTCACGGGTGGACCCAAGCCCCTTACCCGTCACCGCAATCAGCCCCTAGATGTCCCGACTACTACATAGGGAAAGCGGGTAACTAATTTTGGCTTTTCGTGGGGAGTTGCAGTAAGTGCTAGCAAAGGAACGTGTGTAACTGCAGTTCCCGTTGCATTGTAATCGGAAGTAGATAGAACTTTATTTTGCATGAAGATCAACCAAATATATACATAATTATCGCCGCTCAATAATTTATCCGTCTATCACCAGGTGGCGAGGCTAGGAATTCTTCGAGCTGACCAGACGCGATAGATCTATTTTTCGCTATCTAGGCATTGCACTTGGCGATGACCAAGGTCAATTTGCATCAGGGGTTTATCCAAGGCAACTCTCTTCTTCGTCATCACCCCCTCAGAAACATCAGTTCATCAAGTGTTTTCGGTGTTGGCATTTTCAGCAAGTTGGTACATTTACAGCTATCTGTACATGGTACATTGTTTTTTCGACATGAGCATCCTTAACGCCTGATCACTTCGAAACATTGCAAGAACTCATGGCTTTGTAAGAGAATATCTGCACCTGGATCAGTCGCATCCCATGTGGTTGATGTGGTTTACCATCAACCATTTGCAAGCCATGTCCTACAGGAGAGAGGGGCCGTTTATCCACTGGCAAATAGATCGTGATGGATTGCCCGCCTGCGTAATTTGTCTCGTAGGGGCATGTAATGGCATGCACAGTTTTTTTGGCCGATGGTTCATACATGCCATCATCAATAATCGCAGATGTCATCTGCCATGGGTTTTGTGAACAACCGTTTTCAGCCCACGTATCTTTTTGCATCGATGAAGCGACCTGGGTAAGCAAGTGTCGTGATATTTTATATCAAATATCATTATTAGGTAACAGTAACAGAATTATACCAAGATAAAACTAAATTATGAAATGGATTCTTCACCACCAAATAGACGAGGTTTAATGGTCAAATAAGCACATGCAGGCACAAAAATACGCTCCAAACCAGCCCAGATGACTCGGATTTTCTTTCACACTCAATATACACTTGTGCACTCTTCTTGGGGCCTAACGTCAGTTCGTGGATGACCGTCTAATGACAGACCATTGTTTGACACTTATCTCTCCGTTTATCATCTT
>CM068953.1:66689506-66711129 GCA_035128595.1 Eptatretus atami
TCTCCTTAAATGAGATCGCATAAAACTTGACCTGATTGAGCTGAAATGAGATGCATTTCTAAATTCAGGCATGCAAAAAACATTATGAGAACCGTCTGAGAAAAACCCTAGACCTCTGAAAAAAAATATTTCAAATGCAGCCCAGTGGTAATTTAAGTGTCTGAAAACAATTAACTTGGTGTAAAGAGATCTGAAAATAACTAAACAAGTAAAAACGACAAAATGTCATAACCCCTTGTTTTAGTAAAATTTTGCTGCAGGGAGTTAAAGGGCTAGCCCATGTTTATGTACAACTCAAATGGCCACCAGTCTACTAGTCGGCCATATATGATCAGATAACAAAATGACCTGGTGAAGAGTGCATAAAAGAAAAGCGTTTGAGGAGTGCGGTGATGATCTTTCGCAAACATCAGTCATAAGTCATACCAAAGATAGTATTTCAAATTATACGTGGATACAACGTGTAGAGTGCACCTGCCATGACATCCCCATCACCCCCATGCATTAGCCTTTCCTCACATCGCAGGGGTTCTTTCAAATTGTTTCAACTTATGACGGTCCCCATATTTACTACACATTCACTGCTATGCACTCATTACCTCCACCACCGAAGGTGAAGGAGGTTATGTTTTCACCCCTTTCTGTCTGTTTATTTGTTTTTTTTGTTTGTGTACAGGATATCTCAAAAAGTTCTGGACAGATCCGGATGAAATTTTATGGACAGATTGGGTGTGTGACAAAGACGAACTGATTACATGGGTGTGTCACAAAGACGAACTGATTACCTTCGCAAACTTCGTTTGACGAAGGTATTGTATTTACCCCTGTGTATTTATTTATGGTAAATATGTGTGCGGACAACATTGCGCAAAAACTGCTGGACCGATTTGCATGAAAATTTTCAGAGATGATGTGCAGTTACTAAGGACGCCAGGCGAAGCTTTTGGGAGCAATCGGATTAAAGGTCAAGGTCACGGTCACGAAAAGGTCAGAATCGTTTTTCGTCATAACGCGGTCAATTTTTATCCGAACTAGTGGCTGCGGCGAAGTATGCGCTCTACGAGTGCCCGTTCTAGTTAGATTTTGGTAAAGGTCCAGGTTTGGATCTGCCGACGAGAATTTTTAACTGATTCTTCACCATTGAGAGATAGGGCCAAAAAGGATGTAGTACTGTATAGCATGATATTTCAAAAATGTATTTGGCCCAATATGTTCTCGTGGATCAGGATTGTATGGCGAGGTTGTAGCATGTGGCAGAGGTATGTGCAGAAATGCATGGTCCGATTTTGTTCAAACTTGGCACAAGCACAGTCCATGTTGTCATACACATGCACTTGACTCATTTGTTATCTGATCATATATGGCCGACTAGTAGACTGGTGGCCATTTTGGTTGTACATAAACATGGGCTAGCCCTTTAACTCCCTGCAGCAAAATTAATAAAACAATGGGGGTTATGACATTTTGTCGTTTTTTACTTGTTTTAGTTATTTTCAGATCTCTTTACACCAAGTTAATTGTTTTCAGACACTCAAATTATCAGTGTTTTGTTCTTTTCTTTTTCTTGTCACTATATCTTGTGGAACTGCTTCATTTTCACATGTCACCAGAGGAAGGATCAGGTCACACATGCTTTTTTTTTTCTTTTTCATTTTCAATTTTTTTATGGTTCACTCTTCAAGACTGCTGTTCACTGCGATCTCAGATCTTCACCAATCCAAAACCAAGCTGTTAGTGAAGGCTCATGGAAGAGCGAGAACACTGAATGGATCAGGAAGCAACAAGGCAAAAATGATCAGTAGAGAGAGGGGGGGGGGGGGTATACCAATAGTTTTGGTGGAAGTCAGCCATATTTGATATGCATCATGATATGATGTGATAGCATCACAAATATGCTAAATACCAACTCCTGAGTGCCCTTCTAGTTTGCTTTGTAAAACGTAGCTCAGCAAAAGCTGTATAATGTGGTGAAAATATTCTCCCAGCAGTACGAGTTATTACTTGAAACTTTCACTCTCCATCTCCAGGTTTCTGATGAGCTGTTTGTACTCCTCATGAGCCGCCGACTCTTCTGCAGCGTGGGACGTACCCAACGCATCCTCTCTTTCTTCCCTGCCTTTATCTATGAGAATCTACATGTGCAACCACGAACATATCTGTATCTTCACTTCATCATGTTGAAATGGTTCCAAAATGAAACCGATGAAAGGTAGTGTACAACTGATTTTTGTGTAATAATGATTTGTGTTTTTATTTTTAGAGAGGGGAGGGGAAGGGGCTCTCAATTCACTTTATCAGAGTTTGTTGCAGTTGTAATACACTTAACCGAGGGTCATTTAATGCACAGAAAACTCCTGGTTTTAAGATGTGCATCTTACTTTAACTCAAAGATCATTGGATCAGCGTGATAAACGTCAGAATTAAGGACTTGAATCTCACTATAATTCACCGTCTGTCCATCTGTCTGTTCCCAGGTACCGCAAGAACGGCTGAACCGATCGCAACCATTTTTGGGGTGTTTAATCCTGGGACCTCTTGGAGTAAAATAGGCATAAATATAATAACATGACCCCCTTGGCGGCTCCCGTAGGGAGCGGGTGCTTCTAGTCGTTAAAAGGTGATTTGATAAGAAGGCAAAAAGCAACCATCAAAATAAAAAAAATTATCACCAAAAATATTTGCTGGTAGTATGGCAGAGAGGTATGCATGCATACTCTCCTCTGAGCTGTCTAACCTGGGTTTGAATCCCGAGCCAGCTATAAACTGCCATCCCGGTGTTTTACATGTAGGGTCATTCATCAGTGTGTTTTCCGTCCCTTGGATGGACATTAAACTGGGCATCCCGTCCGCCAGCATTAGTTGGTGTACTAGGCCTAGTGTTGGCTTAATGATTAAGGTGTTTGGCTTAAGATCCTAGGGTCTTGAGTTCAAGCTCCTGTCAGGCTGTTGAATTAACACCAGGTAGGGTTGACTCAGCCTGTCATCCTTCCAAGGTCGGCAAAATGAGTACCAGCTTGCTGGTAACAGGGGCATTGAATCAGCAGCACAGCCACACCTCAGAAAATGATGCAGCCAAGCAGCCACAGGCTGCATACAAATAAATAACAACTTGGTGGACGTTAAACATCCCACAATGTCCTTCATGATGAGTAGGCGAGCTATCGCTGGCACCATGAACAAATGCCAAATTCCTGTCTAACCTACAGGGGTTCCTCTCATAAGTTTTCTCAAATGAATCCAATGATGCAACCAGGAGCTACAGACTGCATACAAAATGAAAGAATGACCCACAAATAAAAAATAGGATCAAAAGAAAAAAAAACATGTTCTTGTATTTATGTTATTTTACTATCTGGTGTCTGCAACTCACATCGGTTATAATTTCTCCTTACGTGGATATCAAAAGGCAGAATGAGATCCTCACCCAAAGTTTGCCTTTGTACTCGTATTCTATTGCTCTCCTGACTCTCATATTTCATCTCGACGTGCACGTGCCATATAGCAGCAACCCTGTTCCTACAAGAGATCAACAACCAGGCTGCCTCCTTGGAAAGCTCCCTTTTTCTTTTTCTTTTTGTGGTGGTTCAACTCTATCGAATAACCCCTGCACATCCTTCGGTCATACAATCAGCTGCAGATTTTCACTCTTTCAAAATAGAGGGTCATGCCACAGACCATGAAGGCTTGCTGCAAAACACCACAATCATATTTTCAGGGCAGTGGAAGCATTAAAGTAAAAACAATACATCACTTTTGATCTGAATCCATTGACATTGATCATTGAGAGAAGCAGTTCCTTGTCCAACATCACAAATATGCTAAATACCAACAGCCCCTTTCAGCACATCATAATTTATCGGATTTAATTGATTTTAGAAAACTTGTGATCAGCATAACCTCCAGTATATTTCTGCAATCAGCCTCCGGTAGAGGTGCAGTCTTTTGGGGCTCCTTGGAATAACGTCTTCCATGACCTTTTCTGGACTGGTCACGTGTCCGATCTGACTTCCAGGGCAGGTGGCTCAGAATCCTTCACAGAGCTAAATCATTCCTCGGCCAGTCTCAGCTTCGAACAGTGTACGTAGCCTTCATCTGCAGTGCCATCGAGAGAACGGATGAACTCTGCGAGCTGTTTGTCAACTTTCCCTGTCTACTTACATGCTCATTGTCCACTCAACCCACTCAATTACCTTGTCCTGTGTGCATGTCCATAATTATGCTCCCTGCGTGTTCATTCCTTACCAATTTCTCCGACCTCCCTTGTATGCTAACTCCCTCCACTTCTTCGCTACGTCAACGTCACCCCTCTGTCATTCAGCTCTCCCATGAGCCTCGACCTCTGTAAAGAAAAGTGTTTTATGTTGTTAAGCACTGGCATAAGATTGTACAAACATGACTAAAGGCCACATATATTCCCAAAACCATGTATTCTACAAAAAATGTGCTGTTAATGGATAATGTTCTGACAGCTGCCATGAGAATTGATTTTGTTGGCATAAGTGCAATGTTACAAGCTGCCACTTTGCTAAGCTGCTAGCTATGTTGCTAAATGCTCAACTACTCCACTTTCCCGTCAACTAACCTCTCCGCACCCTCCACCATCCCTACTCCCACATTTCCACCCTAACTTTCTTCTCCTTTGTTCTGGTCCTATCGTGCTTCTAATCATTATTTATACGATAGTTCAGATTCACAGCAACTCTCAGCTCAGGAATTATGAATGGCTTTGTTTGCATTTCTCTTCAATGAACTCTTTTGCATTGCTCGTATTATGTACTCACAAAAAGCAACAAAACTTTTGATGCTCGTGTTATTTTTTTTTTGGGATGTTCAAACGTTCTCATATTTAAGAGGAATAGAATATTGATCTATATACTCCATAAACAAACACGACATCAGTTTGAACCAAAGTCAAGTTTTTATTTTAATGGGAAAACATATCCAACCGAAATGATCGTATCAATTGGCAACGATGCCAATCCAAAAATGATCACGGACCAGTTCAAATCCAGAGACAATTTCAACGGGAATCAAGACTGGAGATCGTGCAGCGCAGTCCAAAGCAGTGGTTTTGTGGTCCTGAAGTGCAGCGTCGGCGACATATGCATGGTATCGACGGACGTTCTCGTCCGTAAAGATGAAGTTTGCACCTTGCTATTAGGGCCAGAGGAATGATCACATTCCTTTCACTGACGAGTCATAACGGCGACTGAATGATGACAAACCAAACACATAAAAGAGGTTCAATATGCATGTCCTGAAGGTGTGAGGAGAAATTGATGGACAGACTGTTCAATGGTTGTAATTGAATCTTGCTATATTGACATTCCAATAATGTTGACAGCTTTCAATTCCATTTGACTTGAAGAGAGTTACATGTGATGCTGGGGGGCCAGCCAAAAGGGAGGTGCCATACTTCATTGAGCTACGGACAAAGGAGTTTTGTAGGCTGTGTGTAGTTCTCGTCTTTTCAAGAAATGCCTTGGAACGACGTAAGATACCCATTCTGTGGCTGACTTTGCAGGCCAGCTTTGCGGTGTGGTTCGCCAATGAGAGGCCATGGCTGATGCTGAGGCCGAGAGGCTCAAGAGGCTGAACAGCTTCCAGTAACTTTATTTTGGTTAAACTCCGAAAATCCATGGTCACTGCACCCCTCCACCCTTTTGTTCCACTTTTCTCCTGTTCGTTGAATTGCCTTCATGAGGATGTTCAATTGCACTCTTCCCCCCCAGAGCGTCGAGCAAGTGGTGCCCCACCATCTCATGTAATCCCTCATCTATCCTTTGGATATTTTTTACTCCATGAACCCTACCCAAGTCAACCCTCCTACCTGCAGGTTGCTGCGTTTTCTTCCCTCCTCTGTAACCTCTTTTCCTGTTCATTTATCCCCTTGTTTGTTGAGTCCAAATGTGGACCCACTGCCCCACTGTCAGTTTGTTGCCTATTTTCCATCTGTCATCTTGCCCTTCCATGAGCCTTGATCTTGCATTAAAAAAATACCGTAATTTGGATACAGTGTATGTTTGAGGTTTTCTCCTACCTGCTTCGTTTTATATTTACCATAGACAACTCGTTTGGGTTTCATATCAAAAAGATTATGGATGGCTATTATAGTTTATCTCTGGAGAACAGATTAGAACAAGAGCGCAAGTGAGCACAATATACGCCCGAACAAGAAGGTATATACAGAATTGTGCTACATGGAAAACAGCATCCTGGTTGCCATGGCAACCACTTTAGATGACGAACGTATGTCGCGACATACCGTCTCCACAGTCTGTACCTATGTACCAAATATGAAACGTGAAAGTTAAAAACTTTGGGAGTTAGAGTGCGGACAGGAACGGATGGAAAACAGCATCCCGGTTGCCATGGCAACCACTTTAGATGACGAACGTATGTCGCGACACACCGTCTCCACAGTCTGTACCTATGTACCAAATATGAAACGTGAAAGTTAAAAACTTTTGGAGTTAGAGTGCGGACAGGAACGGATGGACGGATGGACGGACGACCGGTATCACATAATACGCCCCGATATATACATCGGGCGTATAAAAAGTCCAAATGGTACCAAACAGCAAGGAGTCCAAGCAACAGGAGAAAAAAAGCACAGTGAGTGAGCGATTCATCTTTTTCTGTAAAGGTACTTTAAATAGTCAATGCATGACTGAGCCAAAGATAAATGATGCTGTCTGCCAGAGCCAAAGTACTTTCAAGTAATCGAGGTTGATGCTTTGTGGCCCAGATGTACCAGCGCAAGACAAGACCACCCCATAAAGATGTTCAATATTCAGTGTATGTCCTACAAGTAACAGGATAGATTGAACGCTGTTAGAGTGATATGTCTTGAATCAGATGTCCTCCAGAGGGAAGAGAAACTTGTAAGAGGAACTGGGCACTCAATGCAACTGAATAGACCTAGAAGAATATAAATCAAGACTGCTAGTTATACTATGAATTTACAGCTGGATACACAAGGAATAACAATCATTCCTTCTTATATAGATTGAACTTTTTATTGAGATGCAAGTGTATTTAAATAAATTAACCTTAAAGGAAATGTAAATTTAAATTCACAGGACGTTGCCATGGCAGGTGAGAACAAGAACGGCACTCGATAGAGTGAGTGCATATACCTCCGCCAGGCTGAACAGTTTACGTTTTGTATCCCACTGATAGGCCGGATCTGCATCTGAACATTAACCAAAATTGAAATCAGTGTGTTCCGGTCACCTGCCCAACTCATCCACCAAGTTTCGTCAGAATCCGTCCATAACTTTTTGAAATATCATGCTATATATCGTTTTGAGCACTATCCTCTCAATTGGAAAGAATCACTTTTAAAAAAATTTTAATTCTCGTATTCGGATCCAGATCTGGATCTTCACCAAAATTGAATAAATTTGTCCTTGCAAAACACCCAACCTGTCCACCGAGTTTCGTCTGAATCCGTCCTTAACTTTTTGAGATATCCTGCTCAAAGTCAGACAGACAGGCAGGGGTGAAAACATAACCTCTGTCTACCTTCGATGGTGGAGGTAATGAGAGGACAACTGGTGTTTAGGATAAAAGTAATGGTACAAAGTTGTATCAAGTCCTCAGAGAGTGAGAATGTGGTATACTGCCATCCTTAAAAGTGCAGAAGGAAGTAGCAGATGCAGTAACTGATGTTATTTTTCTTCTATGAACCTCGCTGTTGGCAAGAGAAATAACGGAGATTCAAAGTAAAAAATCAAAAAATTCCAAATGAGTTGATGGACAAAATATGGTGGATCCTGGCAGAGTTGCTCTCTGTGGTCAAGGTAAAGCTGTCGATGCATGCAATGGTTAAAGTAAAGTAAGTAAATAGTAAAATGTTAACCAGTAGAAATGGCATCCTTTATGCATGAATTTCATTGAAGATAAGCTCAGATAACAGACACTGATGGAAACCTTCTCACCTATTCGCTTGACATATTTTACAGAAGTGGCAACAAATTGATTAAATTGCAGGACAAAATGTTGAAGCTTCGACCCATGACCAATGATGACTTCCCTGGTGCTTTCAATGATCTTCGGGTGAGCAAAACATAAAAACATGAAAAACCCACCCGAACAAACAATCATTTTAAGTCAAGGGCAACAGCCCAAGGAACACATGACATTTCAAGGTTTCCATAATATATTTTACAGCAAATTTTATACAACATGATTGTTTGCCATGTTTTTATAACAGTTTTATAATGCGATTGTGTTTCTCGGAAGGATATCATGGTTGCGTGCTTGCAGTCATCTGGTCCTAGCTTATAGTCACACTGGAGCTTCAGCAGACTATAAACTTACGTTCTGACACGTACAGCACCAGAACGAAGTATCGGACTGAGCTCAACTCTTTAAACCCGATGCCAGATAGTATCGGTATTGTGTAAAAGCAATGGCCTCGTTTACATTCCGCTTGTTATTACAACACAAGGTGTAATTCGTCTTAAACATTACAAATAAATATCATGCGATTTTTCTCATTTTTCCTCTAATATTGTTATTGGAACGGTGAAGAATATCTGATTAATTTACGACACAATGCCAACATACTTTCTTCAACTTATTTTCTGAACAAAAGTCAAGACTTGTGCTTTGTGAGCGAAACTCGGCATTTCGTGCGGAAATGTCACGACGCTCCGTCGGGACAATAAACTTGCAACAAATATGCTGAAACAAGCAAGGTTATGATTTTCTGTGATTATAATTTATGAAGAGCATAAGAGATTGGAAATAAACAATTAGCTTCACAATCAGAGGTATCAGCGAGTGCGACAGCCTGGAGAAAAGAAAATGCGATCATTCTGGCACGACTTTGCAATGCGAAGTATGTTGTATGGTACGGCGGGACATGAGTCCTAGTAGAGGTAAAATACCCATGTCAGAAATAACAGAAATCTACAAGGTCTTCACAATGTTTGTGTAGTGAACAGCTGTTCCCATTTATTGTTCACAGCTAGTACATACCATGTATGTCAGCAGGTGCTTACCTGACATATTTGGTGGAAAACGATTGCATTGTTATTTTTTTGAATATGGTTGTTTTCGCTCAGCTGAGTGCCTTTCCCCGTCATATCCTACTTCAGAGAAGTTGTAAAATTACTGTCCTAAGCATCGCATGTAATACTTTTTTGGGGATCGTTAAGGCAACTCAAAGTCCATTCAAGTTATGAACATCTTACATTCACTGTTAGAGCCTTTAAGGATCTCAGCAAAGCGACAAACAGCTTCATTCAGTGTACATTAAAAACATACCAAACTAACATACTATGTCGGATTTAATGTTGTACGTGCTACAACTGAAAATGGTATGAAAATACACGCAATGTTGCCTTACCCATTAACAGCCAAATCAATAAAACTCTATTCACAGCAGTACGAGTTGAGTTCAAATCCCAAGGCATTTACTTTCACTCCAGCAATGCATGGAGAAATCTCTGAGTGTGTCGTCTGGCATTCAAGTTAAGTGGCTAAGCGCAAGTAAAAGAAAGACGGATAAAATTGTCTACTTAATATGTGGTGTATCATAATAGAAGTGATTGTGCTATGACCTTTAATTGTGGTATCTTTTAAAAAATTGCACATTAAAACTCGAAGGGCACTCAGTGGAGCGCATACCTCCGACACGCAATGCCTGATCCATGAGAACATATCAGGCCCAATACATTTTTGAAATATTGTGCTATATAATCGATCATTATTGGCCCTCTCAATGGTGAAAAAGACTTTAAAAATTAAATAACTCTCGTATCTGGATACGGATTTGGATCTTCACCAAAATCTCATCAATTAGTCCTTTTCACACACCCAACCTGTCCAACAAGTTTGGCTGAATCCGCCAAGAACTTTTTGAGATATCGTGCTATATATTGGTTTCGCCCTATCTTTCAATGGTGAAGAATAACTTCAAAAATTATCGGATTTGGATCCAGATCTTCACCAAAATTGAATCAATTCTTCCTTGTCACACACCCAGCATGTCCACCAAGTTTTGCCCGAATCTGTCCACAACTTTTTGAGATATTGTGCTGTATATCATTTTTGGCCCGATCTCTCAATGGTGAAGAATCACTTTAAAATTCTAGTCGCCGGATCCAGATCTTCACCAAAATCAAATTAGTTCGTCCTGGTCAAATGCCCAACCTGCCTACCAAATTTCATCTAAATTCGTCCACAACTTTTTGAGATATCCTGCACCCAAACAGACGAACAAACAAGAAAAAGACGTCATGCAGAGCACAATGCTTGCAAAATCCACCCCCCCCTCTCCAAAGATTGCCATGGATACATCAAATTGTCCATTTGATTTATATTAAAATTGACAATCTTAATCAAAGCCAGGTCAATCGGATGAAAATTGATTATTTTTCAGATTGAAATTGATGATTTTAGAAGTTTGACCTTGAGTTGACCTTTGACCTTTTGACCTCAAAAACAGTTGTTTTCCCAATGCAGTGATGGACTATGCAATTCCTGTTTAATTTTCAAGTTAATAGGATGTAAGTTGACGATTTTTCAGACAAAAATTGATTATTTTAGAAGTTTGACTTGAGTTGACCTTTGACCTTTTGACCTCAAATAGTTGTTTTCGCAATTCAGTGACACAATATGCAAATCCTCTTCAATTTTCAAGTCAATCAGATGAAAAATGACGATTTTAGAAATTTGACCTCAAAATCAATAGGCTTCTCAGTTGAGACTACCTCTACAACTTGGTGAAGTTTCATGTCGATTAGTTTAGAATTGTGACCTGCAGGCGATTGACAAACAGACAAACAGACAATAACAAAATCGACTAACCAATATACTTGAAAAAAAATCTTCGATTTTGCAAGTAACAAACAGACAGACAGAGAGGGGTGAAAACACAACCTCCTTCACCTTTGGTGGTGGAGGTAAATATACTGTATATGGGACTTTAAACATTGTATTGGAGTTAAAGATCTGCCTGGAAGTTTAAAACTGGGATTTAAAACATTTAACCATCAATGGAGATCATTAAATGTTGGGTTAATACTTCACATTTAAAATCCATTAAAAGTAATTTTTGTGACGCACTTTTTTCTTTATCTTATTTTTAGATCCTCGTGGATCTCTGTCTTACTCACGTTGTTGTTCTTGTGGACTTTTTTGTTTCAGCAGCCAACAGTTTTCATCGAAACTTCCTGAAACTTGGCATATATGTAAAAAATACCCTGCGCAGACAGTAACCATCTCCGATTTTGAAAATTCCTCCTAGAAAAAAAGTTATGACGTCAAAATATCTCCGCTAATGGAAATCGCCTAAAAAATTATCTCCGAAACTAGGCAAGCTTTTTGAATTCTGTTTGCGGGAATCGAACAGGCATTAGCAGAGATGAATTACGCACATATGATCCATCACTATGACGTCATATCAATTTTTATGACGTCATTCCAATTTTTTGACATTTTAGAATCCTGCGTGGAGGATCTCTAAGTCTTACTCACGTTGTTGTTTATCATCTTCTTCTTGTGGACTTTTTAGATGCTCGTTGAGGATCTCTAAGTCTTACTCACGTTGTTGTTCTTCATCTTCCTCTTGTGGACTTTTTTGTTTCACAACCTACAGTTTTCATCGAAACTTCCTGAAACTTGGCATATATATGTAGAAATACCCTGCGCAGACAGTAACCATCTCCGATTTTGAAAATTCCTCCTAGAAAAAAAGTTATGACGTCAAAATATCTCCGCTAATGGAAATCGCCTAAAAAATTATCTCCGAAACTAGGCAAGCTGTTTGAATTCTGTTTGCGGGAATCGAACAGAGCATTAGCAGAGATGAATTACCGCACATATGATCCATCACTATGACGTCATATCAATTTTTATGACGTCATTCCTATTTTTTTGACATTTTTTGTTTCACAACCCAGAGTTTTCATCGGATCTTCGTGAAACTTGCCATGTATATGCAGAAAGCCCACGCGCAGGCAGTAACCATCTCCGATTTTGGAAATTCTTCCTAGAAAAAAAGTTGACGTCATAATATCGCCGCTAATGGAAATCACCTACACCATTATCTCCGAAACGAGGCAAGCTGTTTGAATTTTGTTTGCGGGAATCAATCCGGGCATTAGCACAGATAATTTATCGCAAACCTGATACATCACAATGTCGTCATATTCGTTTTTATGACGTCATCATTAAGAGGACGAGAATCTTCGCTCATTTGAGCTTGTTTTATGTAGATATTGAGGCTCTTGTAACAGTGTAATCACAGCAATGCAATGAATCAACAGACCAGAAGAAGCTGATAATCTTGGTCCCCACCATTTGGGTGGTATGAGGAATAGATCTGTGTAATATGAAAGATAAATCTTCAACAGTTTTTGAAATGTCACGAACGCAAGCCAAGTTACCGAAATGGTTGCCATGGCAACATAATTCAGCCAATCAGTGCCGTGACCGGTTGAGATTATGTCATGATGACTAGATATCTGCAATATGAAAGCTAAATGTTCAACAGTTTTTGAAATATCGTGTTCATTAATTAAAGTGCATTGACAGATGATCGGTCGGTTGGTTGGTCGGACAGAGCTCATTCTCCTGTCCCCGTCTCCAACCTTGCTGGAGGGGCACGGGACAACAATGAAATGACCTTTGAGTCCTTGATTTCAGTTTTACTGCAATGGTTAGGAACAGGTCTCGACAATTTCTTGCCAGTGAGCCGTTCTTCTTTGCTTTTCAAAGGATGATTTCCTTCCATCGTGTTATATACAACGGCTAGCGTGGTTCGGCTCGCTACCCACGCCTCTTCACACGTCGTTGCAGAGATTGACGTCACTGGTTTTCTGTGTTGTCATGATTTACACCAATCATAATGCAAGCATTTCTTCTCTACAAATGTATTTGAAATATTGGTGATATTATATTTATTTGAAATTTAATTTGTGATATAAAAAGGTCCAAGTGGTCAAAATGGTCAAGAGTAGAAGCTGTCTAATCTGTCTGAAGAGTGTAAGGGGTCTAAATGGTGGTAAGGTCTTAGGGGTCTAGAGGGTCTTGGGGGTATTTTGGGTTCTCGGGGTCTTCGGGGTCTTCAAGGTCCTCGGTGACTTTTGGGTTTTCAGTTCCTCAGTGACTTTTGGGTTTTCATGCTCTTTTGGGTCCTTAGGGGTCTTGAGGAATTAACGTTCAAACAGGACATAATTAATAGGCATAGTCTTCACGGACTGACGAATAGTTTCCATTTTTATATACACTCAGTGTACAAAACATTAAGAAACACCTGCTCTTTCCATGAAATAGACTAATCAGGTGAATCCAGGTGAAAGCTATGTACGATCCCTTATTGATTGCACCTGTTAAATCCACTTCAATCAGTGTAGATGAAGGGGATGAGACTGGTTAAAGAAGGATTTTTGAGCCTTGAGACGATTGAGGCATGGAATGTGGATGTGTACCATTCGGAGGGTGAATGGGAAGACAAACGATTTAAGTGCCTTTCAACGAGGTATGGAAGGAGGTGCCAGGTGCACCGATTTGAGTGCGTCAAGAAACGCAACGCTGCTGGGTTTTTCACGCTCAACAGTTTCCCTTGTGCATCAAGAATGGTCCACCAACCCAAAGGACATCCAGCCAACAGCAGGCCATTGGTTGAAAACGGTCATTGATGAAAGAGGCCAAAGAAGGCTGACACAAATTGTGCAGAGCGACAGACGGGCTACAGTTAGTCAACTGACAGTCCAGCACAACATTGGTGTTGGAAGACCCATAAAAGAATGCACAGCTCATCGTGGCTTGACACGAATGGGGTATGGCAGCCGACAACTCCACAGAATTACACTCCTTTTAGAAAAAAAACAAGAACCCGCGGTTGCAGTGAGTTAAGGAACAAAAACACTGGGCACTGGAGGATTGGAAAAACATTGCCTGGTCTAATGAATCCCGGTTCCTGCTGTTTCACGCTGATGGGATGACTTGGTTATGGAGAAACCCACATGAGTACATGCATCCATCATACCGTGTGTCATCATTGCAGGCTGGTGGTGATGGTGTGATGGTGTGGGGCGTGTTTTCATGGCACACATTGAGCCCCTTGAAAAAAGTGGAGCACCGTTTGAATGCCACAGGATATCTGAACATCATTGCCAATCAGGTGCATCCGTTCATGGCAGCAGTGTATACATCTGCAAATGGATTTCTTCAGCAGGATAATTCCCCGTGCCACAAGGCTAGGATTGTCCAGGAATGGTTCCATGAACATGACAGTGAATTCAGCTTAATGCAAGTGGCCTGTCCAGTCGCCAGATCGCAATCCAATTGAGCATCTGTGGGATGAGATGGAATGAGCTATTCAGAGTAGAGATCCACTACCAGCCAACTTGACACAACTGTGGGAAGCATTGGAGTCAACGTGGGCCAACATCCTTGTGGAACGCGTTTGACACCTTGTAGAGTCCATGCCCCGACAAAATGAGACTGTTTTGAGGGCAAAAGGGGGTGTAACTCAACATTAGGAAGGTGTTCCTAATGTTTTGTACACCGAGTGTATATATATAGATAACAAATGGTCATTATGTATTAATTTTGGGTGTAACACAACAAAATGTTTCCACATTCTGTAAATGTCCAGCCACCTCAACATTGACAGTGCAAGCATTAATTTTCTACAAATTCAAACGTACGGACAGGAGTGGAATCCATCCTGGTTTTGTCTTGTGTGAATATTTTGTTTTTCGAGAGTCAAATAGCATGGAAAAAAAAAATAAAGTACTGAACATTAAAATAACAAATGTCAATCTGTTTTCATGCATTATATAATGTGACATTGTCCATGCAATGTGCTGCTGAGAAGCAAACTTCTTGACACTGATGGGTTTATGCTTTTATATTATTGTACATTGTATGAAGTGAAGAGCTCCTGAGGACCGTGGATAAGCTAAAAGAATGCGGTGCAGGGATTTTGATGCTCTTTGTGAATATCTCTTATTTCCAATGAAAAAGACCTCATTATTTTCAAGTGAAGAGTGTATGCCAGAGATTTGCCCAACAATTATTACCATATTAATTAAAGCTTTATTAAGCTATGGTCATTAAAAAGCAGCAACAGTGAAAGAGTACTTGACATTTAAAATTTTGAAACATTTTAACCATCAAAGCATTTTTGAAGCCATCAAGTTTCCCACAACTTCTAGTTATTCTTATTGTCGCATTTTGAACTTTTTTGATATATTAATGACTTCAGATGTTTCTATCTTACGCAATTCTATCTTTCTATCTTCAGACTTCTCTTGCAAAGGTACTTACGCTTGCAGGCTTTGCGGTTGTCGATGGCCCGGTTGAGATCACGATAATATCCCTCCTTGCAGTAATGGCAGTGACGTCCGGCCGTATTGTGCCGGCAGTTGAGGCAGATGCCCCCACTTTTTCTTCCTGACAGCTTATACAGTTCCATGTTGAAGCGGCATTTCCGTGCATGCAAATTGCAGTTGCAAGCTAGAGTAGGAGTTGGAAGAAGCAAGAAATTAGAAATTGATGAAGAAGAAAGTATGACAACGTACCACCAACAACTTCAATTAGTACGCAAGATGATGATATCATTACTAGCATGGTACTCCCGCCCTCCCACCCTCCCACCCTCCAGGCCTCCGGGTGAGAGTGCCCATCTCACACCTTCGGTGGGCAATTTTAAAATGGTGATATTTCCACAAAGTGATACTTTCTTCTGGAATATAGTGTACACTTGAAAAAAAATTGGGATATACTCTAACCATATTTGCCTTGCTGAACCATACTATAATGCTTTTGAGTTATAAATGAGACAAAAATTATTTCCCACAAAGTGATGTTTTCTAGGACACACTTTTACACCTGAAAAAAAAGTTAAATCAATTAAAAATTTTTTTTTTAACTTTTTGTATTTTTTTTTCTTCCCTCAGGGGAGGGGGCATGGGCTTGGTTAAAAACACTCAACATCAACCACACAACACCCTTGACAAGACCCCACCAACAGCACTCCGTACACATCCCATCAATCTCAAACTACCTAAAATTCCTTCAACATCCCTATATGCTCGATCTCCATAACTTCCAGGTACCTCTCTAATTCTAATTTAAACTTATCTACTTTTTCTGTTGCCACTACCTTTCCAGGGAGGTCATTCCATGCATTAACTACTCTCTGAGTGAAAGTCCCCTGCCTAACTACCATCTTAACTCTCCTCGTCTTTACTCTCAGGCTATGCCTCTGGTTCTATCACTGTCTACTCCGCGGAATAATTCATCTGCACTTATTTTATCTCCATCTTTCATTATCTTAAACATATCTATCATATCTCCTCGTAAAGGCCCAGTCACACCTTGACGATTTAGCCAGTGTATGCCGACTTATGAAAAATTTGTCTAAAACGCTGGCACACGTCGAATGAATACGTTATGGTAAGTTTTGTATACGTTAAGAGCACGCTGAAAACACTGCCATACGTCGTAGTACGCTGGCTTTCATCGTTGTACTTTGCGGTTGTCCTCAAATTTTAGCATGCTTGAAATTTTACGACGTATGCCAGCGTATGACTCACACGTTCCGCTACGCTGGCCAAAGTTGTAGGCACGTTATGCGATCGTTGACACACGTCGACACACGTTACTTGTAAGTTACTCATAAGTCGAAACACGTCGAGGTAATGTTAGCGTACCCGAACTTATTTTCTAACCTATGAGTAACGTGTTGTAGGCACATTACATGATCGTTGACACAGCGTCGACACACATTACTTGTAAGTTACTCATAAGTCGAAACACGTCGAGGTAATGTTTAGCGTAACCGAAACTTATTTCTAACCTATGAGTAACGTGTTGTAGGCACATTACATGCGATCGTTGACACACGTCGACACACGTTACTTGTAAGTTACTCATAAGTCGAAACACGTCGAGGTAATGTTTAGCGTACCCAAAACTTATTTCTAACCTCTGAGTAACGTGCTTTGAACCTATGTGTAACGTACCTCCAACGCATATTGACGTATGTAGACATATTTGATTGACGTCTTCCGGACGACCACAGAACTTACTGAACGTGTTTCTAATTTACAGCTACATATAATGGCGTATTGGCAGCGTTAAAAAAAAAAAAAAACTAACTTCCGATATTTTGTCACGTGCCGTCACGTCACGTCGATTGCCTCTTCAGTTTGCTCATGTCTTATTCTTAGTTTCCTCTGTGAACATTTTCTGTTTGAGGATATTGTCACGTTGACGTCGAAACTTAAAAGCAAATGTCCGAATATATTTTAAAATTCGTGATAGACTAAAAAAAATAATAATAAAAAAAACCAACAACACAACAACTTCAGATATTTCGGCACGTCTTCACGGAGCCAAGGAGAAAAAGATAATTGTGCCTTGACGGAGAAAATAAGTTTCGGGTATGCTAATCATTACCTTGACGTGTTTCGACTTATGAGTAACTTACAAGGAACTTGTGTCGACGTGTGTCAACGATCGCATATCGTGCCTACAACTTATTCCCAGCGTAGCGGAACGTGTGAGCCATACGGCGAGTACGTCGTAAAATTTTCAGCATGCTTGAAATTTCACGACGTACGAGACGTACCACGAAATATGACAGCGTACTTCATCGTTTTTCAGCGTGCTCTTAACGTATACACAACTTACCCATACCGTATTCGACGTGTGCCAGCGTTTTAGACACAATTTTTCATAGGTCGGCATACGCTGGCTAAATGGTCAAGGTGTGACTGCGATGTTGACACTTCCAATTCTCAGGCGGTTATGATTTAAATCGGCGTGGGGCAGGTTTTTAACAGGCTACGCCACGAGTTCGTCGGCGATACGTGCAGCGTGCTATGCCTAAGTTAAACTATCGTTGGGCATAGGTTATGAACGCCGACAACAGGCTAAGCATTCGTTGGTATAAGTTATCTATAACACAACGAACGTTCTGTGCCTGTTACTATGTTATGCACACGACCAACACGTTATGAATACGACCAAAACTTTAAAAAACATCAAAATTTCAGCGTACGCCAACGTTTACATACATTTTTATACGTTGCCATTGCTGGCTAAATCGTCAAGGTGTGACAGCGCCTTAACCACCTCCTTTCTAGTGTATAAGCCCTGTCTCCTCCAGCCACTCCTCATAGCTGAGTCTAGCTCGGCCCGGAATCAATCAAGTAGCCCTGCGCTGAACCCTCTCTTTGGCATCTATGTCAGTCCTGAGTTGTGATGACCAAACTGCACATAATATTCCAGATTGGCCCTCACTAAATTCCTGTACAATGTTAACACCACCTCTTTTGGTTTATAAATGATCCCCCTCCTGAACAATCTAAAACCCTATTTGCTTCACCTATAGCTGCCTGGCATTGTGCTGCCTGCTTACCTCCCGTATCTATTACCACCCCAGATCCTTCTCCTGTGCGACACGCTCCAAAATTACCCCTTACATCCTGTAATCTCTATTTTCATTGTTCTTTCCCATCCCCAACACCTTACACTTGCTCAGGTTAAATTCATCTGCCATTTTTTTCCCGGCAATCTATACAAGTATCAATACTTTCCTGAATCTGATCACCACCCCCTCTGCTATCCACATTATCTCCAGGCTTTGTCATCTGCAAATTTGGAAAGCCTACTCTTCACCCCATTATCCAAATCCTTGATGTAAATAATAAATAGTTTTTGTAGTTTTTGACTACGGCCAAAGTAGGAATTACTCTGAATTTTACTTTTTACATTCAATTCCTTCTACAATAAATGGATGAGGTTGAGTGTGTGGTTTTTATTTTTTTGTGGAGTTCCACTGGAGCTTTCTGATGTGGAGTGTGATGCACCAAAATGATCATCATGATGTCCTGAGTGAATTAGGCTAATTAACTACAAAGTACCGAGAAGAATTCTCATGTTTTAAACGCACACCATGTTAAGGCGTATGGAGCAGCTTAAAGATCCTTGGCATTCTAATCGATACTAATAAATGTCAAAGTGTGTCAGTGTGTCCATCAGTCAGTCAGGAGTGTTGTGTGTGTGTGTGTGTGTGTGTGTGTGTGTGTGTGTGTGTCCTCCATAACTCCAAAACCATGAAGCCTAGTAGCCTGAAACTTTGCATGCACACTAAGGGAACTCCAAGGGAGTGCAAGAGTGAAAATTGGGTGTTTGGGTTCATTAAAACACCCCTTTTGAAGATAATTAACAGCCTTATTTAATTATATCTTTTATCAGCAGCATCCTCGGACACCTCGCTCTCCATGGGGTCTTAAGGCGTTTCCTGGGTTACCTCACTGGGGTCTGAAGCAGTCATGTTTTTTGGCCTACTCAACCACGCCTTGACTTGGAACAGACCACAACGATTTCTTAACGACAGTTTTTTTTTTTCCACTTTCCTCACTCATATTATCGAATGCCTATTCATCACACATACAAATCACTGGGTACATTGCAATGCTTATAAACGCCTGGAGACAGCAGCGTTCGTGGTTTCATTTCATTTCTGCACATGCCATAACCTCTATAATCCCTTGAACCAAGCCGAATTACAAAATTTAAGTTTCAGAATCGAACTAAGCAGCAGTTCCGACTGCTAAAAAAAAGTGTTATTTTGTCCAATTCGGACATAGTTTCTCATTTCAGGCATCTCTGGGAGGTGTTTAATATTACGGATTGGCGATCGCTAATTGCTTGCCAAGCCAGCTGTTCCTAAACAACCATTTTGTTGGAGCTCTTGCTTACGTGCTCAATAGCGGTGGGCAGAATTGATTCCAAAGTACTGCACTCGATTCCAATCATGGAATCAAAAGGAATCGAGTAGTGAACCGGAATCAATGTCAATTCAGAGTAATTCCTACTTCTTACAAAGAAGCGGTTTTTTTTCGGGAAAAATTATTTTCATCCCTGCTGGGCATGTTCTGGTTACACATGGCCTGTTAATGTATTAATTGAAGAGGAACATGCCCCTGGGGCATCCCATTTGCAATATATCAGAAAAAGCAAGTCACTTGCAAACTAGACACACCCCAAGGGTGTGTTCCTTTTAAATGAATAGCAAGGCATTAGAACAGTCCGGTAAAGCGTGCCGATTGCTTTGCTGACAAAGGGAAGCAATACATCAACTGATAAAGTTTTGACAACATGTCGTTCATAGGCACAGAAGTGCAGTTTGGAAATATTTTGGGAACGTTAAAGAAAGACAGTCCGAAAATTACATGCTCACTTTTTTCAATTGACATGGCTCATCATGTAATACATCCAATCTGCTAAAACATTTAAAACCAAACACCAGAGAGAGTACTTATTTGTGACAGTTGTGAATGCGGATTCAAAGAACCAAAGTCTGCAACAGTAACAAGTTCGCTTTTGCAATCAACGAATGAAAAGACTCTCACCCCGGTAACGCGGCCTTCCCTTCCACTTACGCTGCTTTCCTTCCCCTCACCTCACACGCCTTCCCTTCCCCTCCCCTCATGCTGCCTCCCTTCCCTTATGCTGCCTTCCTTCTCCTCCCCTCCTCACACCCCCTCCTTCCTCACTCACCACTCCTCCTCACTCTCCCTCCCTCCGTCACGCTCCTCCTCTATCTTTCCCCTCCCCCTCTCTATTCTTATATATATACATACATATACACAGAATGCAATGGTTCACTGGTCCAACCAAAGTTGTGCAGGTTCGTATCTGGTGAGTCATATCAAAACAACCACTACAGGCCCTCATCCCAGAGACCTGTCAGATCCCACATCCAGAGCCAAATTACCATGCAGGTTGAGGGCCTTGGTATGAGCAAGCGCCGTGCTGATAGGCAGTCACATGACAGATCTTATCTTCAGATGAGCATTCGAATCACGTGATGTGATCTTATCTAATCAATTTAACAGGACAGAGCCACAAGATGAAACCGTCACAAGCAAGCAAGATGAGTCGGACACCAAATTAGGTTTAACAAGTGTATTCGTGTAAAAAGAAAAATGCATGCGTACAAAATTCCACATTCTCTCTCTCTTCCCTACAGGTCTTTAAGACAGCTGTTCAGCACCATCTCAGATCGTCTCCAATCCAAAACCATGATCTTTTCTACCCTCGTTACCCCATCCCCAAATCCCTACTCCTTCCAGTTTTCCAGTTTTCCCTCCTTGGAGTTTCCTTCTGTATCCATCTTATCCACCCAATGCATCTTCTGTATCCACCTTGTCCACCCAATGCATCTTTTGTGTCCAACTTGTCCGCTCTATGCATGCGTGTTTTGTGTCCTGTTTTTGTCTGTTACATTCTCACCCGTTTAGTGTACTGGCTCTTCCACGAGGCTCGTCTATGTGTACAAAAAAACCCCAGAGGAATAAAACATCAAATAAAGGTTTGCAGGAATGATGGATTTTAGACACACACAATGGGGTGGGTCTGACAATTATAGCTACACGAATTAGCGACGCGCATCTAAAATGGCATTTAATTACTTCATGCTGATAAACACTCAATATGGGAATAACTATGCTCTCTGAAGCATTTATTAACCCCGAGGAACCATTTCCACAACAATATATGCAGTATAAATTGCTATCTCTAGGTAGCTCAGAGTAAGGTGCACTTAAATTTAATTTACATCATACCCCTCTGGGTTAAAGGTC